>JAJNNY010000063.1:0-205188 GCA_022453515.1 Astrocystis sublimbata | reverse complement strand
GAGGGGTGGCTGTATACTGGCATGGTAATTATGTTTATCTCTCGTATTAGGTTCGAATGGCTGACGAACGCTTGATCAAGGCTATAAGAATGCTCATGGACATTGGTCTACACCTCTATCTCGAGAACCCCAGGCTTGCAGAGCTCGAAAATCTGACGCCCGTCGAGCTCGAAGTGAGGAAGCGACTCTACAATTCGGCATTCGTCTGGGACAAGACCATAAGCCTGGGGCTTGGACGGCCCCCAGTCCTCTTATCACGACCTTATTCAAACTCCTCTATACGTATGTTTGACACAAAATCGCGACACGACGTGGAAGGCACTGATACTGATATCTTAGTTTAGTTGACGATCGCGACAATGCCCAAATGTGGATGCCAGTACATGCACCTGAGATCACCGAGCGATACAACCCGGCACCTTCCTATAATACTCTCACGTTTTGTGCGCATAGTCAGCTGCATGAGGTAAAGTGGACATGCCCTCATCACAACATTCATCAACCACTCTGACTCTGAGGATCTAGATAACCACCGAAATGATGTTGCTCTTCGCAAACGGTTCTCACGTCAACATTTCCTCTGCAGAGATACATTCTATAGGAGCTAAATTCGCCTCATGGTTTGCCAACTTGCCGGAAGAAATCAAAATCTTAGAGCCGTCTACCCTGATCCAAAGTCCACCTCCTCACATTGTGTCCATCAAGTACGTCAATGAACATACCTTTCGCCACCCTCGTCCTCGTCACTAATAAACTCCCCAGCCTCGTCTACCACGCCTTGAACATCCTCCTCCATCGACCCCAGCTAAACTCTCCAAATGCTGACATCCAAGAGACGACCTCGAAGATCTGCACCTCACACTCAAAACATATCCACGACATCTTCTGCCTCTACAGTAGGACGTTTCCTCACCGTATGATGACCTACCAGGTCAGCTACTGCATCTTCACCGCGGCGACGGTCGAAGTCGATGAAATGACGAGGGCGGATCAAGAAGCCGCGACGCAGGCAGCTCAGAGGCTGGGAATGGCCATCCGTGCCCTCGACGACGAGAGCAAGAACACACCCTCGATTGGAAGAAGTCTGGATACGATCCGACGCCGACTAGCGACCAGGGTCTCCGCCACCAAACCTGCTGCTCAGCCAAGTCTTGCACGGGGCGATGCGTCAAATGGTGGGGTGGCGTCGGCTCAGCCAACAACATTACCGGCTGTTTTGGATGCCAACAACACGGCAGAGCACTCAAGTTTCGTAGATACAGTGTTAAGCCGGGATGAGACTCCCCAGGAGCCACCTCTGCTCAATTCATTATCTACTAATACACTTGAGGAAATGAGCGGCTTCAGCAGAATCGACACGAATGCTGGATTTCACCCAGACGCATTTCCATGGAGACTATGGGATAATCCCGATCAATTTTGGAATCTGTAAAGTCCTAATAGTAGCTAGATGAGAGACATGAGATCTTAGTAATGGAATATCATCTCAACCTCATTGCGATTGATGAGATGATCCGGTATAATTCGCAGAACAAGGATATGACTACCTCGCTCAACGTACTCATGCCTCACGTGTAGAAATAGAAGCACTAGATTACATGTGGCACTGCAGATGGTGTAATCCCAAGGTGAGAGCTGCTGCCAGTTCATACACTTCCTAGCATGAGTACCTAGCACCTGCCTACCTTACCTACCTACCAAAAGTAGAGACCTAGGCTACCACTTGACCTAGGCGGTTGCTCCTACCCAGATAGGAGGCAGGTATCCTTCGCGACTTCCTTGAGGCAGACATCTAGCACAGTCCGCACCTGTGGCTCCTTCATTTTCACATTCTCTGGCCCCTCTGCCTCTTTCCAACCACCTTAGATTTTACCTGTGTTTTTTGCCAGCAGCAACCACAACCACACAATCACAACCACAACCACAGCAACAGCAACAGCAACAGCAACAGCACCATCATCATGAACCAACTCAGTAAGAAGATGGAAACCCTCGCGGTAACCCTACCAGTGGAGGCCAGTCGCGAGGATTTCGTGCAGAAGTACGACAGCAGCTCAATTGTCGTAGTCACCGGTGGGACGGGATCAGAGAAAACCACCAAGATTCCTCAGTACGTGCTGGAGCACCTCCTGCAACAGGACCCTGAGTCCAAGTTGAGGGTTGCTTGCACCCAGCCGCGAGTCGTGGCGGCAAAGGGCGTCGCCACAAGAGTGGCTAGCGAGGCCGAGAGTAAGAGGTCGTCACATCACGGTTCATCGGATCGCTTGCTAATACCTAGTCTGATATAAAGGGAACGTAGTCCTCGGCGAGGAGGTCGGATATCATGTCCGAAATGACAACAACACCGGCGAGAAAACCAGTCTCGTCTTCATGACCGATGGCATCCTGACAGCCCAGTTAAGGCGCGACCCAACCTTGTCGAAATGTAGGTCAACTGAAGTCGATCCCTTCTCATTTATGCTGTCCGCAGTGTCAAAACTCTCTCATTTGCGACCGCAACATTTCTTATGAATAGCTACTAACTGTGTGAAATCATAGATAAGTGCATTATTATCGACGAGGCGCATGAGAGAACGGTCAACACCGACATTCTTATGGCAAAGTTAAGAACCATCGTGGCCGAGGGGAAGCGTCCGGACTTCAAGGTCGTCATCATGTCCGCAACTCTTGATGCGGAAAAGTTTCGGGCTTATTTCAACAATGCCCCTCTCTGCGAGATCGAGGGACGGACGTTCCCGGTCAAAATCAATTACTTGCAATCGGCAACAATCAAGGTCGCGGGCTCCATACTAGAAACTGTGCGATACATCCACCGCGAGTTAGGTCCAGGCGACATCCTCATCTTCGTCGAAGGCATAAGTGAGATCCGTTGGCTGTGTCGTGAAATCGCCCTACTGAAGGAGACAGGACTCATCCCCCTGCCACTGATTGCTAGCCTCCCCCCCGAAGACCAGGCCCAGGCGCTTGCTGGTGCTGACGACAGTACACGCAAATGCATCGTGTCAACTAATGTGGCTGAAACGAGCCTCACCATCAATCGGATTGTGTATGTCATTGATTCTGGTTTGGTTAAGGAGGCTCAGTGGAACCCGCGGTTGCGAACAAGAAGCTTGGTCAAGACGACGATCTCGCAAGCATCAGCCAATCATCGAAGTGGCCGGGCTGGGCGTACTTCGCCTGGAATCTGCTTTCGCTTGTATACGAAGGAGGCATTCGAGTCTTTCCGGAAGTGGAATGCTCCCGGTATTGAGACCATCGACTTTACGCTTACATTGCTTCAGCTTATGGCAACTCGCGACTGGAAAGGCCTCGCTAGTGAAAATCTGATCACGATGCCGCGTGCCGAGGCTGTGAGGCAAGCACATCAAGATTTGGCTGACCTGTAAGTACTCCTAGTGTGGTTACAATGTCTTCCTGAAACGTTTTATCTCTGACTATCAACAATAGGGGATACTTCAATAAGAAAATAGAGCTTACATGGTCAGGGCTGGACGCCAGTAAGCTCAGCATAGCTCCTCTATGGGCACATGCCATTCAGCAGTCAGTTACCGCCCCGTCTCCCACAATGGAATCAACCAACATGTTCTCTATGCTAACACCGATTACCGATAATTAGGGCTAGGCAATTCAAGGTGCAGACGTCCATTATCGGATTGGCTTCTATAGCCGACGAGGATTCGATGTTCATTGAGTCGGATTTGTATCAGGCTACGCTTCAGCACATACACGACCAATGGGCCGACCCATTCTCTGACCATATAGCCCAGTTGAATGCATTGAATGCATTCCTCGAAGTCAAGGAGAACAACCCAGGCTATGTGCCCATCTGGTGCAAAGACCATTTCCTCTCCCAACGGGTCTTAGAACGCATCTGCGCAACCCGCCAGCAACTTATATCACGACGCATTCGGGATAAGAAGTGGACAGCCGAGCCGGAGTGGAGTGACGAAACAATTACCAACATCCGAAAAGCCTTGGCTCATGGTCTAATTCTCAATCTTGCCACGCGGAATAGGAACATGGCATATAGGACCGTCCATCACAACCAGGAAGTCTTACCTGCACCCCGAAGCCGTGTGGAATGTGACCACCCCGGCGAACATGATTGGGTTGTGTATGACTATGTCCAAGCGGCGGCTCGTCCGTATATGATGACAGTTACTGTGATCGAGCCAGAATGGATCATGGTAAGGACCACCAGCCCCCTTCGCGCAATCATCTTGTAGCTCCCACTAATAAATTTCTAACAGAACCACCCCTACCTTTCGATCGAGCGAGCTCCTAAAAACTACTTCGGCGAGCCTGCTCAAAAGTTCATTCAAGAGAAGCTCGAAGCCCTCCGAAAAGCCTAGATCTCGTCCCCAACCTACCACGACCCACCAATAACTATTTGGTGAAAGCCACCACATAGTTATCCTCTGCGGCGAAAGCTAAACCTATCTTTTCTCTGCGGCGAAAGCCAAAATACATCTTTTCTCTGCGGCGCAGGCCAAACACATCTATTCTCTGCGGCGAAAGCCATTTTAAGACCTTCTGATGTTAATAGCATCTGGTATCATTCTATCAAGAGTGTAAGAGTTCGAATCTCTTGAAGGTCAATAATATTGGGTTGGAGAACGTTGATTGGTATAAGTATCCCCCTTCTCACCTTGCTTGAAGGACTGACGATCTTGGTTTACTCAACCCCATTTCTTGGCCCGAGGTGACGCAAGCTACTGAAAATGTGTTGTACAGTCACCAGCATGTTAATCAGTAACAGCTCAGCGCGTCTATGGGGCTACTAGTGTTACGGATTCAACTGGTTTATAGGTGTAACATTGACTCCCTCCCTGCCTTGAGCGCCGTGCTGCCAGCCGTCGTCTGACTAACGAAGTTTGGGAGTCGATTGCGTCCCCCGGATCACAAGCTGAACAAATCCTGGACGACAATAATGGGCTATCCCCAGCCTATCGTCATTGTTCCCGCAACATCGTCAGCGCTTCACAGCAAGCCTGAATTTTGTGGCCCGATCGTAATATTGCCGGCCACGAGCGTTCTACTCCTCTGCCTTCTACTGAAAGAAACCCAACGATCGCCGAATCCGCTAACCTTCTACCCAATGGAAAATCCGGCGATCATGTTTGTCCTTCCTACGACGTGCATAATTGCCGACCAATCGAGCGCATCAAGCGCCCTGTTAAGAGTGATACATGCCGAGGGACTGCCAACGTCACCTCGCATCATTGAAGGACGGCAAGAACCACAGACATTTATACTAGATACCCCTCACTTTATTGAGAGTACCTGGAGCGAAAGCCAACATTTTGATTATCTACGGTGGTAGCTATATGTATTCTGCCTGTAGTTACCTTATACTATCTCCTCCAAACCTAGTATGTGCTTTAGGAACTGGTCTGAACACTGACATCGCTAATTTTGCATGGTGCGCCGCAATTACTATGAGTACGCCGGAGGAGAGAGCGTGGGGGTCCTGGACGGCTTCCCTCACCACACTGGGCATTTGGATGTGAACTTAAGTAATGCTGCCTTTTATACGAGCGCGTTACACAGTTCTAACGGATATACCGAACATGGGCGGCGATAGAAACAATACTGCTATCCTGATGGAAACTTGGAAATCGTGAAAGGCCGCTGGAACGAGATGAGTTTCCTCGAGTGGTCCTGGTGTTGCTAGCTACTGTCTTTGTCACTTGCAAGTTGCCACTGGTAATCAAAAGCCTGCTGCCTTGCAGCAATCATCCAGCAGTCGACGTGACCACTAGGGTCTACACATCAATCCATTACATTACTTTGGCCGGAAACTTCGAGAGTGTGTGATTGGTATTCGCCTGATTCAACAGGTTTTGGGGGTGGCATCCGAGTGTACACGCCCTTAGGTTTCACTGCCAAAGCATGGTGGTGCACACCTGTCACGTATGAGGGTGCGTGATAGCTCATAGAAGTAAAGCTAGTGCAGCCTCTAGTAGGGAGCTCATAGACATAGATTCAGATGATCTCTAAGGTAACTTTCTAAGTGTACAAAAGGAACAGAAGGTAGGTATTTATAAGCGTAAGCGTATGGAATACTACCTAGGTAGTCACCTGATCGGATTACCTAAGGGACGTAGTATAGATCCACTTCTCCGTGATAACACCGCTATCGAGCACCGACGTGAGGCGTGACTTCCCTCATCCGCGACTTCCTTCAACCTTCCAACAGCGCTCCCGATAAGCACATTGCCGATGAGTAGCCGATATTGGGAGATAGGCGCACGGAAATAATTGAAGCACGCACAATTTGAGTCCGAGGCGGAAAACATTGCATCTTACCAGATACCTACTCTGTGATCATCGTCAGCTCCACACGTAAAATCAATCAACGCACTGCTCACAAGCTACGCACCGCAGTCTTCAAACTTTTCAAACAATCTTCAATTCCCGTAGTCCTTACAATGTCTCCCAAGCAGGTTTCCAAGAAATCTACCTCCGGCCCAAGTGGTCAGCCCTCCCTCTCTGCCAAGGGCAGAGTCCTAAAGTTGTAGAGGGTACCCGAATGAGCGAACGAGGGGGTTTGGGCTCTCAGATTCTCACGTCTCGAACTCAGGGCAAGGACGGGCAAATTCACGTCATACATTCAAGTCTGTCTCCAAGTCCCGACTGTCTCCAGTCTGGTTTCTGCTAGCTCGCCCGGGAATCACGATTACCTAACTGCTTGGTTTATACAGCCCAATCCGGCCACTTTAACTTCGAAGTAGCACCGTAGCCCTCGCTATCATAATTCACAAACAAAACAAGCCTATTCTACGGTATCTCTTTGTATCGTGATACATCCGTAAGCAATCGTAGTTCCAGCTCATTTGTATTTCAGTTCGCATACAAAAGCGCTGCCCGAGAGATAGCTCGAGGAACAGGTTGAACAGGTTGATCAGAGCCCAATTGGCCCTCACACATGTGACTGGGCACTCTCCCAAGTGGCCTCGAGCAGTACTAGTACTACTGTATCATGGTCCTTGATTATAACGACCTTTTTACTACGATGAGAACTGCAAATAGGCAAGTACCTAAGTACTTAGTGTGTAGGGTAGATAGGAGGTAGGTAAATTCCAAGGTTGGTAGTCGGATGCAACTGCCTTTCGAAACTCCTTGACTTACCTACATAGCTCCTGCCCGTAGTAGGCAAACACCCGTCTAGCCCAGTGCCTTCCTTACCTGACCTTAGGTAAGTGTTCTCAAATTCTCTAGCCCCAGTGTCCTTCCCGTCTCTTCCTCTTTTTGACCACACCATCTTCTCACTTCTGCCAACAACCGCAACCACAACCGCAACCACAACCACAACCATAACCATAACAGCAATCGCAACCGCAACCGCAGTCGCAGTCACAGTCACAGCCACAATCACAATCAAAATCACAATCACAATCACTACCACCGCCATCATGTCGTTTGTTCCTGCCCCCCAGGATCTCGAAGCATACCTTGCAAATGGAACGACGTTCAGATTCAATTTAGGCAATTTGAGTCGCTATATTCCTCGGCGATATTTCGAGCAAGCCCTACAAGGTCTCCCATGCGGCCACGGTCGTGTGGTCGTCTACTGGCCCAAGTATTCGCCAAGGGTCACTGGAGAGGCACATAGTGGCTGGTGCCACTTAATGTGTACGGAAGTCGAGCAGAAACGAGAGCTTATGAATCACCTCCGGGAGGTAAGCCTGGATCGTCATCAGGCACGAATCTGCAGTATAGACAAGGCGAGATACCCGATAGTATGTAACATCTTAACAACCTTAAGCTTTCAAAAATTTTTGCTTACATGTGTCGGGTTATCAGACTGAATTCGCGCGAATCGTGCGAATTCAGATTACAGGCCAGCCTGCCGCCGCCTCGACCTCGACCTCAACCTCCACCGTCGCCCAGCCTGCCTCTCCTACCGCCACCACTGCCGCCACCATTGCCCCTCCTACCGCCACCAATACCCCCTCCGCCCCTGCCAAGACCGCCCAGGCCGAGACTGCTCGCAGTCGTCAATCGGACCGGCTGCATGAAGAGCGTACCTGGTGTGAGGAAAATAGACGTCTCGGGGAACTATATCAAGAGATCCTGGACACCACCCCAGGATTGTCTCCGCTCTTCAAAGACCTTCTCCGGAGATCGGTTAGATCATCTGCAATTGCAGACCATCTATGGGGCAATGCCTCAAACGCCAACCCCGCCACCGCTTCCCCTCAGCCCTAGATTTTATATTTCGATGAGCTGCCTCCTCCTCCTCCTCCTCCACCCTGCCATAGGTTAAAGTCCTTTCTCCTTGGCGCGAGCCATACCCTTCCACATATAATTTCTCCTCGGCGCGAGCCTTTCCCTTCACCTGTTCTTTCTCCTCGGCGCGAGCCATACCCTTCCACCTGTTCTTTCTCTTCGGCGCGAGCCTTTCCCTCCCACGTATAATTTCTCCTCCGCGCGAGCCTCTCCCTCCCACATATAATTTCTCCTCCGCGCGAGCCACCCGGGTTAGACCTAGGATGCTATATTAGCAACTAGTAATCTAATGATTTATTCTAGTATGCTGGCTAGATGGATCGTACAACATCAAGCACCTTGACGTGGTGTACATACGGGCTTACGGATGAGCGAAGGCCAGTGTCTGCGCTGTCGCCGTGCCATCTACAAAGACTTGATGATTCAGCATAATTAGAGCAATAGTCAACCGCGAAGGTGTGTAATGAGATACAATGGTTTGTTCCGCTAGCCTGTGTTGATGCTATATCAAAACCATGACATGCAATGGCATTAAAAATCAAGGCAACGATGCTACTGCCCAGAAACTAGATGTCTTAAGTGATAAGGTTCTGATAGGTTTACCTAGGTACCTCTAAGGTGTTATAGGGTCGACAGCAGCTGCATTGGCGAGCTAGGCGAAAGGTCGGGACTTCTTTGCCTCAAGCATGGACATATTCATTTGGAAGTACTTCAAGCTTGTGTGAGCCTCACTTGAACGCATGGTACCTGATCCCAAGACAGCCCTGATACTACATTCGAGGTTGTACCAGTTGTAACCAGGTGTATTGCAGCCAAGATAGCATGCAGTTTGACCTCTTGATTGATGATAACGGGCATACCTAATACGCTCATACTAGCTACATATAGGTAGGGAAGTCATATTGTTAAGGCATGCAACTGGACCCAAGCCATCGCATCACATAGCAACCCAGCCGAACGCAACACAGCCAGCGCACACACTACCTACCATGTAGGTAAGTACCTACTTAAGGTATCACCTAGTGCTACTCCCAGCATCAACACCAGCACCACCACCACTGTCAGGGCTCGCATACCGCGAAGGATCTCGTATTACTGCAAGGGTAGTGCTACAAATGGTTGTTGGGAGACCTGGATCTGTATTCTGTGTCTCCGAGGAAAAGAAGGAAGGAAAACAAGGGTCGAGCCCAAGGGTCCGGAAGTTTTGTAATTTACCTACCTAGGTAGGTAGTAGGTAGGTCACTTTAGGCGACGTAGCCTGGCCGGCTCCTGCCTTCCAAGTGATGCCTGCCCCCACAACCACCACCACCAGCACCAACACCACCAACACCAACACCAACACCAACACCAATACCACCATTACCACCACCGTCGTCGATATGGCTGAAAACATGACGACCGCTGACCCCTCCTCGATCCCCGCAACTCAGGTAAGTGCGTAACACTTCTTTGGCGAAGACCAGCTTTAAGAAACGGTGAAAGGCTCCAGATCCGGGCACCGAGGGTGTCAATTGGGACGAGGTAGTCGAATCTGACGACGATTTCGCATATGAGATGCACAAGATTCCGGATGACTGGCTCCCTGATCCAAACGATCCACAAGTAGCCGTAGACAACATGTTCCGGTACTACGAGCGCCTCGATAAGCATTACACCAAAAGAGGCTACAAGCCACGCTTTCGACTGTGGTCAGAGGGGGGTGAGAAAACAAAGGGCTTCCACTGCATCCATCGACCAGCTCCTAGATCCGGGAATGACAAGTATATCGAGCAGGAGCTGGTCTACATGTTCAAGACCAAGGAGGATGGCAAGCGAGAGTACAAGCTCTTCCCTTTCGCTGAAGCAGAAGCCGGCATACTCACAAAAACGGAGGTATGGCAGCTCTGGCGACCCAAACCGCCCCCACTCGACAACAAAGGCAGAGATATACGCTCTTGCAATCGCCTAGAAGATAGCCGAATAAGGGACAAACCTCACCTCGATTCCAATTATTATTTCACCAGGGAAGACAATATCCCATTCATGCTAAAGCATTGCGCGCCAGCAGGATGGAAACCTGGCGAGCCACTCGAAGCCAAGGATACATACAAGGACGAAGACAACATTTCGACAATCGAGCAATTCCGGCCCCCTAACCAGTCGGACAATTTGATAACGGGCTCCAACAGTTGCCTCATCAGAAAAACACAAGCTCCTCCTGGCATCGGGGCTGATTGGGGAGACTACCACTTATTCGACCAGTGGCAGGCGCATGGGCGCAAGATTAAGCTCGACATGGTTGAGGATAAGAAGTGGGATAAGACGCTCGACAAGATAGTATTCGTCTCGGATGACGACCCGACAGACATCACGGCCATCAAGATTGGGGATGATATCAAAGAGAGAGCCGGATACGATCCCGAGAACCCCCCGATGACTCTGCGAGAACACCTGCTGGCAAAAATGGACAAGCGAGATTAAGCCGTCAAGTGAAAGTGATCATGGTGCATAGTTGAGGCTCTCTTCTATTTGATAGAAAACATCCGTTCCCTGCGGCGAAAGCTAAAACATCCATTCTCTGCGGCGAAAGCTAACATACTTATTCTCTGCGGCGAAAGCTAACGTATCTATTCTCTGCGGCGAAAGCCATGTTTTAAGACCTTTGCTGTTTTATCGCAGCTGGCAATGTTCAACTTGAACATAAGGGTTCGAGTCCCTTGAAGGTCCAAATATTATACCACTTTCGAACGAGTTTGGCGGATGTTGGGTTTGATATGCTCGATGAGTGTTACTTCATACAAGGTTCGTGTCTCCTATCATGGTCTCAATTGTGTTTGCCAGTTCAGCATTCTAACATCGAACGCTGAACTATACTTCTAAACTGCTTGTCCTCCGTCCTCTCCAACTGGTCCTTCGTGCAAGCCTGCAAGCGTCTAGTAGAGTCAGCTCTGCCGATGTGGCACTGCAGATTGTGCAATCCCAAGGTGAGCTATTGCCAATCCACACACCTCCCAGCATGAGTATCTAGTACCTACCTATCTAAAGCAGGTACCTAAGGTACTACCCGACCTAGGCCGTTACTATATTGGTATGTCGGTTGAGTAGCTCATTCCATAAAGTTTCACTTCTCTTCTCAGACACCCCCTTCGTTATTAACTCAGAACTTAATCTCTCAAACCTGCGTTTGCAACAGTAACTCGTTCACCTCGTACAGGTCTACTGCAGGCGAAGTTCCCTCGGTGCGGTACTTGCTTCCACCAGCGGCGGCCCACTCGTGCCGCACATTGGCGGTCTTCGAGACGAAAGTGTACCACAGGGTGACCTTGGAGTCTTCGCTACCGTCTAAGGGCGCACACTCGGAGTAGGCAGTAGCGTCGGGGTTGTATGTGTAACTGCAAGAGACATCGAAGGCCGGCGCATCACGCGTGTAACCCGCCGGGGCGCTCAGCTCAAACTTCACGCCAAAAGGAAGATCCGGCCGATCGGGGTTGGGGAGGTTCGAGGCAGCGACGGCAGACCAGGTGCCGAAAGTACCAACCAAACCCGGCACCTTCTCCAACTTCTCGTCGACCGACAGCGGGGCCGCGTCGATGGGGCGGCTGTTCCTGTCAGGCACGGAAGGGAGCTGCCCCGAAGCAGTGGTGACCCTCCTGATTCCGTCATCGTGGAGCCACGTGTGGTCGACAGTGATGGCGTAATCGCGGCTTGTGGAGGTGCAAGCTTGCGGTCTATCGAAGGGAGCTTCTCAATGGACGTCGAACGCTAGAGTGCCTGGGATGTAATCAGCCTTGACGCTCATCTCGAACTTTGTGCCCGTCGTGATGACGCCATGGGTGTCTGACAATTCCGACATCTTCGGCCACCTAGGAGTCGATCGCCAGGGCCGTTCGCTGCAATGTTGGGGCGGCGGTAGCTACGCTGGCAAATGCGCTGAGGGAGGTTGTCACGGTTCGCTCACCGCCCAATCGCCACCCTTTTTCGTTCTCTTGCTGACGCTTCTCCGGACGACTCCTATGATGCTGGGTGATGCCAGCGACCTGATGGCGATCTTGGCGTGGGTCCATCCCTTCTGGGAAGCGGCAGAACAAGAGGCCGGCGATGAGGGCTCGCCACCCCATCTCCCCCCGGTGCACGTCTACTCGGCTGATTTTCGCCGCTCGGTCGCCGAGCTTGGTCTCGACCTCGCTCTGTCTTTCGAGAACGTGGAGAAGCAGGTGCGCAAAGACCGAAGCGCCTCCGCCCCAGGTGATAACGTTGGATCGCATGTTGACGAGCGTTAGTTACGTTTGAGGAACTAGTATGGCAGTCGATTGGAAATTGGGGAGTGTTGGATCGTGATGCCCTATTGTTGCTCTTCTGTTGAACCCACGGGATGTCACCTTGATTTGTACTTTTTGAATCTTGCACTCAGAGTCGATGTCGGCCTCTCTACCTCGTTCATGTCATCTGTATATTATGCTTAAATGTTTGCCCTGGAGGGTATCAAGGATGCTTGTAATACCCATGATGTCCTTCTTCCCTTGTTGCTTCGCGTTAGAGTGCGGCCTGCTTATGCCAGCGTAACGAACAGACGTTGTCAAGGTTATGAAGAGTTCTTATATCGAAGACATATAATAATAATTCTTTTCTAAAGATAGGTACGTGATCGGATCGGCTTTACCATCTATTCAGTAAGCACTTTGGTTGTAGTGAAGTATAAGGTATATGAGCGTATTATTCAGTTGAGTAACTAGAATCTATAGAAAGATGATCGGTGGGAAGGACCTTGTTATGTACATGATGAGCCCGTGACAGTGTAGTGACCCCTTGACCTAACACCACTTCAACAGGTTGATTGAAATCAAGGACAAATAACTAATACAGCTTCCTAAGGTTGAATGAACCTAGTCTCACTAGTAGCTTGGGGCCGTGGGACACGGGTGCGAGATGAGGCGCCACGCAAAATAGATGAGACGGTCTTTCAAAACTTCTAAGTTGGCACATCGTATGAAAAATACTCCCTTAAGCCTAGAATAACTCCTATAGAACCAAGAAACTACCTTTAAATAATCATAATATAATCAAGTAATAAATAAATATTAAATAATAAACTATATCTATTTCTAGTTATTAATAAGTTATATACTTACTTAAGTATAACTTTTTAAAAAAGTTATACTTAAGTAAGTATATAACTTATTAATAACTAGAAATAGATATAGTTTATTATTTAATATTTATTTATTACTTGATTATATTATGATTATTTAAAGGTAGTTTCTTGGTTCTATAGGAGTTATTCTAGGCTTAAGGGAGTATTTTTCATACGATGTGCCAACTTAGAAGTTTTGAAAGACCGTCTCATCTATTTTGCGTGGCGCCTCATCTCGCACCCGTGTCCCACGGCCCCAAGCTACTAGTGAGACTAGGTTCATTCAACCTTAGGAAGCTGTATTAGTTATTTGTCCTTGATTTCAATCAACCTGTTGAAGTGGTGTTAGGTCAAGGGGTCACTACACTGTCACGGGCTCATCATGTACATAACAAGGTCCTTCCCACCGATCATCTTTCTATAGATTCTAGTTACTCAACTGAATAATACGCTCATATACCTTATACTTCACTACAACCAAAGTGCTTACTGAATAGATGGTAAAGCCGATCCGATCACGTACCTATCTTTAGAAAAGAATTATTATTATATGTCTTCGATATAAGAACTCTTCATAACCTTGACAACGTCTGTTCGTTACGCTGGCATAAGCAGGCCGCACTCTAACGCGAAGCAACAAGGGAAGAAGGACATCATGGGTATTACAAGCATCCTTGATACCCTCCAGGGCAAACATTTAAGCATAATATACAGATGACATGAACGAGGTAGAGAGGCCGACATCGACTCTGAGTGCAAGATTCAAAAAGTACAAATCAAGGTGACATCCCGTGGGTTCAACAGAAGAGCAACAATAGGGCATCACGATCCAACACTCCCCAATTTCCAATCGACTGCCATACTAGTTCCTCAAACGTAACTAACGCTCGTCAACATGCGATCCAACGTTATCACCTGGGGCGGAGGCGCTTCGGTCTTTGCGCACCTGCTTCTCCACGTTCTCGAAAGACAGAGCGAGGTCGAGACCAAGCTCGGCGACCGAGCGGCGAAAATCAGCCGAGTAGACGTGCACCGGGGGGAGATGGGGTGGCGAGCCCTCATCGCCGGCCTCTTGTTCTGCCGCTTCCCAGAAGGGATGGACCCACGCCAAGATCGCCATCAGGTCGCTGGCATCACCCAGCATCATAGGAGTCGTCCGGAGAAGCGTCAGCAAGAGAACGAAAAAGGGTGGCGATTGGGCGGTGAGCGAACCGTGACAACCTCCCTCAGCGCATTTGCCAGCGTAGCTACCGCCGCCCCAACATTGCAGCGAACGGCCCTGGCGATCGACTCCTAGGTGGCCGAAGATGTCGGAATTGTCAGACACCCATGGCGTCATCACGACGGGCACAAAGTTCGAGATGAGCGTCAAGGCTGATTACATCCCAGGCACTCTAGCGTTCGACGTCCATTGAGAAGCTCCCTTCGATAGACCGCAAGCTTGCACCTCCACAAGCCGCGATTACGCCATCACTGTCGACCACACGTGGCTCCACGATGACGGAATCAGGAGGGTCACCACTGCTTCGGGGCAGCTCCCTTCCGTGCCTGACAGGAACAGCCGCCCCATCGACGCGGCCCCGCTGTCGGTCGACGAGAAGTTGGAGAAGGTGCCGGGTTTGGTTGGTACTTTCGGCACCTGGTCTGCCGTCGCTGCCTCGAACCTCCCCAACCCCGATCGGCCGGATCTTCCTTTTGGCGTGAAGTTTGAGCTGAGCGCCCCGGCGGGTTACACGCGTGATGCGCCGGCCTTCGATGTCTCTTGCAGTTACACATACAACCCCGACGCTACTGCCTACTCCGAGTGTGCGCCCTTAGACGGTAGCGAAGACTCCAAGGTCACCCTGTGGTACACTTTCGTCTCGAAGACCGCCAATGTGCGGCACGAGTGGGCCGCCGCTGGTGGAAGCAAGTACCGCACCGAGGGAACTTCGCCTGCAGTAGACCTGTACGAGGTGAACGAGTTACTGTTGCAAACGCAGGTTTGAGAGATTAAGTTCTGAGTTAATAACGAAGGGGGTGTCTGAGAAGAGAAGTGAAACTTTATGGAATGAGCTACTCAACCGACATACCAATATAGTAACGGCCTAGGTCGGGTAGTACCTTAGGTACCTGCTTTAGATAGGTAGGTACTAGATACTCATGCTGGGAGGTGTGTGGATTGGCAATAGCTCACCTTGGGATTGCACAATCTGCAGTGCCACATCGGCAGAGCTGACTCTACTAGACGCTTGCAGGCTTGCACGAAGGACCAGTTGGAGAGGACGGAGGACAAGCAGTTTAGAAGTATAGTTCAGCGTTCGATGTTAGAATGCTGAACTGGCAAACACAATTGAGACCATGATAGGAGACACGAACCTTGTATGAAGTAACACTCATCGAGCATATCAAACCCAACATCCGCCAAACTCGTTCGAAAGTGGTATAATATTTGGACCTTCAAGGGACTCGAACCCTTATGTTCAAGTTGAACATTGCCAGCTGCGATAAAACAGCAAAGGTCTTAAAACATGGCTTTCGCCGCAGAGAATAGATACGTTAGCTTTCGCCGCAGAGAATAAGTATGTTAGCTTTCGCCGCAGAGAATGGATGTTTTAGCTTTCGCCGCAGGGAACGGATGTTTTCTATCAAATAGAAGAGAGCCTCAACTATGCACCATGATCACTTTCACTTGACGGCTTAATCTCGCTTGTCCATTTTTGCCAGCAGGTGTTCTCGCAGAGTCATCGGGGGGTTCTCGGGATCGTATCCGGCTCTCTCTTTGATATCATCCCCAATCTTGATGGCCGTGATGTCTGTCGGGTCGTCATCCGAGACGAATACTATCTTGTCGAGCGTCTTATCCCACTTCTTATCCTCAACCATGTCGAGCTTAATCTTGCGCCCATGCGCCTGCCACTGGTCGAATAAGTGGTAGTCTCCCCAATCAGCCCCGATGCCAGGAGGAGCTTGTGTTTTTCTGATGAGGCAACTGTTGGAGCCCGTTATCAAATTGTCCGACTGGTTAGGGGGCCGGAATTGCTCGATTGTCGAAATGTTGTCTTCGTCCTTGTATGTATCCTTGGCTTCGAGTGGCTCGCCAGGTTTCCATCCTGCTGGCGCGCAATGCTTTAGCATGAATGGGATATTGTCTTCCCTGGTGAAATAATAATTGGAATCGAGGTGAGGTTTGTCCCTTATTCGGCTATCTTCTAGGCGATTGCAAGAGCGTATATCTCTGCCTTTGTTGTCGAGTGGGGGCGGTTTGGGTCGCCAGAGCTGCCATACCTCCGTTTTTGTGAGTATGCCGGCTTCTGCTTCAGCGAAAGGGAAGAGCTTGTACTCTCGCTTGCCATCCTCCTTGGTCTTGAACATGTAGACCAGCTCCTGCTCGATATACTTGTCATTCCCGGATCTAGGAGCTGGTCGATGGATGCAGTGGAAGCCCTTTGTTTTCTCACCCCCCTCTGACCACAGTCGAAAGCGTGGCTTGTAGCCTCTTTTGGTGTAATGCTTATCGAGGCGCTCGTAGTACCGGAACATGTTGTCTACGGCTACTTGTGGATCGTTTGGATCAGGGAGCCAGTCATCCGGAATCTTGTGCATCTCATATGCGAAATCGTCGTCAGATTCGACTACCTCGTCCCAATTGACACCCTCGGTGCCCGGATCTGGAGCCTTTCACCGTTTCTTAAAGCTGGTCTTCGCCAAAGAAGTGTTACGCACTTACCTGAGTTGCGGGGATCGAGGAGGGGTCAGCGGTCGTCATGTTTTCAGCCATATCGACGACGGTGGTGGTAATGGTGGTATTGGTGTTGGTGTTGGTGTTGGTGTTGGTGGTGTTGGTGCTGGTGGTGGTGGTTGTGGGGGCAGGCATCACTTGGAAGGCAGGAGCCGGCCAGGCTACGTCGCCTAAAGTGACCTACCTACTACCTACCTAGGTAGGTAAATTACAAAACTTCCGGACCCTTGGGCTCGACCCTTGTTTTCCTTCCTTCTTTTCCTCGGAGACACAGAATACAGATCCAGGTCTCCCAACAACCATTTGTAGCACTACCCTTGCAGTAATACGAGATCCTTCGCGGTATGCGAGCCCTGACAGTGGTGGTGGTGCTGGTGTTGATGCTGGGAGTAGCACTAGGTGATACCTTAAGTAGGTACTTACCTACATGGTAGGTAGTGTGTGCGCTGGCTGTGTTGCGTTCGGCTGGGTTGCTATGTGATGCGATGGCTTGGGTCCAGTTGCATGCCTTAACAATATGACTTCCCTACCTATATGTAGCTAGTATGAGCGTATTAGGTATGCCCGTTATCATCAATCAAGAGGTCAAACTGCATGCTATCTTGGCTGCAATACACCTGGTTACAACTGGTACAACCTCGAATGTAGTATCAGGGCTGTCTTGGGATCAGGTACCATGCGTTCAAGTGAGGCTCACACAAGCTTGAAGTACTTCCAAATGAATATGTCCATGCTTGAGGCAAAGAAGTCCCGACCTTTCGCCTAGCTCGCCAATGCAGCTGCTGTCGACCCTATAACACCTTAGAGGTACCTAGGTAAACCTATCAGAACCTTATCACTTAAGACATCTAGTTTCTGGGCAGTAGCATCGTTGCCTTGATTTTTAATGCCATTGCATGTCATGGTTTTGATATAGCATCAACACAGGCTAGCGGAACAAACCATTGTATCTCATTACACACCTTCGCGGTTGACTATTGCTCTAATTATGCTGAATCATCAAGTCTTTGTAGATGGCACGGCGACAGCGCAGACACTGGCCTTCGCTCATCCGTAAGCCCGTATGTACACCACGTCAAGGTGCTTGATGTTGTACGATCCATCTAGCCAGCATACTAGAATAAATCATTAGATTACTAGTTGCTAATATAGCATCCTAGGTCTAACCCGGGTGGCTCGCGCGGAGGAGAAATTATATGTGGGAGGGAGAGGCTCGCGCGGAGGAGAAATTATACGTGGGAGGGAAAGGCTCGCGCCGAAGAGAAAGAACAGGTGGAAGGGTATGGCTCGCGCCGAGGAGAAAGAACAGGTGAAGGGAAAGGCTCGCGCCGAGGAGAAATTATATGTGGAAGGGTATGGCTCGCGCCAAGGAGAAAGGACTTTAACCTATGGCAGGGTGGAGGAGGAGGAGGAGGAGGCAGCTCATCGAAATATAAAATCTAGGGCTGAGGGGAAGCGGTGGCGGGGTTGGCGTTTGAGGCATTGCCCCATAGATGGTCTGCAATTGCAGATGATCTAACCGATCTCCGGAGAAGGTCTTTGAAGAGCGGAGACAATCCTGGGGTGGTGTCCAGGATCTCTTGATATAGTTCCCCGAGACGTCTATTTTCCTCACACCAGGTACGCTCTTCATGCAGCCGGTCCGATTGACGACTGCGAGCAGTCTCGGCCTGGGCGGTCTTGGCAGGGGCGGAGGGGGTATTGGTGGCGGTAGGAGGGGCAATGGTGGCGGCAGTGGTGGCGGTAGGAGAGGCAGGCTGGGCGACGGTGGAGGTTGAGGTCGAGGTCGAGGCGGCGGCAGGCTGGCCTGTAATCTGAATTCGCACGATTCGCGCGAATTCAGTCTGATAACCCGACACATGTAAGCAAAAATTTTTGAAAGCTTAAGGTTGTTAAGATGTTACATACTATCGGGTATCTCGCCTTGTCTATACTGCAGATTCGTGCCTGATGACGATCCAGGCTTACCTCCCGGAGGTGATTCATAAGCTCTCGTTTCTGCTCGACTTCCGTACACATTAAGTGGCACCAGCCACTATGTGCCTCTCCAGTGACCCTTGGCGAATACTTGGGCCAGTAGACGACCACACGACCGTGGCCGCATGGGAGACCTTGTAGGGCTTGCTCGAAATATCGCCGAGGAATATAGCGACTCAAATTGCCTAAATTGAATCTGAACGTCGTTCCATTTGCAAGGTATGCTTCGAGATCCTGGGGGGCAGGAACAAACGACATGATGGCGGTGGTAGTGATTGTGATTGTGATTTTGATTGTGATTGTGGCTGTGACTGTGACTGCGACTGCGGTTGCGGTTGCGATTGCTGTTATGGTTATGGTTGTGGTTGTGGTTGCGGTTGTGGTTGCGGTTGTTGGCAGAAGTGAGAAGATGGTGTGGTCAAAAAGAGGAAGAGACGGGAAGGACACTGGGGCTAGAGAATTTGAGAACACTTACCTAAGGTCAGGTAAGGAAGGCACTGGGCTAGACGGGTGTTTGCCTACTACGGGCAGGAGCTATGTAGGTAAGTCAAGGAGTTTCGAAAGGCAGTTGCATCCGACTACCAACCTTGGAATTTACCTACCTCCTATCTACCCTACACACTAAGTACTTAGGTACTTGCCTATTTGCAGTTCTCATCGTAGTAAAAAGGTCGTTATAATCAAGGACCATGATACAGTAGTACTAGTACTGCTCGAGGCCACTTGGGAGAGTGCCCAGTCACATGTGTGAGGGCCAATTGGGCTCTGATCAACCTGTTCAACCTGTTCCTCGAGCTATCTCTCGGGCAGCGCTTTTGTATGCGAACTGAAATACAAATGAGCTGGAACTACGATTGCTTACGGATGTATCACGATACAAAGAGATACCGTAGAATAGGCTTGTTTTGTTTGTGAATTATGATAGCGAGGGCTACGGTGCTACTTCGAAGTTAAAGTGGCCGGATTGGGCTGTATAAACCAAGCAGTTAGGTAATCGTGATTCCCGGGCGAGCTAGCAGAAACCAGACTGGAGACAGTCGGGACTTGGAGACAGACTTGAATGTATGACGTGAATTTGCCCGTCCTTGCCCTGAGTTCGAGACGTGAGAATCTGAGAGCCCAAACCCCCTCGTTCGCTCATTCGGGTACCCTCTACAACTTTAGGACTCTGCCCTTGGCAGAGAGGGAGGGCTGACCACTTGGGCCGGAGGTAGATTTCTTGGAAACCTGCTTGGGAGACATTGTAAGGACTACGGGAATTGAAGATTGTTTGAAAAGTTTGAAGACTGCGGTGCGTAGCTTGTGAGCAGTGCGTTGATTGATTTTACGTGTGGAGCTGACGATGATCACAGAGTAGGTATCTGGTAAGATGCAATGTTTTCCGCCTCGGACTCAAATTGTGCGTGCTTCAATTATTTCCGTGCGCCTATCTCCCAATATCGGCTACTCATCGGCAATGTGCTTATCGGGAGCGCTGTTGGAAGGTTGAAGGAAGTCGCGGATGAGGGAAGTCACGCCTCACGTCGGTGCTCGATAGCGGTGTTATCACGGAGAAGTGGATCTATACTACGTCCCTTAGGTAATCCGATCAGGTGACTACCTAGGTAGTATTCCATACGCTTACGCTTATAAATACCTACCTTCTGTTCCTTTTGTACACTTAGAAAGTTACCTTAGAGATCATCTGAATCTATGTCTATGAGCTCCCTACTAGAGGCTGCACTAGCTTTACTTCTATGAGCTATCACGCACCCTCATACGTGACAGGTGTGCACCACCATGCTTTGGCAGTGAAACCTAAGGGCGTGTACACTCGGATGCCACCCCCAAAACCTGTTGAATCAGGCGAATACCAATCACACACTCTCGAAGTTTCCGGCCAAAGTAATGTAATGGATTGATGTGTAGACCCTAGTGGTCACGTCGACTGCTGGATGATTGCTGCAAGGCAGCAGGCTTTTGATTACCAGTGGCAACTTGCAAGTGACAAAGACAGTAGCTAGCAACACCAGGACCACTCGAGGAAACTCATCTCGTTCCAGCGGCCTTTCACGATTTCCAAGTTTCCATCAGGATAGCAGTATTGTTTCTATCGCCGCCCATGTTCGGTATATCCGTTAGAACTGTGTAACGCGCTCGTATAAAAGGCAGCATTACTTAAGTTCACATCCAAATGCCCAGTGTGGTGAGGGAAGCCGTCCAGGACCCCCACGCTCTCTCCTCCGGCGTACTCATAGTAATTGCGGCGCACCATGCAAAATTAGCGATGTCAGTGTTCAGACCAGTTCCTAAAGCACATACTAGGTTTGGAGGAGATAGTATAAGGTAACTACAGGCAGAATACATATAGCTACCACCGTAGATAATCAAAATGTTGGCTTTCGCTCCAGGTACTCTCAATAAAGTGAGGGGTATCTAGTATAAATGTCTGTGGTTCTTGCCGTCCTTCAATGATGCGAGGTGACGTTGGCAGTCCCTCGGCATGTATCACTCTTAACAGGGCGCTTGATGCGCTCGATTGGTCGGCAATTATGCACGTCGTAGGAAGGACAAACATGATCGCCGGATTTTCCATTGGGTAGAAGGTTAGCGGATTCGGCGATCGTTGGGTTTCTTTCAGTAGAAGGCAGAGGAGTAGAACGCTCGTGGCCGGCAATATTACGATCGGGCCACAAAATTCAGGCTTGCTGTGAAGCGCTGACGATGTTGCGGGAACAATGACGATAGGCTGGGGATAGCCCATTATTGTCGTCCAGGATTTGTTCAGCTTGTGATCCGGGGGACGCAATCGACTCCCAAACTTCGTTAGTCAGACGACGGCTGGCAGCACGGCGCTCAAGGCAGGGAGGGAGTCAATGTTACACCTATAAACCAGTTGAATCCGTAACACTAGTAGCCCCATAGACGCGCTGAGCTGTTACTGATTAACATGCTGGTGACTGTACAACACATTTTCAGTAGCTTGCGTCACCTCGGGCCAAGAAATGGGGTTGAGTAAACCAAGATCGTCAGTCCTTCAAGCAAGGTGAGAAGGGGGATACTTATACCAATCAACGTTCTCCAACCCAATATTATTGACCTTCAAGAGATTCGAACTCTTACACTCTTGATAGAATGATACCAGATGCTATTAACATCAGAAGGTCTTAAAATGGCTTTCGCCGCAGAGAATAGATGTGTTTGGCCTGCGCCGCAGAGAAAAGATGTATTTTGGCTTTCGCCGCAGAGAAAAGATAGGTTTAGCTTTCGCCGCAGAGGATAACTATGTGGTGGCTTTCACCAAATAGTTATTGGTGGGTCGTGGTAGGTTGGGGACGAGATCTAGGCTTTTCGGAGGGCTTCGAGCTTCTCTTGAATGAACTTTTGAGCAGGCTCGCCGAAGTAGTTTTTAGGAGCTCGCTCGATCGAAAGGTAGGGGTGGTTCTGTTAGAAATTTATTAGTGGGAGCTACAAGATGATTGCGCGAAGGGGGCTGGTGGTCCTTACCATGATCCATTCTGGCTCGATCACAGTAACTGTCATCATATACGGACGAGCCGCCGCTTGGACATAGTCATACACAACCCAATCATGTTCGCCGGGGTGGTCACATTCCACACGGCTTCGGGGTGCAGGTAAGACTTCCTGGTTGTGATGGACGGTCCTATATGCCATGTTCCTATTCCGCGTGGCAAGATTGAGAATTAGACCATGAGCCAAGGCTTTTCGGATGTTGGTAATTGTTTCGTCACTCCACTCCGGCTCGGCTGTCCACTTCTTATCCCGAATGCGTCGTGATATAAGTTGCTGGCGGGTTGCGCAGATGCGTTCTAAGACCCGTTGGGAGAGGAAATGGTCTTTGCACCAGATGGGCACATAGCCTGGGTTGTTCTCCTTGACTTCGAGGAATGCATTCAATGCATTCAACTGGGCTATATGGTCAGAGAATGGGTCGGCCCATTGGTCGTGTATGTGCTGAAGCGTAGCCTGATACAAATCCGACTCAATGAACATCGAATCCTCGTCGGCTATAGAAGCCAATCCGATAATGGACGTCTGCACCTTGAATTGCCTAGCCCTAATTATCGGTAATCGGTGTTAGCATAGAGAACATGTTGGTTGATTCCATTGTGGGAGACGGGGCGGTAACTGACTGCTGAATGGCATGTGCCCATAGAGGAGCTATGCTGAGCTTACTGGCGTCCAGCCCTGACCATGTAAGCTCTATTTTCTTATTGAAGTATCCCCTATTGTTGATAGTCAGAGATAAAACGTTTCAGGAAGACATTGTAACCACACTAGGAGTACTTACAGGTCAGCCAAATCTTGATGTGCTTGCCTCACAGCCTCGGCACGCGGCATCGTGATCAGATTTTCACTAGCGAGGCCTTTCCAGTCGCGAGTTGCCATAAGCTGAAGCAATGTAAGCGTAAAGTCGATGGTCTCAATACCGGGAGCATTCCACTTCCGGAAAGACTCGAATGCCTCCTTCGTATACAAGCGAAAGCAGATTCCAGGCGAAGTACGCCCAGCCCGGCCACTTCGATGATTGGCTGATGCTTGCGAGATCGTCGTCTTGACCAAGCTTCTTGTTCGCAACCGCGGGTTCCACTGAGCCTCCTTAACCAAACCAGAATCAATGACATACACAATCCGATTGATGGTGAGGCTCGTTTCAGCCACATTAGTTGACACGATGCATTTGCGTGTACTGTCGTCAGCACCAGCAAGCGCCTGGGCCTGGTCTTCGGGGGGGAGGCTAGCAATCAGTGGCAGGGGGATGAGTCCTGTCTCCTTCAGTAGGGCGATTTCACGACACAGCCAACGGATCTCACTTATGCCTTCGACGAAGATGAGGATGTCGCCTGGACCTAACTCGCGGTGGATGTATCGCACAGTTTCTAGTATGGAGCCCGCGACCTTGATTGTTGCCGATTGCAAGTAATTGATTTTGACCGGGAACGTCCGTCCCTCGATCTCGCAGAGAGGGGCATTGTTGAAATAAGCCCGAAACTTTTCCGCATCAAGAGTTGCGGACATGATGACGACCTTGAAGTCCGGACGCTTCCCCTCGGCCACGATGGTTCTTAACTTTGCCATAAGAATGTCGGTGTTGACCGTTCTCTCATGCGCCTCGTCGATAATAATGCACTTATCTATGATTTCACACAGTTAGTAGCTATTCATAAGAAATGTTGCGGTCGCAAATGAGAGAGTTTTGACACTGCGGACAGCATAAATGAGAAGGGATCGACTTCAGTTGACCTACATTTCGACAAGGTTGGGTCGCGCCTTAACTGGGCTGTCAGGATGCCATCGGTCATGAAGACGAGACTGGTTTTCTCGCCGGTGTTGTTGTCATTTCGGACATGATATCCGACCTCCTCGCCGAGGACTACGTTCCCTTTATATCAGACTAGGTATTAGCAAGCGATCCGATGAACCGTGATGTGACGACCTCTTACTCTCGGCCTCGCTAGCCACTCTTGTGGCGACGCCCTTTGCCGCCACGACTCGCGGCTGGGTGCAAGCAACCCTCAACTTGGACTCAGGGTCCTGTTGCAGGAGGTGCTCCAGCACGTACTGAGGAATCTTGGTGGTTTTCTCTGATCCCGTCCCACCGGTGACTACGACAATTGAGCTGCTGTCGTACTTCTGCACGAAATCCTCGCGACTGGCCTCCACTGGTAGGGTTACCGCGAGGGTTTCCATCTTCTTACTGAGTTGGTTCATGATGATGGTGCTGTTGCTGTTGCTGTTGCTGTTGCTGTGGTTGTGGTTGTGATTGTGTGGTTGTGGTTGCTGCTGGCAAAAAACACAGGTAAAATCTAAGGTGGTTGGAAAGAGGCAGAGGGGCCAGAGAATGTGAAAATGAAGGAGCCACAGGTGCGGACTGTGCTAGATGTCTGCCTCAAGGAAGTCGCGAAGGATACCTGCCTCCTATCTGGGTAGGAGCAACCGCCTAGGTCAAGTGGTAGCCTAGGTCTCTACTTTTGGTAGGTAGGTAAGGTAGGCAGGTGCTAGGTACTCATGCTAGGAAGTGTATGAACTGGCAGCAGCTCTCACCTTGGGATTACACCATCTGCAGTGCCACATGTAATCTAGTGCTTCTATTTCTACACGTGAGGCATGAGTACGTTGAGCGAGGTAGTCATATCCTTGTTCTGCGAATTATACCGGATCATCTCATCAATCGCAATGAGGTTGAGATGATATTCCATTACTAAGATCTCATGTCTCTCATCTAGCTACTATTAGGACTTTACAGATTCCAAAATTGATCGGGATTATCCCATAGTCTCCATGGAAATGCGTCTGGGTGAAATCCAGCATTCGTGTCGATTCTGCTGAAGCCGCTCATTTCCTCAAGTGTATTAGTAGATAATGAATTGAGCAGAGGTGGCTCCTGGGGAGTCTCATCCCGGCTTAACACTGTATCTACGAAACTTGAGTGCTCTGCCGTGTTGTTGGCATCCAAAACAGCCGGTAATGTTGTTGGCTGAGCCGACGCCACCCCACCATTTGACGCATCGCCCCGTGCAAGACTTGGCTGAGCAGCAGGTTTGGTGGCGGAGACCCTGGTCGCTAGTCGGCGTCGGATCGTATCCAGACTTCTTCCAATCGAGGGTGTGTTCTTGCTCTCGTCGTCGAGGGCACGGATGGCCATTCCCAGCCTCTGAGCTGCCTGCGTCGCGGCTTCTTGATCCGCCCTCGTCATTTCATCGACTTCGACCGTCGCCGCGGTGAAGATGCAGTAGCTGACCTGGTAGGTCATCATACGGTGAGGAAACGTCCTACTGTAGAGGCAGAAGATGTCGTGGATATGTTTTGAGTGTGAGGTGCAGATCTTCGAGGTCGTCTCTTGGATGTCAGCATTTGGAGAGTTTAGCTGGGGTCGATGGAGGAGGATGTTCAAGGCGTGGTAGACGAGGCTGGGGAGTTTATTAGTGACGAGGACGAGGGTGGCGAAAGGTATGTTCATTGACGTACTTGATGGACACAATGTGAGGAGGTGGACTTTGGATCAGGGTAGACGGCTCTAAGATTTTGATTTCTTCCGGCAAGTTGGCAAACCATGAGGCGAATTTAGCTCCTATAGAATGTATCTCTGCAGAGGAAATGTTGACGTGAGAACCGTTTGCGAAGAGCAACATCATTTCGGTGGTTATCTAGATCCTCAGAGTCAGAGTGGTTGATGAATGTTGTGATGAGGGCATGTCCACTTTACCTCATGCAGCTGACTATGCGCACAAAACGTGAGAGTATTATAGGAAGGTGCCGGGTTGTATCGCTCGGTGATCTCAGGTGCATGTACTGGCATCCACATTTGGGCATTGTCGCGATCGTCAACTAAACTAAGATATCAGTATCAGTGCCTTCCACGTCGTGTCGCGATTTTGTGTCAAACATACGTATAGAGGAGTTTGAATAAGGTCGTGATAAGAGGACTGGGGGCCGTCCAAGCCCCAGGCTTATGGTCTTGTCCCAGACGAATGCCGAATTGTAGAGTCGCTTCCTCACTTCGAGCTCGACGGGCGTCAGATTTTCGAGCTCTGCAAGCCTGGGGTTCTCGAGATAGAGGTGTAGACCAATGTCCATGAGCATTCTTATAGCCTTGATCAAGCGTTCGTCAGCCATTCGAACCTAATACGAGAGATAAACATAATTACCATGCCAGTATACAGCCACCCCTCAGAACTCTTACCAATAGCACATTGGCGACCACCGAGAATCAATAAACCCTGTATTGTAGGTATTCGGGGCTTCGGTGCACACATCTCTTCGAGTAAGAGCTCTTTAGCACGGGCCAGATACTGCTCGCCTTTCAGAAGGCCGTCGATTCCCATGTCTATTTCCGTCACCTTTCTTGCCGAATGAGCAAGCATGCACATGAGCAAAAATTCGGAGTAATGTGGTCCGCTGATGGCCATGTCGACCAAGAAGCCTGTGTGTATATAATACTGTCAGTGCTGCACCGAGGTCTGCAATGCCCACTTACACGGCCGATACACCCAGTTGTGTAAGGGCTGGATCCACGTCCAAAAAACATCAAGTAGAGCAGTGCAGGCAGCATCATCAACACCCTCGAGCCTGGGCCGAGAAGCCATCAAAGGTGTCCACACCATCTCCAGCAATCTGTACTGCGAATGCAAGGCTTCTATGTGAGTAGCGCGGGTTGCGCTGGAGAAGCCAGGAGGCGAGGCGTCATCTTCAAGGGCTTCGGCGTGAAACCGACTATAAGGTCCGTTATATGTGACATTGCCTTTATCTGAAAGCCCGACCTGGAACCAGAGCGACGACGATGTGAGCGGCGCATGCGGTAAGGGCGCAGGCTGCCCGGATGATGCTGGTGATATGGCATTGGCACTGTCATGACGGCCTCCATCTGATCTTGGCGTGGCTCTTTCTTGAGCATGTTGAAGCGCCGCCTCGAGCTCGTGAATACGCGAGGTTGCATTCTGCAGCTGGTCTTCCTGCCAGTGGCAGGATGTGTTCGAGCGCCGACAAGCCCGACATACCGGTTGGTCGCCACTACATTTGATCTTACGAGCCTTGCACTGCGTGCAGGCAAAGCGATACCGACGCTTGCGCTGATCCCGATCTACACGGAGTGATTCCGGTGTCTCCATTTCGCGATCATTTCCGAGTCTTTGTTTGGTGGAGGGACCAGGTCGAATGGTAGAGAGGGGTAATAGTGGTGTGGGCACAATCATTCGGCTTCCTTGTTGCTATTTCTACGCACTTGACAGGCACGGCACAACATGCAGGATTGGTTTGAATGCATCATGGATGTACTGGGGTAAGTCATGAGCCGTATGCGGGACGTAGCGGTGCGCTTCCTTTGCTGTGCTGTGAGGAGTTGTAGCTGTCTACATCGGCTTAGGTCCGATACGATTGAAAATCCTCGAATGAAGAATGAAAAAAAGTAAGATCCTAGGCCTCTTCGTTTTCTACTACTCCCATACATATGAGGGGAGATAGAGGCATTGCATCATAAAAATTCCCTGACCACTTGTGATACCTACTTACTTACCAAGGTGGTGCGAAAAATAGATAAGACCCTTTCTTGGTAGGCAAGGCCAGGTGGCCCTGAATCCCGAGTCCGCTCCGAGACCCCTCGACAGCGTTACCATCCAATCAGACACCAACAGATAGCCATTATTTCTATCCAATCACATAACACCGTTTCCTGGGCGAGCTGTTGAAGATCCGACGTCTGGAACATGGCTAATCATATGGTATATACAGGACTCAATAACGTGCGCGTCTTCTTGGTTGTCTCGCCTGTAGAAGGGAGACTCGGTGACGGCCCCCAAGTCGACGAATTGACCGGCCTCACGATTCTCGAACATCGTGATCCTATTGTTCTGGGCCTGCCCCAATTGGGGGCGCCAGTTCAATACATGATACCTTTCCGCGAAAACACCAATGGGAATTGGACATGCGTCTCTGGCGAGCCGGCCATCGAGAGCTGCCAAGTATTATTCGTGGATGGGGAGGTCGGCTTTATGTGACGCCGTTATGACCACCAGTCAAGGCTAAACGAAGTGTCGAGGGCTTGGACGGTTCGAGTCCAACGCTCTCCTTCGCGCAAGCCATGCATCAAATGTCAAGAGAAGGCACCAGCTCGCCTCGCTCGACCCCGAAAATAATAGAAAAAAACCCGTCGGCGCGACACGTATTGCAGATCCTCTCGACAAGACCCGAGGTTCGAGCTGTTCAAGTTGCTTCCATCTTCGTTGCTCTCTTCGTGCTTCCTCTTCATGATGCTTTCTCTCGAACTTCCCGGTCCGATCCAGGCCGAATTATCTATCCACTCTAGTCGTTCCTTATCGTGCTTACGGATCGGAAGCCCAGTTCTCCAAGCCGACCCAAATCGCGACCGTCACCTGATACTGCGCGCTATCAAATTCGTGAAAACGTAGATCTCGAAGATCTCGCGTACCGGATCCCACAGCCAGATTTCACGTCTTCTAGGAACTCCAGTTGAGCTTCCAAGGTGCTCCCTATCATGCTTGCAGACAACTGTCAATCCAAGCCTCTTGTCTATCTCCGACTCTGTCTCTAAGCTGATTGAGATCCTCAATGGTCTGGTAATTTAGCTCCCCTAGAAGAGAAAAAACTTGTCGCTGTCACAGGTACCTAGATGCGCACTTGTACCTGTGAGCTTAAAAGGTAGAATCTCTCTCAATACAACCCGGTTTCTCCTCCCAATTTCAAAAATTGACCGCTGTCGCGCGATGGCCATGATACTTCATGGGATGGCCGTCTGAATATTGAGAGACAGCTCCTGTACCACAATCAACTGTGATGCACAAGATCCTTCAGATATATGTTATTGAAGTTTCTGATGCCAGCAATGAGCATCAAAAACTCTTCCATTTAGACTGACGGAAAGGCATTTTCTACGCCACCTTTGTCGGCACCACATGCCGACGCAACAAGCTCAACGTGGATATGCTGTTGCATAACCAACATCGGTGAACATAATTCGAAGAGCTTGGTCAACGGGGGCCCGGAATGGACCGTGTCGGAGCTCACGTCTGATGCAACCTTGGTATAGCTTGCTTCCTCTGACATGCCCACTGAACCTCAAAAAGCGCATGTAAGATCAACCGAGCTGTACTTCATATGTATTACCCATAAAATGATATTCGCGACCGTGCCGCGAGTTGGTCTCCATTCCAATGAGAAAATAGATTTCCTATTTAGGCGAGCAGGGACATGGGAGTAACTACCACATCTCGATGAGGCGTTTCGGTATGCAACTGTTTAGAAGATAGAATGTATATTTCGCTTCCGACGCGTTTTGTAGTTCGAGGTTCGGAACGTTTGTATCCACGCCAGAGGAGCATCTTATCTGGTGCCGAGCGAACAACTGTGCTTAAGCTCTCGAGAGCTTGCCGAGATTGCCTGAACGATATCTGCCACGATGAAGTTTAGCATGAATCATCAGGAATCGAGTTAATGAACCTCGCCCACTGCTTAACCTCGTTAAAAAACTATATAAAATTCAGGACCTCCGAGAGATTCGAACTCCATATTTAATAAAGAATGATACTAGACACTGAGAGCGTCAAAAGGTCTTTGGCTCGCGCCAAGGGTAAAGAATAAAAGGGAATGGCTCGCGCCAAGGGGTAAAGAGGTAAATTTAATAGCCCTAAGTAATAAGAGTTTTCCTTAATCATGCAATATCTTTTATACAAGTTAAAACTTGCTTTTAAATAAGTTCTATATAATCAAGTAATAACCAGTAAATAATAGTTATAAAAAGAATTAATAATGCTTTATTTCGAAGTTAATGTGTTAGGAGGCACTGAAGATCGTTTTATTTATTTTTCGCTCCACCTCGCCTATAAGCTTCGTTGGAGTTGAGTGGAGAAGAGGTGTTGGGGAAAATACCCCAAGAGCAACCTCACTTCATCACGTGTCACGGTTCCGTGTAGAAGTGCGAGGGCAGGAGCCAGGCTACGTCAGGTGACCTACCTTCTGTACAAAAGCTCCAGGGCCCTTGGGCTTCCACCGTGGACCTTTCTTTTCCTTCCTTCTGCAGAGACACAATACGGAATCAGGTCTCCCATACATACACCTTTGAGGTGCCACTCCCAGTGGTACGAGGCCTTTGTGTATACGCGAGCCCTGACAAGAAGCGCCCGCAATTGGCTGACTTTCCGAGTTGACAACATTATATCTTTTGATAGTGTAGTGGTTTAGAGCTGCAGACCTGAACTGTTACATCACGCATCTTTCTTTCCAACCAGCCCTCCCTTCCGCAGTCTGAACCACGTCACCCCAACAATAAGCGCCGCGGCAGTGAACACTGTTCAGAACGCGGCCCTGAAGCCTTCCATGAGCCGGACCTCGTGGTTATCAATACCAGACTGCTCCGAGACGGCCATAGCAATCGCAGCTGCCACAGCGAGGCCCACCGCGTTCCCAAATTGCGCGATCTCGTTGAAGACACCACCGGCAAGGGATTGGAGTTCGGGCGGGAACGCATCCGATATCACGAGGTTGGAAACGGTGAACAGCACTAATGCAGGTCAGTAAAGGTTGGGGAAGATGCATGTTTTTGGGGGGGGGGCGAAAGGTGAGGGGTGAAAGGGTTGGATGATGCTCACCGTCCGGGTTGATGGGCGACAGTACCAGCGCCCAGAAAGGCGCAAACCAGTAGTTTGAGTCTATCGGGACCGTGGCCATCAAAGCAGGAGCGACGGCAGTAATTGCTGCCGAGACGACGGAAAGCTTTCGGACGTGGACGCGCGACACCAGATACCCAGTCAACAAGTTGGTCACCACGCCCAGAACGACATGCGGAAGGAAGCGCAGAGAACTGTCAAGCGCTGAGAGTTGCTGTACTTGCTGGAAGCTGGCAGCCGTCAGTTGAGTGGGACACGTAGTAGTAGACTATGGCTGGATAGATGAGACTTACTAGAGTGTGGTGAAGTATTCAATACAGTTCAGAGCGGCCCAAGACAAAAACACGCATAAGCACATCGACGAGAAGGTGGCATTACGCCATAGGTGATTGGGTATCAAGGCTGGTCGACCTACCTTAGTCTAAAACTCGATCCAAAATAGGAAGGAAACCATAAGGCCAACAGACACGACAAGCAGGGCAGTGATATAAAGCTCCCTAATACTTCTGTACAAGGTAGTTACAACGCCTAGAACATACAACAAGAGCCCAGAGGCAGCGCTAAGAATGACAGCACCGAACCAGTCAATATCTCTAGCGAGCCGACGGAACCACTTCATCTCAAATGCGTCATCGCGGCAGACCTGCGGGAGTGACCATACTACCACGGTCGAGATGGAGAAGTTGATGATTGACATCATGTAGTAGGCCCACCTCCAGCCGATGGAGTCCGTGAGTACACCGCCTAAAACGAGCCCGACAGCGAACCCGAGCGGGTAACCCACCCCAGTTACCGTAAACGCAGTGTTCCGCCATTTCCCTCGGGGGAAGGTATTGGTAACCAGGCTGACGGTCGTGGGGAGGCTCATGGAGATGGATATGCCCTGGAAGGCACGGAATAGAATGATTTGGATACCTGTTTTGGAGAGGCCGACGCCAAGGGTGAAGAAGACGTACAGATAGCTGCCAGTGAGCCACATCAGCTTCGGTCCGACCACGTCCGCGACGGCGCCGAAAATCAAGAGCAGAGAGCCGGCCCCGAGGGAGTAGACCGCGGCGGGCCAGAGGATCAGATTCTGGGATAAGTGGACATCGAGAGCTATTCGGGGCAGGGCCGCTATAAGGATACCAGATCCCAACGTGCCGAGGAAATTGAGGCTTGCTAGAACAGCCATGGTGGCGATTCTTCGTGCAGTCGAGAGTTTGCCAGTGACGGCCACGGGCGGACTAGCATGATCGAAATCTGGACCAGTGCCAGTAGATCCTGGTTGCGCATCCGTTTGCTCAACTTCGGGTCCGAGATGGCCACCATGGCCGTTGGAGTCCTGGTTCCAGCAAATAGTAGAGGCAGCGGCCACCTGCTCAAGCTGTGTCCCAACATCCGAGCTTGTCATCATCCTAACTTAAAACTAGAGGTAGAGCAACTATACGAAGCTTCAACTAATTGAGCGCATATACCCTGATGATACCTAGGAGCACGGCGGAGAGGAGCATTGGAGGTGTGCTAGTGCAGCATTGTACGAGAGGCCATGAAGCCCCGGGCCGCATTCTGGTTGCTCTGGTAGTTTTGTTGTTCTTTGTTAAGTCACTGATCATGTACTGTCCACCAACTTCGAGACCTAGGGGTAGCGTTCTCTGCGGCGATTCGGCCATACATCTTGCACCTTTGAGCACACACATCCCTCACATAACAATAACAAGAATAAGAACAACAAGCTAATTACACAGCAATCCTCACTAAACTTTCTCTGCGGTTTTACAGCACTTTTAGGGGATATTTAGACGATTCAACAATTATACGATAGTTATCACAGGATCAAGCGCAACATTACTCAATGGAGGGGTAGTAACAGAGATCGCTTTCATTCCAGCTATTTCATTTGAGTATTTCAAGTAGAGTGGAATAGCTGGCTATCCCCGATACCCTATGACATGGCGTTGGAAACTTACCGAGCTGCCCGTCAATTGACTTCGGTTTCTTTCCGCCCGCAACGGGCTTCGCACCCCACACTTCAACACCTACCTTGTTTAGTAACTCGAGTATTGCGTTCATATTTATATGTACACAAAAACATTTACATGTCGAATAAGTGTATACTACAGTAAATCAAGCATTGTCGAGACAATTGGTTGTCATCAATTTTCCCAATGGGTAATTCAAGCAGTCGCATAATGCGGCCTATACTATTCGATGATCTACCGCTGAACGCTGATGACCCTCCTGTCTCAGCATGGGGTCTCTGGGGACCCAGCGACGAGCTCGGCAGCTTGAACCTCCTCACATCCTAAAAGGTAAAAAGTGCGATATCAGAGGTTCGTACGGGGGAGACGATTCCATTGAAGTAAGTAACTGATACCGGTGAGCCATGTCCCCTAGCCTTCAAAGCTAACAGTACTTCAAGTCTTTCATTAGATGCGTTTATCCAACCTATGAACCCAGCCCGGAAACCGTGCGAGCACACGATCTTAGCCAAGGGGAATGCTAATGACGATACGGTAGGCCTTGAATTCTCAACCTGATGATTAAGTCGCACTAGCGTCCCATACAGAGAGAACTCACAATCTCCAGTTACACATCAACACACAGGGTGCAAGTCACTGGGATGGACCACGGCATTACCCGTACCAAGACTCGCTGCAGTATTATAATGGCGCGACTCAAAGCGATATTACAGGCCCAGCAAAGAATAACAGACTAGGTGTTCACAGTACGTCACTGTTTCCAGTCATAGCACACATACCTTCCTGCTAACCTAGGTACCCACCCTCCAGACATGGCAAAAAAAACCATCACAGGCCGCGGCGTCCTCCTAGACTGGGCATCCTGGGCATCAGCCCAAGACATCACCTACGACGCCTTCTCGACCTTCGCAATCCCCCACAGCCAAATCCTCGCCGTCGCAAAAGCGCAGGGCCTTTCTTTCCGCTCGGGCGACATCCTGCTAATCCGCTCAGGCTGGCTCTCCGCATTCCACCAGCTCACACCCTCCCAACAGACGTCGCTCGCAAGCCGGCCCATCCGCGCATCGATGGGTCTAGAAGCTAGCGAAGAGAGCATGCGCTGGCACTGGGACAATGGGTTTTCGGCCGTGGCGGGCGACGCCGTCGCTTATGAGGCGTGGCCTAGCCCTAGGGTATGGCGGGGGGTGTCGATGCATGAGGTGTTTCTGTCGGGATGGGGGATGCCTGTTGGGGAGTGTTTCGATCTTGAGGCCTTGGCGAGGAAGTGTAAGGAGAGGAAGTGCTGGAGCTTCTTGTTTGTTAGTGTGCCCTTGGATATCCCGGGTGGCGTGGCGAGCCCGCCGAATGCTGTTGCTATTTTATAGTACATGTAGTTTTTCTATGAGACTGGAATCGTTTCTTTTATAGACTCATAACATGCGTTGAGATATGTCACATAGGATAGTACGCGATCACTCATGCGAAGAATAGCCGGTGCAGTCTCTAGAAGGGAGCTCATAGACATGGATGATGGATTCAGATGATCTATGAGGTATGTTTCTAAATGTACAAAGGGAATACCACTTCTCCGTGAGGGTCATTAGCCATCGTATATCCATTAAACTCTACCACACAGACGAGGACCCCAACCAAGATAACCTAACAGTTACGAAAGGTGCGATGCAGAAAACACAGGCAACAGACAAATACTCATATCATTCCAACAAATCCCTCCCTCACCATATTTGACCCATACCTATCTCATTCGTTCAAGTACTTCATATCTACAAAAAACAGCAGGCGATGATAATAATATATGTAAATGCAAGCACGTATCTATAGATATGTATGTGTGTAAGTATGTAAGTAGGCATAAATGCATGTCTCAGCACTTTTTTCCAGTCCCAATACAAACCAAACCAAAAACAAAACATGTCCCCCGAGTTCCAACGATGAATATTTTGTACAACAACAGCAGCAGCAACATTATCACACCATTACTACTTAATCTCTCTCACTCTCATCATCATCTTCATCATCTTCGTCCTCCTCACTTTCACTCTTATCCCCAACCGGCATCTTCATCGGCATCCGCACCTCCGTAGCCGCAGCCGCACCACTAACCCCCTCGCCAGCCGTCAACCCATCAATGCCCAACCCCACCTCGCCCACCCGTCTCAGCACCGCAAGCAACGCCGACCTCAGCTCCGAACTGACCTCCTTGCCCAGCAGTTCCACTGTAAGCGGATAGAAGCCCCTAATATGCTTCCCAAACTCGGCCTCGGGCCAGGTCGCATATCCCTCGAGCACATCAACGACAACCGGTCTCCACGCCGCGAGATTCCGCTGCTGGCTATCCTCTTCCAAAGCAAGGTAGCCCCTAATGATATCCTTGCACAGCGGGACCAGCGCCTTCTCGACCTCGGGTCTGCTCTCCGCCCGCGAAGGAGAGGTATCGCCAAACATGCGGAACAGGATCTGGATATACGTCGCGGCGGCGCCCGATTCCTGCTTTAACAAGTTCGGCGGCTGCTTCATGAACCCCTCGCGCCACAGACGCATGCGCAGGTCCTTATCCTCGTTGAATCCTCGGGCGAAGAGGAAGGAGTTCTTCAGCAGCGTCATGAGGCGCAGGAGTTCGGACGACGGGATCTGCGCGTACACCGCGTCGTTGGAGAACAGCTCGTTGACCGTCTCGATCATGAGCAGCTGCAGCACGCACCGCGAGATGATGCGGTTGAAGAACCGCCGGCGAGCGGCCGTGACGACGATGGGTTGTTGCTGTAGATTGGAGGCGGGCTTGAACTCCTCTAGAGGCGTGGATGTCACCGACTCGCTGCGGTTCCGGCCGTGTTCGTTCGGGTTGGGGGTTTGGAGAGCGCTGGCGAGGGCGGATGCGGTTCCGGTGCCTTCGCCAAATTCGCTTATCCCGTTGATTTCCAGGGACTTGTCGTCGGGCATGACCTCTGCTGTGGGTGTGACGGGCATGTCGAACCCTAGGCCGGTGGGCGCGGGCGCTTGAAGCGAAGGTGTAATTTTGGTCGTGGCCGAGAAGAGTTGGTGGGCTGTTGTCCTCTCAAACAACAGGCAGAATGCTCCTACTATCTTGGACCAGTGCTCCTCGCTGAATTTGGCGACGTTTTGTAAGATGAGCTGTTGAAGGCAGTTGCTGCCGATACGGGCTATGGTGTCGTTCTCTTGGCAGATGCAGAGCGCTAGCAGCTCTAGGAATCGGTCCAGCATGTATTCTAATGCGTCGAAGTAGTGCGTAAAGAGAATGATCATATTGCGGAGGGCTTGTATCATGGTCGTCGAGAGCCACACGGATAATTCTTCGTGGTTTAGAGCATTTGTCATTTCCGGCCGAGACCGAAGGACCATGAAGATTGGATAGAGCTGTTGTCTCCACAGAATATCCCAGAAGTCGGGAGGGAAGTCACCTCCATACCGGTTGAGAGCGTCAAAGAAATAATTGAGCGCGTTGGAGCGAACCTCGAGGTCCTCTCCGGTCATGAGGACGTCATGGAATGCGAAGAGGATGGGAAACCAGAAACCCTCCTCTAAAGAGGTACCGCTTTGTTGTCTCAATAATGTGTCTGAAGGTTTTGTCTCTGTCTTGGTTTTGCTGGACAGGGGGCATTCTGGAGTTTTCAACATGCGCGGTATTATCGACTTGAGTGTCTCCATAGCCTGCAAACTCTTCTTCTGAAATCGGATGTTCTTGGAAAACTCAGTCAGGCAAACGACCAGATCCGTAAAGGCACCTTGGGAAATGACGACGCCAAATCGGGACTTGTACACGAGTGTCACGTTTTTCAAGGCCAGTTCCACTATGGACTCATTCGGGTCACGGGCGGCCACTGTGAACGCCCCAAACATAGTTCGCCAGCCAGACCTAATATTCTCGCCTCGCGCTTGTATCATCTGGGCCAGACAACTGAGAGCCATGTCCTTGACAGTCAGGTTGGTCGCATTGGCCATGATGTGCTCAAACGGTTTTAAGAAGTCCTTTTGGAACTTGAAACCAGGCAGTTCTTCGAGCTCCATGAAGCGCATCGAAAGCTGGCGCAAGGAGTCGAGCGCAAAGTAAACGATTGCGGTGTTGATATGGCAACCGACCCTGTTGAAATGCTCACCCAGCACCATCCAGATATTGGTCCACTCAAACCGCACTCGCGTCATGTTGTAGTAGCTGATTTCCACAATCTTCTGCAGACTGTAAGTACGGGGTGAGTCGTTGGAGCCAGACACCTTGATCTCGTCCCAGCTCACTTCGGTTAGCGCCTTGGCAAAATAAACGATGGCCTCTCCGTGCAGGTTGGCAGTGTTGCTGAAGATGCGATCGATGCCCTTGATTACTTCGTCCGATCTACTCTCGAGGGCGATGATGGAGGAGAAGCCTTTGGAGCCAGGGTTGGATCGGTTCCGCCGCCGTGCCAGTGCCACAGATTTTCGAGAATCATTTGTCGAGGATCTCTCAGGCGGCACAAATCGTGCTTTGGAGACATCGGGGATTGCACCTTCGTCCACACCGCCCGAGATAAGCTGCAGTCGGTCCAGCTGACTGATGCACATTAGGATATCCTTCCAAGACTCTCTGAGGCTGTTGCCCTCTGTCTGACCGAGATCTAGAATGACCTTGAGCGCCTCGACGTTCTTGGCTAGGATCTCCTGTGGGTTGTTGAGGTTTGTTGCATTCTTTAAGGCTGACATGAAGGCTTCGCGAGGGGTGGCTAGATCGAAGAGGCAGGCGATCCGAGTGGCTTGTTTCATGCCGTCGAGGCAGAGCTTGTTGACCTCCAGATTCTGCGCCTTTTGCATCTGGCTGGAGAAGGCCGAGAAGAAAGACATCCAAGTCACATCAAACATAGATTCTACGTGCTTGAACGACGTGGCCGGGATGAACTTGATGCCCGTTTTTGCTGCATTCCGTCGTTGACTCTTGAATAGATTCTTGAAGAGCTGCTCGGATCGCAAGGAGATCTCTTGGGATTGCTGCACGTATGCTTCCCGTTGGAGATCTCGACCGACGTTGGACAGGGCTTGGCCAAGACCGGCGGCGAATCCAGTCGACTGAGTAGGGGCGTTGCCTGCCATCGCGGCAGCATCCCGCTCACTCTTCAAAACAATCTCGTTACCGGCGATTTCGTCATAAATGGCAATGAGGTAATCTGGCGGAAGGTCGGCGTTGTCGTTGATGCCCCGGTTGTTCTTGATGAAATCTTCCTTAGTCATGCGCCTCGCAATTTTGCTGCTGTGCAGATCCGTGTTCAACAGGATAACCGAGTAGGCTAGCACGTATGCGGTTTCAGCATTAGCAAATGCATTCGGGTTGCCAGCCACGTAACGGTCGGCAAACTTCAACATGAAACGATCAATCTTTTGGGCTTCGCCAGGTAAGCGGAAGGATTGGAGAAACTGTCGGAGCGAGTCGACGAAGCGTCTCCGTGTAAATTCCATCGTGTCGACGAAAGCGTGCATGATCTCGATGTTTTTGGCGTCGCCCTCGCCCAGATACTCGCCTATCTGAGCCTTGTCTAGGCGCTCATCCGACAGCAGAAACCGAGCAATATCCTGAGGGCTGTCGCTCGCAATGAAGCCGGACTTTAGGAAAAAATTGATGCCTCGCTTAGGCTTGAAGTTGAACTGCTGTATACCCTTGGACAGGGCGGTTTTGCGTGCCTTCTCCTTTTCTAAATGAGCTGGATCATCCTCGAGGAGTGGGGTCGAAGGGGGGATAGGGGTTTCCCGGGGATTGCTGTCCGCAATAGACGGATCGATGGATTCCCGGACGTCCTCGGTCGAGGCTCGTGTTTCGCTCTCTCCGGCCACTCCGCTCACCGTGGGCCGACCAGCCATGGACCAGTTCAGCAGCGAGCGCAGAGCCTCGACAAGCGAGTCCAGCGCTGCCCGTTTGATCATATACTCGCGTGGAATCTCGGACTCGGGTTCCGCGGGGGGCACAATGTCACGGACGTTGAGCGGCGGCGGAAGCATGCCCTTGAGTTGCCATTCCGACGAATTTGAGTTGGCATTCTTCTCCTCGTACTGCTGCTCCTGAAGCGTGGTCACGGCCACGGGGTTTACGGCGAGCCTCGCCAGGTCTTCGATGACGGCTTGGAAGATGTTGTCAACCTTGGAGTCGCAATCGTAGTTCAGGTAAAGCTCTACGAGGCCACGTGGATCGCCACAAAATCGATTCAGTATGCTCAAGAAATACAGCTTCTGGGTGAGCGGTGCAGTTCGTCTGGCGAGAAGAGCCAGGTAAATCTCGTTCAGGAAGACCTCTATCTCTTTCTATACCAACGACAACTTTTAGCGCGCTACCAGGCATAACATGGGCGGGTGTACTGACCTTGAAAGGGGCGCGCATGAATTTCAACATGAGCCAGAATATCTCACAACAGACTTCGAAGACTCTGTCGACCGAGCTCGCGCCGTTCCTCGTGATCGTGAGACAGAGGTAAAACTTGATGGCCTGCAGGAAGGTGGTGGGTTCATTGCTCTTTGTATTGGTGATGGTACATAAAGGCGATGTGAAAACGGCAATGTGGTTGTTTAGGAGTATGCGGGTCAAGTGAAGCGATATCATCTTGGATCGCATATGCTGGCTCCGGTGATCATACAACTGGTCTGGAGGGAGGATTTTGGTGGAGAGGTTGCAGAAGGATCGGAAGACCAGGTAGGCGTCTCGGATGTAGACCTCGTCCTCGGCAGCGGCAGCGTCGGTATCAGCCGAGTCGTCGGCCTCAGTCTGCGCCGCGTCGCTCTGTGTGGTCTGCTCAGACACGCTTCTCGTCGGCTTCCGAGCTGCCTTGACCTGGGTCACGACGGTGGGGACATCGCCCATATTGGAGTCATCGAAGCTTTTCCTGTGCTCTAGATCCTTTAGTGTCAGCCTCGGTTTGTCGTCATTGGCACTCTGCGGAGAGGCCGCGTCGGCGGTTGTATTGTCGTCGGCATTCTGGTCTTCCGGCGACTCATCTTCGTCGTCGTCACCGTCGTTGTCGTCTCGGTCATCCCCGTTCACGTTTGAGTGGGTTGCTTCGGCGGGGTCGAAGGCGATGTTACTGGAGCTGTTTTTCAGCTTGCCCAGACTCAAGCGAGCCTCCTTCATGTGCAGGCGGGTCTTGACGCGCTCAAAGACCATGCCGACCATCTGGGTCAGAGTGCCCTGGGCGGCCTGCTGGTTCTCGGTACTCCGGGACAGCAGGAAGACGTTGTAGACCTGGCGCACGGCCTTGAGCAGGCCAGCGCCGTGCACGACGACCTTGTCATTCAGGACGGCGGCGAGAAGAGCTTGGATGATGTGGCGCTGGACGTCGACGGCGGTAGTCTCGCCCTGGAAGCAGTCGCATATGGTGTCGATGGCGCGGTTGAGCATGGAGGCCTGCTCGGAGCCCTCTTCGGAGGTTGCTGGGGCGGGGGCGGCATGGCTGGAGAGGTAGCCCGAGGAGACGAGCTTCTGGATGGAGTCGAGGGCGGTGTTGATGAGCTGGGGGCTGCCGGTCTTGGTGGCCAGCTGCAGAGGCGCGAAGACGGTGTCGGGCTCAGGGGTGGGGGTGCCTGGAGCAGAGCTGGCCTCCTTGATGGCCTTGACGGCCTTCTCGGCAAGTTCGGCGAGCTGCTTATTCCGCTGGGCCTCTTTCGAGGCGGCTATGGTCTCGAGCGAGGAGACGACGAAGAGGAGGGAGCTCATGGCAGCAGTTGGGTGGGCGGGAGGGAGGTGTGTGCCATGCGAGATCGCGGGTGGTCGAGGTCGCTGGGACTCGCAAGGCGCTGTGGGTGTATCGTGTCTCGCATGTGGCTTCAAACAATCGTGGGGTGTGCGAGTCGAAGCATGTAGGGTTTGGCGCCGGCGCGCGGTGTGTTGGTTGGTGGGCGCGGTAAGACAAAGAAGCTGAAGCTAGACCTGGATAGTAAGTCTCGAGGTCTCACAAGATGCTGGTGTTGTCTCAAGGGCAGCTCGAGGTAATGACGATGGATAGTGAGTCTTGCACCAAAGTACTTCTCAAGGTAGGCAAGCTCGGATATGCAGGTTTGAGTCGAGTTGTAGCCTTGAATGCCAGCAAGTGCCTGATGCCCACTCTCCTTGTTGAAGAAGCGCCTATCAGCTAGTGTAGGTACTTAGTAAGTATTATAGGCTAGAGAGGGCGTGCCGGTAGCTTTGGGTGCGCGGGTCTTGGAATGTGTGATGGTGAAGATGGGATGAAGGAAGGGGAGCCGGTGGGTGGTGAGGCAGCTGGCAAGTGGTAACTTAAAGTTTCGGCTCGAATCATCGGTGTTTCGCGGGTCTTTGGCGGCCAAAGCATCCAAGCATCCGAGTCTGAGCTCAGCCTGCGACCTGCAACCTGTTCACTGTCACTTAGTAACCTGGTTAGGGGCGCGAGCTGAGCGAGTCTGGATCCACAGGTACGTAAGAATCTACAAGCAACTTGCGCCGCACACAGGTACGGGCCCTTGTAGCCAAGCTAATTTCAAGGTACCATCCTGCGCCTGACCTCTTTGGGCTTAGCTTCACTTGTCCCCCACTAACCGGACCTGAACTTTGAAGTCTATCCCATTTGGACTATGGGATTTTTGCTGTGTCATCAGCTGCTAGCTGCAGGCTGTAAACTATTAAAACATCGCTTTAGAATTTAGGGATCTAACCTTCAAATAACCTACCTGACAAGATAACATGAAATTAGTAGCAAGATGTTAGGGGTGCATCTACGGAATGAAACTTTATGAAATACTCCAAAACGTGATTATCATAATCTTGGTGCTTACTTCTTATTCCTAGATCGACATTGTCAAAATCAACATTATTCATAATCAGGCTCCGAGAACACGAATTACAGGACAATTACTGCTAACATTTGCCGACAATTTGTTCAGGCAATGGAGGCACTCTCATTCCGATCGTATAGGTATGTGTTATAAAAACTCACGGTGGGAGTTGGTGGTTGCTTGCTACTCAGGTCAATCTGCATCTTGAGACAATTCATACTGAGACTCCGACTTCAGATAGTTGGCCATGATGACAAACAAGTATGAGCTCACTCAACGGTGATGTGTTGAGCTTACGAAAGAGCGGTGCCCAGATGAATCCCGCTTTTCAGAGGTGTCTCAATCAAAACCTTGAAATCTGACCAGATGTCATCGATTCTATAAACCTCTGAACATTCGCTCACATTCCATTGAGAATCGGGTTTGTATTTCGATGAGAATGAATTTGAGGAACTCCTAGCTAGAACTGGCCACATAGTGCTTTGAATCTCACGTTACTAAAACGCAGAGAGAGCACTTACCTTAGCTTACCTAAGCTGATTTGCAAGATGCAGGGTCTTGTGGATGCTGGGCCTTCTGCTGGGCCAATCAGCCAATCAGACGGAGATCGCGAGGCGGATTTAGTTGGGGGAACTCCATTTGGCGGTTTCCTAACCACGACTTCCGATAACGCTTGGTGCCAGTGCCAGTCTGACCGTGGCCTCTACAATAATATTACAACGTGTTCTGAGAGCACCTACAAGAAATGACACAAATTGGAACGGCTGTATATACCTACCGCATCTATCTTTATGTTTTATAACTTACTATTGATCTAATGCAAGATGGAAAATGCAAATATGTGTCGTGGTAGAAGCCACCGGACGACTTATACTTTTCGGGGGCAGGATGGGGGACACACAGCTCGTAGCCCCACCCTCCGGCCACTAGCCGCCAATCAGAGTGCCCCAAGCTCTCCTCCATGCCCCTGGTCAACTCAACAATCGGTCCGGAGCCACGCTGTGCTCTGGCTAAGGAACGCCGAGAGGCTGCCCCCATTCCCTTAGCAGGTAGGTAGCCTGTAGCGGTATATTGATCGAGCAGCGCCGAAGAAAGAGCCACCTGCACCGTCCACGTCCAGCCAGAGCAAGAGCCAGAGCCAAACACCAGCACCAGTCAGCATTTATTTTTTTGCTCACCTCTCTCGATCTACACCGAGCCCAGCAAATCCCGCTCACACAGCTCACCTCCTCCCCTCCTCCTCCTCTCCTTCCTCCTCCCACTCCCCCCATCCCCCTCAACTTTGTCCTCACACCGCCGACAACATCTCGTCCATCTTGTCCTTGTCCTTGTCTTTTCCTGTGCAATTGATTTGTTCAGCGACTCCACCAACTAACTGTCGGCTCACCGTGTCCTGCGCCACAGTCCGGAGCTGCCTTGTCCGCCCCCCGTATCTGTTACGGGCTCAGCATAGCGTAGCATAAAAAAACACATAGCATCGCGCATCATCTCATCTCACAACAATATGTACGGCGCCGTACTGAGACGGCAGGGCCTCCTGCGCGCCTCCGCCCTCCGCTCCGCCTTCTCCCCCATCGCCAGATACTATGCCTCTTTCCCGCCGCACACCGTCATCAAGATGCCTGCCCTGTCGCCCACCATGACCGCCGGTAACATCGGTGCCTGGCAGAAGAAGGCCGGTGACACCATTGCCCCCGGCGACGTCCTCGTCGAGATCGAGACCGACAAGGCCCAGATGGATTTCGAGTTCCAAGAGGAGGGTGTCATCGCCAAGGTTCTCAAGGACGCTGGCGCGAAGGACGTCCCCGTTGGAAACGTGTGTACTCGCCCACCCAGCCCCTCGTCCTCGTGACTACCACCACTTGTTATTGTCGTTGGCTTCACCCTCACAGTTGATCTCGACACTGTCGTTATACCCTCCCTGCTAACTCAACTGCTAGCCCATTGCCGTCTTAGTCGAGGAGGGCACCGACGTTTCCGCCTTCGAGTCTTTCAGCCTGGCTGATGCCGGTGGTGAGGCTTCCAAGCCCGCCCCCAAGGAGGAGAAGAAGTCGGACGAGTCCTCCGCCTCATCCGCTCCCGCCCCGTCGTCAGCCCCCGAGCCCACCGAGTATGCCTCCGAAGGCCGCATCGAGACCGCCCTCGACCGTGAGCCCAACATCAGCGCCGCCGCTAAGCGACTGGCCCGCGAGAACGGTGTCAAGATCTCTGCCCTGAAGGGTACCGGCTCCGGTGGCCGCATCACCGAGGACGACGTCAAGAAGGCCTCTTCCTCCTCCTCCGGCGCAGCTGCTGCCGCCTCCTCATACGCCGACACCCCTGTCTCCAACATGCGCAAGACCATCGCCAAGCGCCTGCAAGAGTCTACCCAGAACAACCCCCACTTCTTCGTCACCAGCAACATCTCCGCCTCCAAGCTCCTGAAGCTGCGCCAGGCCCTCAACGGCTCCGCCGAGGGCAAGTACAAGCTCTCCGTCAACGACTTCCTCATCAAGGCCATCGCCGTGGCCTCCAGGAAGGTCCCTGCCGTCAACTCATCGTGGCAGGGCGACTCGATCCGCCAGTACGACAACGTTGACGTCTCCGTTGCCGTCGCCACCCCCACTGGCCTGATCACGCCTATCGTCACCAACGTCGAGGGCCGTGGCCTCGAGTCCATCTCCGCCACCGTCAAGGAGCTGGCCAAGAAGGCACGCGACAACAAGCTCAAGCCCCAGGAGTACCAGGGCGGCACCATCTCCATCTCCAACATGGGCATGAACTCGGCTGTCGACCACTTCACCGCCATTATCAACCCCCCTCAGGCCGCCATCCTGGCTGTCGGCACCACCAAGAAGGTCCCCGTCGCTGTTGAGACCGAGGAGGGCTCTTCCATCGCGTGGGATGACCAGATCACTGTGACTGCCAGTTTCGACCACCGTGTCGTTGACGGCGCCGTCGGTGGCGAGTGGATCAAGGAGTTCAAGAAGGTCATTGAGAACCCTCTCGAGCTGCTTCTATAAGAAAGATTACAGATAACCGGCGTTTGGGCATGCATGCATGATGATGGTTCCATAGATACTCAAAGATTGGGGCGGGGGCTTTATTCAAGGAGCTATGCCACGGGATTCTCTGTAATAATACTTACTACTAGTACTCTTTTTTTTCTCCCGTTTACCCCTCCGCCATCCGTTGGTGTTTGAATAACGTGGCTAAAGAGGTAACAAAAACAAAATGAATCTTTAGTCGGGATGGATGGATGGGAAGGATTTATACGCAGCCATGCTCGCTCGGTGTCTAAAAAAATGAAATGTCCCAAAGCAAAGCAAAAGAAAGCAGTTATATATAATCGCGAGCAGACCAATAGATGTCTTGCTTTCTCTTGTATTTATCCGTCTGCCTTGGAGGTCTGCCTTTTGATATCTTAATCTAAAAATATTTACTGTCTCATTGTTCAAGCTGCGTAATGCCTTGGGCTGTCCGAGCCGTCGCCGTGACTTGAGAATGTGTCGTCCTCGTCCTCGTCTCTAACCTCGTTATTGTCCTTATTCTCATTCTCATCCTCATCATCCTCGTCACCAACCACGCTGTCCCCACCTCTCCCGAATCGAAAATCCGGAGGCAATTGTCTCCTCAACCCCGCCAACACGTTCTCGAGCCCGGCCTTGAGGTGCGGACTGCGCACCTGCGCGGCCTGGGTCTCGAGCTCGGCGATCTTCGAGGTGAGCTCTTTCACCTTGGCTTGTTGGATGGGGTCTTCTTCTTCTTCATCCTCATCCTCGCCCCCTTCACTTACCCCCTCGTCCCACCCACGACCACGACTATGCAATGACGACGACGAGAGAAGAACCTCCCTCCCAAAACCATCCGTAAACGCACGCGCCACGCCGCGCTCTGGAATCGCGAAGATGATATCGGAGATATATGCGCCCCAGGGCTCGGGGTCTGACGACTTCTTCTCCTTGCTGTTGTGGCTGTTGGTGTTGTTGTTGTGGTGGTGGTGGTGGTCTTCTTTGCCAAGCAACACGCGCCTCCACGCCGCCGCGATCTCCGCCACGGGGTTCCCCTCGTGCGCACCGCAGCCCCAGGCGCCGAGGACGACGACCTCGCAGCCGCGCGAGGCGAGGACGCGCAGCACGGCGCGCATCTTAAGCTCTGCTAGGGCCCTGTCTGAGGGGTGGGCGTATTTGTATTTAGTGGTGGATGAGGTTTTCTCTTGGTTTTCATTCTCATTTTCACTTTCACTTCCACCTTCATCCTCGTCTTCGCTTTCACATCCATCCGCATCCGCACCCTCGTCCTCGTCCCCAGCATCCGTCTTAGTCTGCCTCTGACTCTGGCTCCGTACCACCTCGGTCTCAGGAAGCCGCACCATAGCCGCCGAGGCAACATCCACAAACCACCTATCGTTCTTCGGCAGCGCGTCTTCCGCTTCATCGTCTATAGTAACGTGCTCCGCGCCCCGGAACACAAGCACGTCGGGCGTGTACACGACGCCCAGCTCCGGCAAACGATAGAACTCGTCGCGCAGCGCCGGCAACAGCGTCGTGCGCAGACACAGCGCCGCCTCTGGCCCCGTCGCGCCGTTGAGCACGCCGGCGCCGGGGGCGAGTGGGGAGGCCATGTTGAGGATGCCTACTTTTCTTTGCTTTTTGCTGGGAGTGGGCTTGGGTTTGTGGTTGGGTTTGCCGCTGTTGTGATGATTCTGGGACTTGTTTGTGTCTTTTTCATCTGCATTTTCATTTCCACTTCTTTGGTGGGAATGAGATGGTAGTGCTGGTGCGTTGAGGAATGCATGCGCCGCTGATAGCGCGTCGGCTACGCAGAGCGTGATGCGAGGTGTCGGGGGAGGCCTATTGTGATAATGGCCGCTATTAGAGGTAGCATCCGTAGTCTTCGGGCTCTTCTTCGCATCTTCATGTAAACGCTGTTCTTCGCGGGGCTGTCGGTCTCTCTTCTTCTTCTTGCCCCGCCCCGCAGCTTTTGTGTCTGCATCATCAACACCTTGATCCTTAGTCTTATTCTTATCCTTCTCCTTCAAAACATTTCCGCCGTCCCTGTTTTTGCCCTTTGACTCATTTTGGTTCTTCTCAGAAGTAGAAGTGGACGAGTAAGGAAGTGCCGGAGGGTCGACGATGAGCTCCGACCGCTCGATGCCGCGGGCCGCGCGCGGGTGCGCTGATAGCATGGCCGGGATGACTTTGTTGACCGTCGCTCGGGCGCGCTTTGCGCGGGCGTCGCGGCGGAAGGCAGCTGGGCGCTTGACTATGGTTGGTTCGGTGCGGCCCATCTTTTAGCTATACTGATTGATTACACTTAAGTACTCAGATTATGTTCTGTGTGATGTATTGGTGGGTGGCAATCCACGATGGTGAAGGAATGAGAAAAGGACGTGTGTCCGAGCTTTGATTTATGTGTGTTTATTTCATTATCAATTCAGATGTGCGGATGTGAGTTCCTACCTAGTATTGAAGTGATGCGATGCCGATGCGAACCTTGATGGACACCACCGGACTCCCGGTGTTATGTGGGCACCGCACATGACATTTAAGACTTATAAGTCGCTAGATTTCAAACTAGCATCAAAGATAGCTGAAGACATGAAAGAATTAGAGTAATTCAATCAGTTTTACAGACATCGTGGGCTCAAATTTCAAATTTATAGCAAACTGGCCATGTGAAGTTGCAAAAGTCGCAGCAGTCATCGTCTCATAAGCTTGACGTCATCCCACTCAAGTGTGTAAAAAGACACTTAGAAGTGAGTGACATCTCAAGATAAAGCTACTGACACTATTCTCTAGGAGTGTTCAAAACACTCGACTGTATCAATGATCTAAGTATACCATACTCTCCAAATTCATATTTCTAACTCAACCCTCAGACAGCCCCTTGACCACCCCATCATACATGTCCTCAGCATCCTTCTCTGCGTCGAATTCAAAGATCCAGTCCTGTCGCGGAAACTGGATGATCTCGGGGTTTTCCTTGACTTTCGCCCAGTCCGTCTTGTGCCACATGTCGCGCGTCGATTCGCCCGTCTTCTGCGTCGCGCGCACGCGCTCGTACCGGATCTTCTCGTGGGCGCGCACCGACGTGGGCACGTTTGCTTTCCCGCCGCGGCGCAGACAGACGGCGATGACGACTTTGGAATGGTTGGATTAGCACTCGTTCAGTAACAAGACTAGATCTTCCGAAATAATACACGCTTCTTATAACATAATGCAGTCGGAGAAGTAATTACGGGAGAGTAGAAAAAGAAGATGTGCATTGACTTACCGCCATCCTCAAGAGCCTGCGTCGCCCCTTGAGCGCTCGTAGGCAGAAACGGATGCGCCGAGTCGCCCAGCAGCAGGATCCTCGCCTTGGGACTCACCCACGTGGGCAGAGGGTCGCGGTATACCAGCTTCCAGTCGACGAGTCGCTCTTCCGGCGTCTTGGATATGATCCGAGTACACATGGGATCCCAGTCCTTGATCGCCTCCTTGACCTCGGACAGCTTGCCGGGGAAGCTCCACGACTCGTCGATGTCGTGCTCGTCGGGGTGCGTGAGGACCCAGCAGCAGTCGGAGCCGTTCTTGATGGTGCTGAAGACTGTCGGCATCATTAGATCGAGGTTAGAGTCTGATTACTTTCTTGTGAAAGGAAATGGGGTTTGGTTTGCGTTTGCGGCAACTTACGGAAATGCATGTCTGGCCCGATCCAGCCGTTGAATGTATCGCCGTTCATGCAGAAGCCTGCTGTGAGCGGATCCGCGAGCATGTCGTGGTTGGGAAACCTAATACTGTCAACTGACCATTAGACGCTGAAGAAACATTGATGGCATACCATGCCCGCCACACTGCGTAGCCGCTGCTTTTCGGCTTATCCTCATATCCTAGAACAGTCTTTCTAGCTCTGGACCGGACGCCGTCCGCGGCTATAACCACATCACCCGTTACCTAGGGCACTCTCTAATCAGCTGGTCGCTCATCCTCAAGATAAAAGGGGACAGCTGTTCGCGGCTCTTATGCTTACTTTGACCCCTGTTTCGAGTACAATCCCTGATTCGTTCTCGTCTTCGAAGTAGGTGTTTATCTTGTTCCCGAGATGGACTACAATATCTCTAGTCAGTCGTTTCGAGTCCAGAATGCACTACGCATGTACAAACTAGGTTTGGCATGACTAGTGAGGATGGTGTGAAATGGCACTCACTTGGTATGCCCAGTACATCTCTGGCATAACTGAACACGATTTCATGTAGCTCGCCCCTGTGTCCATTGAAGTTGGGAGCCTCTACCGAATACTCCGGCGTCGGCTGGTTGATGACAACCTCGCCGGTATCGTACTTGTGGATGTTGAAACCGTACTTGCGCAAATCGATCTAAAACATGTCAGTCTCCCAGACTAGATACTCCTTTCAAACTCGTCGCTGGGCTCAATCATCCCTTGGTCTTTCGTAGTCCCAGAAACTTACACTAAGCGCTCGCATGCGACGAGCGATCTCGCCATCCGCCCACCTGTAAAAGATGCGTCCGGCATTAGGTCCAAAAGAAATGATGTCGCCCAGCTGTTTCAATTCCGAGAACGCCTCGTAGATCTCGACATCATGGCCTTGACGGTGGCATTCGATCGCGGCGCCTAGCCCTCCAAACCCTAGAACGAGTGTGTGTCGGTTAGCAAGCTGAGATCCAGACCTGGCGTCCTCGCCTTGCTTCAAGACGATTGCGCAAATGGCATACCGGCACCAACGATGAGAACTTTGATCCCTGTCGCAGGACGCGGCGTTGCGCCGTTGGCGGTGCTACCGTTCGTAGCCATTCTTATATGAGTCTTATGACGCGTCTTCACATAATTATTTCGTTCGTGATCTTTGAAAAGACAAATTCGTTGTTTGACCTAATACATGACACGCTGTCACGATTTTATGGTCAACCGTCGCACCGAACCACCTCGCCGCATGCGGGGGGCGCGGGGTCGTCTTTCGTTGCCCAGTGTTCCCGGAACCTGGTCCCTGGGGACTTGTGATTGACGACAATCATCCCAAGATACATACCGTGGGGTTTTTGGTAGAATCTACCTCGGTATCTCCCTTCTTGTTTCGCGGGAGTGGAAAAAGGGAACGCGATCGTCGACACGATGGGTCCAATCATCTTAGCCTAAACCGCAATGCCGGTCAACGTTGTATTGGTACTATTGGAGACTTCCACATGTGACGCGCACTTGGCGTAGTCCCGAAGTAACAGTTAGATTGGGGAGGGAAAGTCAATAAGATCAGGGTCACAGCTCTTGTTACCGCTTTCGAAAGTGTGCTGTTCGTTCTCGTCCATATGATATTAGAAATTTCGATCTGGAGTTGACACCATGACGTCTAATCCGGACTGGGGCCAGACAACCTCTGCCCTGCATGTCGCTGCCGAATACGCGGACAGAGTAAAGGGCAAAAACAGTAAGTCAAGCGCATGATCCCATATATCATCTCATCACTAAAGCAGTCATTCAGTCATCGTCACCGGAATCGCCCCAACCGGTGTTGGTGAAGGCACAGCATTAGCATTCGCATCTCAAGCTCCTACAAACCTGATATTAATGTCTCGAAGAAAAGACAGCTTGGCGACCATTCAAAGCGCGATCCATGAAGCCTACCCCGGAGTCAACGTGCACACGATAATTCTCGACCTAGCATCCCAACAGTCCATCCGAAAAGCGGCAGCGGAGGTCTCAGACATCATCTCCCACCTAGACATACTCGTGAACAACGCAGGCTGCGCGTACCGACTCCGGCAATGGACGGCCGAGGGGATAGAAATGCAGTTCGGGGTGAACCACATCGGCACCTTTCTCCTCACCAAACTGCTCTTCCCCTTATTACTTCGCGCAGCGAAGCAATCGTCGACGCGCATCGTGAACTTGGCCAGCCACGGACACTTTCTGTCGCCGGTCCGCTTCCACGACTACAATATGGACAACAAGGATATACCGCCGGAGGAGCAGCCGCGGTCGACGATGCCGCCCGCCCTCGCTAAGGCCTCGGAGGACGGCTATCTTTCTACCATTGCATACGCGCAGAGCAAGACGGCTAATATCCTGTTCACGCTGTACTTGCAGCAGCGCGCGGCTAAGTTTGGGGTCGTGGCGTATGCTGTTCATCCTGGGGGTACGTTATCCATGTACTAATTCTGAGGCCATTAGAAGAGAAAAGAGGGAATAAGATGAAAGAAGGAGAACAATAGAGATCGCTGGCTAACGAATGACACGTCGTTGTTGCAAGTATAGGTGTCGTAAGCCATCTAGGGCGCGAGCACGACCCAGACGTCGCCGATGCGATCGCCGCGACCTCCACTTACTGGAAGAACAGCGACGAGGGGGCCTCGACGAGCCTCGTGGCTGCTTTGGATCCTTCTCTGGATGGTAAGTTCTCTTCCACTCTTCGTTTCGATACTGTTTCATGAACAAACCATTGCCTTGAAGATTGGCTGACTCGGTGTTCATATCTCCTTTCGCCATTGCAGAGCGTTGTGGGCTGTATCTGGCAGACTGCCAGTTTTTCGCTTGTGCTGAGCACGCCAGGGATCCGCAGGCAGCTGTGCGCCTCTGGGAGTTGAGCGAACAGCTTATAGGGGACAAATTCGTCGTGGAGTCAGGTGTTGAGGGCAGTGATAGACTATAGTTGTTGAGGAAAAGGGGAATATCCAGATCTTAGAGGTTCGGCGATGATATATTTTATCCTGTCTTGTTAAACTATCCTCTAAATACCCTGACATGCCTGATTTGAACTTCCAAGTTTCATCTGCATATGGCGCACAAAGCATGCCGGGCATATTTAACCTGTTTATCACATGGGCAGTGCGTTTACTGTCAACTTTATTGCACAAAAACCTTTCACGGCTGGAAAAAGTGCAGAGACATTCATGCCTACATCCATTATAGGTACTTGACTCTCACAGTTTGATTCCTTTTTCTGTTAATACTAGCTGCACGCTAGGTGCATATGACACATGAGATACCTACTGTTATCTATATGTGTGTAGACAAGCATGGAAAGATGATTTGAATGATGTTCGGGTAGGGTCGACTATGGGTGCGGATATAGTGCTCGTGGCTTATAGGTCAGGACATGAAATCAATTTGGAGTACCTAGGCAATAGAAAATACATGGTTTTTGTTTGCCCCCTGTGTTGAAACTGATATAAGATCTAAGTAAAACCATCAACAAAAGCGACTAGGGAAAAGACTGACAAAAAGGGGCCATGGTAACACTATATTAGACAAACTGTGGAACTGCTGAGCAATTCGCAAAACGAGAGTCCATGAAGGCTGTGAGAATTCCTGAACGAGAGTCCATGAAGGCTGTGAGAATTCCTGGAAGCCAGTAAGGGATGTAAGAGAGAGTCGGTCCGAGGTACATGAAAGCCTGAGGTCGATGACAAAGTTGTTTCATAACAAACTGTAGACATATACCGAGCTCATTGATGTCTGCGTATCCCCCCCCCCCCCCTCTCCCCTGATACTTACATATCACTCAACACTCTTCTTCAGATCCTAATTTGGGTCAGTGTGTGTACAATAGTCAGAGAAAATCTTGTGTTTTTCTCTTTTGAGTACTTAGCTGTTCGTGCCGGGAATACCGAAGGGCCGAGGATTTACCTTGAAAGCTAGTTGGTCTGCCTTTTTGCCTCTTCAAGCCAAGCCCGATGAAGCTACCTCTGCGAATGAAGATTGGCGGTCGACAAATTGGCCTCTCAAACGGCCCGGTGAGTTCTCTTCATCCTCGTTATCACAGCCAAGTGGTGGAAACTCATCGCTGGAACAGCTGTACTGATTCCCATTTTCTTTATCCCACACTGCCCGGTTCTGGGCATTGCGAGCATCGGCCATGGGTACTCTGGAGACAATAATCTTGATTCCCTCTTCATCCAACTCCTTGACGAGATTCGTTGACTTTCTCAATCTGCATATTCTTCTCCTTCGGGCTGTGTACAGCTTCTGGGGCAACTGGTACTTTGCGAAACACTGGGCCTCGTAGGGTGTGCCGTCTTCGCTCATCACAGGGTAGACCACGAGATCTCCGTCGTCCATGCATCTTGGACCGACTTTAAGTTTTTCCCCCAGGCTTTGCAAAATCGTTCCAACGTCGTGGTGGTCGAATTGAGCGCCTCTCCCGAGCGCATCTTGATGGGAAGTATTTTGGCAGTATGATATTTCTCGTAAAGAGGGGAATTGCCAACGGCGGGAACACACTAGGTCTTGAGATGTGCTGGGCGCATGGAACGAGGAATAGAATCTACAAGCATGCTTCATTTTGAATGATTTAATTACATGTTCAAACCTGCCGCAAGGATGAATGAAGGGCTTCATATCAAAGCGGCATAGGTATTTATAGCGTCCTCTCGCCATCTATTGAAAATCAGCAGTTCGTCGAGTTTCGAGATGGAATATCTCTTACGACAATTGATCATATGTTTTCCAGCCAATAGAAAGATTTGGCCTCACTTTCCAAGTATAGACGCGTAGCGGTCTTTTCCTGTAATAACTCCCAGCCAATAGAAATATTGGCCTCATTTCCAAGTGCAGACATGTACATAGAAGTCTTGTTCTGTAATGACGTTAATTGCACGTCGCCTACTGCGTTATATCAACAATATTGATGTGGAAAGAAATGGCCCCAGCACGCAGTCCTGGCAATCTTTCTTTCCTATTGTAATCTGCAACTTTTGTACTATAATTATCCGAATCAACCAATCACAGTGGTCTAGAGATTGGAAATTTGTTTGAGGCAGTAACAATTGGCCTCGCTGTAAGCATCGCCAATGATTGGTGATTAGGCATTGGCCTCAAATATCCACCTAGAGATAACAATCAAATGGCCTCAGTGAAATGGCCTCGGACAACCATCGCCAAGAGATGATAACCAAATTGGCCTCGAATGATCTTCCATGCATGCATAAGGCCAATTAATGCTGAAAGCCTGCAGCATTCTGATCACTGATTGGACTCGACGGTGAAGGAAGACATTCCAAAATATGCAACTTTAGCATGATCTGATTGGCTGCTCTAAAAACAGAGGCTTCCAGGCCCGCCAGGGTCTTAGGCACCTGCGGGCGGGTTTCGCCTAAGCGGGTTCACAATTGTAAGATAGGAAGATGTCATTCATGATCAAAGAATCTTGAGGCTTTGGGAGTATATATAAAGCCAGCATAAAGTCTTCAATTTGTTCTGCAGTCAGTATTATCCAGAGACTCTTGACCCTCAGACGTTGCTCGTGGAAAAATCATCCCTGGCGGATTATTGCCCGTAGAATTTTGCCAGAATGAATGCTGTCCCCTAGCAGCTTGCTGCATCTACCAATGATGTAAGTCAACACCCTGAATCAATTTGCTGCTTCCTCACTAACGACGCACTTTCCCAGTGCCAATAATATTATGAGTTGTGAAGAGCTCGGCCAGAACCAGACTCTTCAAAAGTAGAGACTTAATAAATGTTACCTATGATAATGGGTTTCCATCATATGGCACCTTATCAAAACCGTCCAGGGGGCACTTGTGATGGAGGTACATCTTTAAAAGCATGGGCAATGCATTCGAGTCCAAGAGGGGTAACTGTCCAAATATGCCCATATTTGGACAGTTACCCCGCTGGGACCCCAGAATGCATTATGGTTCGGCTCATGGCTCTACCGTTTAAAACGGAATGCAAGCCCAGTACTATGCTTACAGAGCTTGTAAAGGTTATTGCGAGATGAACGTCTTCGTGGTTTACTCCCAATTCAGAAAACCGAGTATTTTTTTTAAAGAGCGTGGGGTTTAATTTGACTATGAAAGAGTGACTACCTAGGTAACTAGCAATAACAAGCAACAAATCACAATGATCATGAAATTGAAATTGAGGCCAAATAGAAGACGTGCAACAAAAAAAAAGCCCCAAAATGAGTGATCCAGGCCAAACAAAACAACAAAGACAACAAAACCACAAAACACGTATAAGCCATCTCTTGGGTAGTCATCTGGACTTGTCGCAACATGCCCTCCAGTTACCTATGCTCGAGGGCGACCTGTGCGACGATTGCCAAATTGACATGAGACGATATGTTCAATGTGGTCCTGCAACTGCATTGCGAGGCCGCCACACCTGCAACGATATGCATCATAGTAAGTTGTGTTGCAGCTAAGACAATGTCGCTTGTGGTTGTCTTTTCGCGGGTTTTCCTTCGAACATCGACAGCGGAAAGAAAGTTTGTCGCCACCTCCAATTTGGTGTACTGTGTTTTTGTGACGGATCAAGTCCTTCTGATGCTTGAATGACCATTGACAATGAATGTCGAGAGTGCATAGATATGGTTTTTCCGTGGGGGTTTGCAACTGTGGTTCAGAATGTAACGATGGTGACAGCGACGAGAGCAGCGATGCAGATGATGCATCGGAAGGCCAGGCGGCACTTGAGTAGGCGTTACCAGCAAGTCCAGGCTGCTCGCTGTAAACAGGTCCGCCTAAGTTGACGCCAAAATTTGGAGTATATTCGCCGTAGTCCAGGAGTGTAGCATCCTGCCAGGATTTAGATCCAACAGCTAGGTTTGGATCATAGTAGCCGTAGATCTGCTCGATGTGGGAATATCCGCCTGAACCATAGTTCGGGATGATGGGCTGGGACAGTGTCTCGGGTGCGACTAGCTGCTGCCAGAGCTGCTGCTGCTGATAGTTAGCGTTGACACATTCATTCACACTGTATCTGGGATTGTGGGCTCAATTGCGACTCACTAGCTCACGTGGCTGAAAGTTGGCATTCCAATATTCATGCCCATAAGGCTCGGATGTGTGCTGGGGTGTGGCTAGCTGCTCTAGCTGGTAGTTGGTATTGGCATTAGCATCTTGAGTTGAATCACTGTGGTTGGAAATGAATTCGCAAATCGGCGACTCTTTGGCGCGCGAAAGACTAGGATCCATGGTGAAGATCTCTATCAGTCGGGTGGCTTGAATGGACAACTGTGGCGGTCACGGTACGAGCTTGTATATTGGCACTGGGACTGAGGTGAAACTGAAGCCCTATTGCTGTGGTTATAAACTCGCCGTTCTCAACGTAGATTCTGGCAATGGTTGACAACTCACCTGCAATTCATCTGCTATTGAGACCGAAACCTTCTAGATTGACTATCGAACCTCTTCTGTGATCCGACAATGTGAAGAGAAGGGAAACAAGAAAAAATCTTCAACCCAGAACCAACGAGCCCATGTTCTCGTTTTATATATGGTACCGCGAAACTGGCCTCCGCATTCCTGTAAAGATATATACATGTTTGTTTGCGTGACGAAGGAATCGTTAAATGGCCCCGAAGTTTCCGTACAATGAATCATAGGTGGTTGAGAGGTGTCGGGAGTTGGAATACGCACGTCCGCAAGTGAAGAGGCCTCGTTCTCAGAGAAGCTGGGCTTCGCCGAATCGTATTGTTACCTTATCCAATCAAATCTGACACTGAAAGTCCTCTACATTGCCTTTGACGTGCCCACTGCCGATATTGGGGCGTAAAGGACGATCTCCTCCGTTTCTGTTACATCAAGTGCTAGACCCATGCAGCAAGGCCAAATACACTGAGTTGGAAGGCCAATACCTAAACATACAGTAATACCACGATGAGTGCTGCGAGGTTGAGTTACGCCGAGGAGAGAATACTCGAATGAGACGCAGCTCAGTAGCTTGCACAGCCCGGTTGCTCAATCACCTGAGCAAATGGCCTGTGCCATGTGGAAAAACGTATTTATCATTCCTTAAGTGTCGGTTTCTGCGTTAAACATGACAAGAGGTTGCAGAGTCGCTCAGATTTGTGACCGTACATGACTGTCACTAGGTTCGTGACTGTCGCTCCAAATCTAAGAGATGTAGTTGATAAGGTAATGCGTACCTACCTAGGTACTTACTAGGGAGTCTGCTACTCAGAATAACCCTATACTTACTATAAAGGAAGCAGTTCAGTTGATGAATGAGGAGGTATTGTGTTTAGAGTGGACTGGATGACAGGCATTATGCCTGCATGGCGCTATAATGGCGCCAAGTTGCCGCCATACCTGTAGTGCCCGTTGCAAGAATTGGCCGCAGGAAAAAGAAAAAAAACCAGTGCAGTAGGGACATCGTCTGACTGTATCTTATCGGTCTCTCGGGCTAATAGGCCAGAGGCCAATATTAGTGACGAGGGTCTCAGTGACCTTACCCCAAGCTTTTTCTTGGCACTGTATTGGGGGGTGTATTGCCCATGCCTAAAAGTGGGATGTAGGATTGATGAATCTAGGAGCGACGTCTCTGAAGTGAAATGAAATCTAGCCTGGATTCCGTCATTGGATGAACATGGGAAGTCCATGATGCAAGTCACTGTTCCAAGCATTTACGACAAGGCAAACTCTTTCAGCTCCTCATCCACATCTTGATATCCGACAGAAGCTTCCCCAAACATGATGCCGTAAATGTAAGCTTCACCTACGACCTCAAAGGCCTCATCATCATCATTCAACGGCCTCAAAATCATCGGCATTGCGCAGTTGCTCAGAAGGCAAAGTATATCGCCGTCCTGCATTAACCGCGGGCCTAAACCGACGTGGCCGTTTTGCGTGAGGAGCAGTGCTCGGCCTTTGCATGCATCTCGCTGTGCCAGGTAGAAGCGGTAGCCGTCCCCGCTCCCCCTCTCTTCCCCAACTGTCTCGTCGCTTGGTGCTCTCAATGTCAGTACAGCGACAACATCTTCAATCTGCACGGACCTGAAGAGGTACTCACACATCATCAGTCTTGTCGTCACTAGCGGCGCGAACATGTTCGTGATCGGCCATATCCCTTGCGTGCTGTTGGACGTCATCCACGAGCCTCCCGCCCCAGCTCTTCCCTGCTGTCAATATCATCGACGACATCTCGTCTCGAGTCAATCCCGAATCCGCATATTTTCCAGACCCATCGTCCAGCCAACTTTTGCAATGCTCTACTAGCTGTGGTGGAGGTCTATCATCGTCGTTCCAAGCTTCGATACACTCCTGCACCTTAGACAGTCGAATACCTCGCACGATCAGCGATCGACCCTCAACTCTCGGTTGGGAAGACGGAAGAAAAGCAGCTGCATTGAACGAAGACAATGATTCAGAGGGAAGCAGCATCGGGTGAGTATAATTATGCAGCCGGGGCACCCAACTCGGAAGGTTCTGCCTCGGCTCCTGCATATCATCCTCATTCAACTGGACATGCGAAAGAAGACGCAGCGACTGCGTCTGCCGTATAACCTTCATCGCGCATTCCCGATACACATCACAGTAATCACTAGCATAGTCGGGCCTCACAAAGACCTCGCCCTTCCCCACGTCCGCATCCGTCGTGGGCAGGCCCAGAAGCGCATAGATGACGTCCCTATGATCCGAGCTGCGGAACTGCCACACGAGCCCCAGCAACTCAAGGAACGACACCAGCTTGCCAGCCCTTATGTCGCGGGCCACAGCGAACATGACGTGCGCGTTGTTGACGCCAGCCATGGCGCCCGGCGGCAGCAGCTGCGCCGGACACGAGCGGATCCACCTCGCCGTCTCCGCGACGGTATACCAGGCAGCCGCCTCCTCGCCCCAGCGCACCTCGGCCGCAGCCGCCAGCACGATCTCCTGCAGACACCACAGGCGGCGGAACCAGGGCCGTCTGAAGAGCCGCGCCAGATGGCGCCAGAAGGGGTCGACTTCGATGGGGATGATGTCGGGATGGAAGTCGCGCTGCGCCATCTCGCGCATGACGGGGAATATGCTCTGCGCGCTGAACTGCGTGTCGCGGCCGAGCCATACGGTTACTTGCGCCGCTTGCGCGAAGATCGATGACATGCGGTGCACCTGGCTGCTCTTGTCGGCTGAGGACGCCTGGTCGATGCAGATGGCGTCCGCCCAGAAGTCGCGCGGGTAAAGTGGGTGGCGCAGCTGGCGTAGGGCGCGGTGTAGGTTTATGGGGATCATGATGGTCTGGCTATCGCAGAGGATGCCGCGCTTGTTCACTGGCAAGCCCCAGGCGTAGGAGATGGCGTTGTATGCTGGTGGTGAAGACAGCGAGACTTCGCGGAGCTCGATGCATATCGGGTCGTCGTCGTCGGCGGCGGGCAGAAGCCGCATGATGCGTATCCCGTCCTCCGTCGTGAGCAATGGATACGGGTACGGAAGCCCCGCTGATGTGGACCCCGATCCCGGTTCCGGTTCCGGGTCGTCCTCGTCGGCCTGTTCGGGCCGAGAGTCATTGTTGTCTGAACCGGCGGAGGAGTCGCCGGGGTCAGAACCGGAATCGGGGTCAGAATCGGAGTCAGAGTCGGCGTCGGATTCATGGGCGGTCTGCGCATGATACGGATGGGCACGTTTCCAGGGGGGAGGCGAGTAGGCCCTCTCAGATGCGATCCTACCCATCGGAGGCAGTGGATCCCAATAGTGAGTTAGGTAATTATCTAGGTAGCTATGATATCGAGTTTAGAGCCAAGGTGATAAATGAAGTGATAGTATCCTTTAAGGTTGTGGTATTGTTGGACACGACCACGATGTGTTCGTGCAGAAGTCATGTCTGCGTTTTCCCCGAACGGAAGCGCTACCAATGAGTGGATTCATAATGCGGCTCTGTCTGCACGGCTGATAGCGCTACGACTTGTTCATTCACATTACCGCTATATGTAAACTGTTGAATCCATCATGCAAAATTGAGAAGTTTACCCGATTGACTGGTATATGGGTTAGTATGGAAGTACCACGATCTTCATCAACCAGTTTTTGTTGTCTCGGTGTCCTATTTATATCTATTACGGTCGCGGGACGCCTCGCGGGTAGGGCCAGCCGCGGAGGGGTGAACTTCACATGTCAAGCCCGCGACATGATTGGCCACACGGGGGGATCCGCACGGGCTGTTGGCAGATTCGTTAGCTTGGTTTATGTTAGCGAATCCAGCATGCCGGTACCCGCTCTTCTGCATGCTGCCTCTGCGCGCTCCACACAAGCTTCCAGCGACATGGCCCCGAATTTGGGGTAACTACGGGCGGCACGCGTGCAACTCTAACCTTGCACTAACAGCCCGCCGCTGCATGTACGTACGAACAATGGACCCATCCCATCCCATCCCATCAATTCGCCGAACCAGCCACTCGCATTTGGTCCACCGTGTCGACCATGTTATTGTGCTGCAGCAGCAGACATGCGCCGTCCGTGCCTCGGACTGACTCGGAGTTAGAAGCTAACTACATGTACCTAAAACAAACGTTAGCAGCCCCCAAGCAGCCCCAACCGAAGCCAACCCGACCAACATGCTGCGGACCGGCTCCATGGATTAGTTAGTGGTTTGGTCTGTCAGACGTGAGCCCCGTGCCGCGTTCTTACCGACCTCGACCTTCCCACGCCTCGTCCCCAGTGGCTTGATCCGATGTTTCTCCCCACTCCAATTCATCTTTCGCCTCGCCAGACTGTCGTCGCTTTTCCAATTCACTGCGCTGTTCACCGACGGGACACCCATCATGTCATTGAATGACACTGCTATTTGAGCAGTATAGCGTGTATATCTACAATCAGACGCGTCGCGGCATCTCTTGCGACATGACCTGATCCGCCGAAAGCACTGTCAACACGTCACGTCACACGCTGCCGGATCCGATTCGAAGTGGGCACACATCACATACACTTCCACCCACAAACACAACCACCGACCCAAACCATGACATACCGGAGCTATTGACACACGATATCTACATGTTTCTCTCGGCTTGCACACCCCCGGCCGAGGACCATCTCCAACAGCGAAGACGGTGTCCGCCACTGTCGCCGCCACCGTCTCCGCATTCGCGTCCGCATCTCACCGCATGAACCATGCCTACCATTCAAGTCTCGCCCGAGGACCTCGATCTTCTTCAGCATGTCGCCGACACCCTCTTCAAGTCGCGGAAGATGGTCATCGTCACCGGCGCAGGCATCAGTACCAATTCGGGAATACCTGTATGCTCCCCTCCAGCCCGTCCCCGTCTCCTTCCATTGTTTCACCTCGATGACAGCAATGGGTCCTCTAACTGTTGATGCTAGGATTTCCGCTCCGAGAACGGCCTCTACTCCCTCATTCAGTCCCAGTTCGAATGCGCAGAGGCCAATGCGAGTGCCGAGTCTAGAAAAGACATACCTGAGGATCGTGCGATTACCGCTTCCACTGCCCCTGCTACCGATAGCGCCTCATCTTTTGACATCAGCACCCGCCCGCTCAAGCGTAGAAGGGTATCTGAACCGAGAAAAAACACGCCATTGGTTCGCAAGTCCTCATCGAGGTTGAGGCAGTCGGCTTCCCACCTCAGAACGAACCCTCCCGAAGCCCCTCCGACAGCCACAGTACCCGTCCCTAGCCCAGGCGGCTCAGATACACCTCAACATGCGGATCAAGATGTGGTCCATGAAATAGCACAAGATGCGGTGGCTGATGTGACCTCCTTCGAGATTCCGCAAATGGTGACGCGTTCTAAAGCCACCACCTTGCGATCAGCACTATCGCGGCAGCTAACGCGTCGCTCCACCGGATTGTCAGCGACCAATGACGCGATTTCCGCCAACCAGCCCACGTCGAGCGGCTCCTCGCAAACAGATAGCTCGATATCCACAGACACAGCCGAGCACTCTGGCTCGTCTTCGCGATCTAGCACACCCAGGAGGTCCGCTAGAGCAGCTTATATTGCTTGCTCATCACCACTTTCCTCGCCACCCCCAGACCTCTTTGATCCCTATGATAAAGCTCTCACGTCCGACACAAGCTCCAACCATGACTCCGATTGTTATGATATGTCCGCGTCCGATGACACGCAACAATCGCTGGACATTCTTTCGTCACAAGCCTCGAGCTCGAACCTGCGCAATATGAAGGGAAGGGATTTGTTCGACTCCAACATCTGGTCCGACCCGCTGAAGACGTCGGTTTTCTACAGATTCGCCACCTCGCTAAGGCAACGAGTCAAGGTCGTCGAGCCCACAGTCACGCACCTCTTCATCGCTCAGATGCGAGATGTTGGAAAGCTTGCGCGCGTCTACACCCAGAACATTGATGAGATCGAGAAGAAGATTGGACTCTCAACTGACCTTAAGCACGGGTGCGGTGCGAAGAAGAGGAAATCGATGAAACTCCAGGCCCAGGAGTCGATTGAAAAGGAAGAGGCCAACGAAACAATCGACGACGCGACGGGTTCCGGGGCCGCCGAGGCATCCCAGCCAGTGCCAAAGATGGAGGATCCGGAAGCATCGACACAGCCCAAACCTCGCCCACGAGTTATCGCCGATAAGGGCGTGGAATGTGTCTTCCTCCACGGATCACTGCATTCTCTCCGCTGTTTCGTGTGTGGTAAATTGTGCGACTGGGACGAGGACGGCCGCGAGTCACGCACATTATCTGGAGAGCAGCCGGAGTGTCCTCACTGCGCTGGAGCTACCGCAGCCCGCCAGGAGAGGGGGAAGCGTGCACTCGGCGTTGGCAAATTGCGTCCCGACATCGTGCTATATGGCGAAGAACATCCCCATTCGGATTTGATATCACCGATAGTGCAGCATGACCTGGCTGCCGGTCCGGATCTGTTACTGGTGCTCGGTACAAGCTTACGCGTGCACGGGTTGAAGGTGATGGTCAAGCAGTTTGCCAAGGCTGTACACCAAAAGGGCGGCAAGGTCATATTCATCAATTTCACGAAGCCTTCGGAGAGTGCTTGGGGCGATGTCCTGGACTACTGGATCGAGTGGGACTGCGATGCCTGGGTCGAGGATCTGAAGACGCGCAAGCCTGTTCTCTGGCTCTCTCCCGACGAGCGACTGGAGCTGGACCGGCAGAGGCGAGAGACCCTAGCGGAGAAGAAAAGAGAGGCTGTGCGCAAGCGGGAGAGCATCGCGGAAAAGAAACGTGAAAGTCTTGAAGACAAGAAGGATTCGTCGACTAAGCAGAGCACCACGACTCCACCGGGACCCATCAAACCAAAACCGACACCTAAGTACCCGGTAGCCATGCGGAATGATTATCAGTGCGGTGCCTATGTCGTTTGGGATATATTTCATGCACTGGCCAAAATAGGCGATCGACCTTTCGACAGGCTCGGACATGTACCATCAGTCCCGCCTCCCGTCTCCGACCCCCCAGCTCCCGCGTTAGCCTCCTCTGCCAGTCCGAAGACCGAACATCACAGTGAGCCTGTTCTTGATCACCCGGCTCAACCCAAGGTCCAGAAGAAGAGGCAAAGGAAATCACTCCCAGAGAGACCATCAGTTCAGCGACAGCGCGCCGCTGGTAAACAAATTCCATGTGTTTCGCAAACTCCCATTCCCCCTCCGAGCTACGCCCACTTATATGGCTCTATCCTCAGCACAGTCCCTGGGCTGTCCAGCTTCACAGAGCCAACAATCACCCCTACGCCTACGCCCCCGAGCAAACCATCACCCAAGAAGCGGAAACCAAGGAAATCTGCTCCTGCCACTCTGATTGCTTGCGCACCTAAACATGAGCAGGTGAACCCATCGAACGAGGTCAAGCAGCCCGATAGACAAACCGGTAAGCAACGGTTCGTCGACGCTGCCAAAGAACTCGGCAAATTCAGGAGAGGCCCATCTCCGGGATTCCTCGGCATGGTCAACAAGCCCCCAGTCACCCCGGCGCGCCCGCCTCTAAGTTTCGCGCCCCTCGACCCGGGGCAAGGTCCTACGACCCATACCAACTACACCCAGGTTGGCGCAGATGACAACGGCAGCAACAGATATCCATATTCCCAATTCTCGTTCCAGCCGCGGCCGGTACTGCCTCCGTTACCAGACCTGCCGAGTCGTCATCCCGCGACCACGCATCATCATCAGCTACCTGCCCTTGCTCCCCTGCGTGGCCCTCTGGATCAGAAGTCGCCACAGATCCCAATAAAAGCTATCGAGATGACGCCTTCCATTGGGCCTGTGAGTCCGCTCGCTATGAAGCCTCCTGCGTCGCTGTATCACTATGTGCCGCATCAACCTCAGCACACGCATACGCCACCTCAGAATACTCAGCCTATGTATAGCTTTCACTTCGATGCCGTGCCGGGATTGTCGCTGGTGCAGACTCCGATGGCGAATCATTGTTTTCAGCATGAGAGTCAGAGCCAGAGTCACAGCCAGAGCCAGAACACGGATGTGGACGCATCGCAAGGCCAAAGCATGTTCAAATGTGATCAAAGCAATACGAGCAATGCTCGGACGGACTCGAATTTGAACGATGATAAGACGCCTAGCCCCTCGGAACAATTGCGCAAGGAGGCGGAGGCGGATATTCAGCTGAGGCAGGTGCAGGTGCAGGTATAGGATACCTACCAATTGGGTACCTGAGGGGTGATATAGATGCATACCTACTACCTAATGTGACCATGAATTGAGGCTGCAATGAGGTTTTTTGGTTATTAAAATACAGATTATGCATATGGGCAGAGAGAGGGAGAGAGGGGATGGATTAGAAAAGCCGGATGGGTAGATTAGTACCTACTTAGAGAGATGGCGACGGGATACTGACGGACGGACGGTCAGCTCAGGTCAGACAGCATAGCGCTTTGGAATTAGAGATACCCTAGCAATGAATGAGATTACAATTTTGGATAGGAACATATGTATATGTCACGGGTTCGTGAGATGTTTTTGGTGTTAAAATTGAGGATTATTGTAATATACTTCTAAGAAGTAGCGCTAGTATAAACGGCATAGTGTATAATCTCTCCAAATACAAACATCCCGATGTCCTTCCAAACTCCGTCCTTTATCCTTCTAGCTACACCCACCCTCCTGAGGTCACTTACCCCATCCCCTTTACATCCGCTTTTTCCAAATAGCCTTTGCTTTTCATAACGTCCAGCGTTCAAAAGCAAAGTCTGTACACAAGTACCTAGGTAGCGTTTCTCAACTATCAACATCAGTCATCTCCACATCAGTCATATCTGTATCCCCGTCGCTGTCTTCCTTCTTAGCTCTGGGCTTCATCTTCTCCCGCCACAACGTCGGCGCCACATATTCCTTACGCAGAGTGCGCCTCTGTCGGATGTGCTCCTGGCGGGCCTGGTGATGCGTGTTCAGCGCCGTCATCACGTTGCGCTCCGCGTAGGCATTCGGGAACACAGCAGGCTGATGCTCGCTCGCTGGACCAAATGCCGAAGGTTGGTGTAGGTGGAGTTGGTCCACAATGGGCTGTGGCAAGCCCGCTTGGAATAACTTCCCGACTTCTCCTGTCGTGAGGCGTGGATCTGGCTTTGTTAGGAGGTTGGTCACGTAGCCTCGGTATGCCTGCGTCGCTGACGCGTCGCTGCGAGGCTTCTGGATTCGCCGTCCTGGGTTTTCGGCTGCGCCTGGCACCCCGAAGCGGTAGGGGCTTGTGGGCGTTGAGGGTCGTGATGATGTCGCTGCGCCGGGCTGTGAGGGAGGCGGGCGCGGTAGCATGAGCCCGGTGCTTCCTTGCTGCGCTGGAGGGGAGAAGTCGAACATGTTGTTGCTGCCGCCGCCGCCTCCATCAAGACTCATCACATCATCCATGGTCTTTCCCAACTTACGCGCAAGCTTTCCAATCGGCATGTTAATATCCGTCTCCTTCTGAAGCGCCTTATTATTGTACGTATTCAGGAAATCATCCACCGTGATGCGCACCGCGGGGTGCGCACGCGCATACTCGCGCAGCGCCATCTTCTTATACACATCCGAGACGCCCCTCCAATGCCCCGTCGGCAAGCGATCGAAGCGCGCTTTATACTCGACATCGAACGGCGGCGCAAAAGGCTTCGTGCCGTCCTCGACTATGGCCATGACGGCGCGGTAGTCGGTTTCGAGTTTTAAGAAGCGCGCCGACCATTGCTCCCACTTGTCCGCCCATGCATGCAGCTGCGGCCACGCGTTCAGCATCCCGCGGATGTCGGCTGCGAAGTTCCCGGCGTGTCGTCGGTAGGTGTTGGTGCGCACCCAGAGGAGGCCGGGGACTGTGTAGTTCCCTTTGAACTCGAGACGCAGGACTTCGCCCGGCGCGCGCGAGGCCATGAAATAGGCTGCCATGCGCTGCAGGTCGGCTACGTCGTCTTGCATCTCGTTGTGCACGGTCAGCAGCTGCTGCATCAAGCCGCCGCCGTAGCGGATCATGTCGTTGTACTGCGCGCCGATATCAGCGTACCAGCTTATCATGTCCAATATGTCAGGGTCACTCGGATCTTGCGCAGCGCGATACGCCTCGTAGTGCGCCGCTGCAATCTCCGGCGTCGTGTCGATGTACATCCTCCGAAGAGCCACGGCGCGCTCCAACTGCTCTTTCATGAACTCCACATTGCCCTCCAGCGGGTGAAGAATCTCGTCCCCCCATTGCTCCGCCATCCGCACCCACCAGTGCTTGAACTGCAGATCGTACGCCGCCTCCTGGCGCAGCGCTTTCAGATACGAGCCCAGGATGTACTGCCGCGAATTAAGCAGAATCTCCGGAACGGCGCGCAGGAAAGCCGCGCGCTCTCGTCCGAAAAGCGCGGGGTCCGCTACCTCCTCTATCATGCGCCGGCCCCAGAGCAAATATTTCCGCGGCGCCTTGTCCGGACGCATTTTCAGGGCTTCGAATCCGTATGCGGCGAAATCCTCGTCCCAGAATTGCTTCGTGAAGAGCTTGGCGAGATACCCGAGTTGCACGGGCCGCGTGAAGCGGATTGCGGGCGTCGCGATCCCGCGGCGACGTCGCTGGTCTGGGGCCAGCACGGGATAGGTCGATTCGCTAACTACGAAGGGCAGGTCGACGTGGTGCCGTGAGATGCGCCCTTTGCTGCCCCCGATTAGACCTGCGGCCTGCCCCCATAATGAGTGCTCGAGCTCGTAGCCGAGTTCGGCGGTCGGGGAAGAGTAGTAGTAGGGCTCGAAGTGATGGGTGGATGAGTCGCGCTCGAAGACGACGCCGTTGAGCTTGGAGAGGTGGTAGTAGACGTGGGCGTGTTGGCCCTGGGGGGAATGATGGTTAGCGTTACTTGCGAGGAGGTAAGGATTGTGTTAGGAGAGGGGGAGAGATCCCTTTCAGGGTTATTGATTACTTACCGCTTGCTTCCCGTAGTATTCGCTTGTGAGCAGCTCTTGTGCCTGACTCACGGCATGCTAAAAAAACGTCTATGGTCAGCTTGTTTATTCACGATTTACGATTACAACAATTGCCATCAAGAAGGGGAAGCAGAGATATCCAGCTTTAGACTTGCTAGTCACAAGATCTTAACGGACTCGGCCCCATTGCAGATTCATAAGGAAAAAAAGAAACAACAAAAGAAAAAAAAGAAACACATACCGCAAACTCATGCAAAAGCGTAGTAGCAATAGCCCAACTACACACCATCTTCTCGCTCTGACTATACTGCGGCACAAGCAACGGCCACATGAGGTCCGCCGCAATCCTCAGCAAGATAAACCGCCTCCCCGTATCTTTCGCACCGGGCTTGATGATGGGATAGCGGTGCGTGGCGGTCGAGCCATACGTCCAACCAGCATTATCGTCGCCGTCATTATTTTCGGGAATCTTGTAGCCGTCGCCCAGGGTCCGCGCCGCGTCGATTTCTATTACGAGCGTCTCTCCCAGCACGCGCAAAACGTTGGCTTTCCAGTCGTAGTGGTGCCGCTCGTGCAGGCGCCGGATGTCGCGGAAGGTCTTGTCGAGGTCGATGTCGTCAATGGAGACGTATTTTGAGAGTGTGGGGAGCTCGGGGGGAGACTGTGAGGAGGTGTTGCGCGAGTCGAGAAGGTCGTAGGGTATCGGTTGGCGCGTGCACATGTTGTAGATTGCTTCTAGGTGCGGCGGGTTCGTAGACAGGACTTTGGAGACGAGGCGTAGGGCCGGTTGGAGGGCGGACCAGAGGGTGGGGTTTGTGTGCTTTTGTGGTGGGTGGGGTTAGTGATGGTTCTTCTTCCGTTTTTTTTTATTTTTCATTGTGACATGGGGGGGATGGGGGAGAATGGGAGAGAGGGAGGAAAGGGGCACCACGTACCACGTTGTATTCGCCCCTGAATCCGTTGATGCTGTAAACATTCCGCGGCGCTCTCTTCCGCCTGCCCCTCGTCATGTTGGTGGACCAATGGGGCTTATCGAATAACCTGTCAAGAGAACATGTGTGTGTCAGTGAACGCTCTATCCGCAAAGACTAACTAATAACATGCTGTATAAGACGAAAAAAAAACTTACGCATGAATGGGCTGGTCCAGATCCATTACCACGTCGTTCGCCATGGTGTAGATGTTATTCTGGAACAGCTCGTCCGTCGTCAGCCCCATCATGATGATGCGCTGGTAGTCCTGGTCGTCCTGCAGGTGCGTGAGGAAGCGATCATGGGCCTCTACCGTGCCGGGCTGTGTCTTTACGAGTCGATCGATGATCTGCTCGAGGCTGTGGCCTTCTGCTGCGGCCTTTTGGATCTCGGCTGCTAGGCTTACGTTTCCCATGCGGCCGCTGTGGAGATTAATATTGGGGTTAGTAGAGTTCGTATACGATGAGGGGAATTATGAGTTTCGGGGAAGTTTGAAGGATAACAACGATTTCTAGAGTAAGATTGCTTCTGTGAAACCTTCGAGATCCGACCAAAAAAGAAAATAGGGGTTAGCAGAACGAAAAAAAGAAAACTCACTCTTGTTCCAGCAAGTGATCCAACACCTCCGGCAAAATCTCCTGCCCCTGCATTGGCGACGGCATATTATTCTTCAACCGTCTATCCTGACTCAAGCGAACCGCGACCTGCCTGACCTCCGGCGTCAGCTTCTCTATTTGCCCCTCATAATCATGCTCGAACGGATTCCTCGTCTTAGACCACGTAGGACTCATACGACTTCTTCCATCAAGTCGATCTTCCGCAATTCCAAACCTCTGCGCATAATCCGTCGGGCGCCGCACCACATCTTCAATCCGCAGCGCCGGCCGCAAATTAAACAGAGCGTCGTGCCGCGTATTCGTCAAGCGCCGTCCGGCAGGCGTGACCACCACATCCTCTCTGTACTCGGGATCCATCCACGCGGGCACATACAGCACATGTTTCCAGTCGCGCCCCGGATCAGGCGCCAGCATCTCGAGGACCTCGTCCTCGTCCTCGTCTTCGATATCGCCGTCCACGCGGTCGGGAATCGGCGGCTGTAAGCCGGGTATCACGTCTGAGCGCGGCCGCGATCTTTTGTGCGCCGAGGTCTGCATGTTGGGTTTTTTCGGCCGGTCGTCGCGTCCGAATTGCTGCCCGTAGTCTTTCATGCGCTCGTCGTCGCTGACGGGGTCGTAGGGCGGGGATGGAGGGGGGGACGGCGCGTTTGGGAGGGATATTTCAAGACTTGGTGCTGCCCGGTGGTTCTCGATTAAGGCTGTGCAGAAGGGCCGCCAGTCGTAGTTTATGTCTAGTGGGATGTAGTCTGATGAGGCCATCCACTTCGTCACGTCTTTGTAGAGTTGCGTGTTGTAAACCTCTAGGGGGGTAGGGGATGAGGTTGGGCCGGGTGGAGGCCCCGATGGTGGTGGTGGAGGAGTGGCGGGCCGGGGACGGGGGGTGCTTGGGGGTGGGGTGGGGAGGAGTTGTTGTTGTTGTGCGATGTTGGAACGGGGTGTGTTCTTACCGAGAAGGCCCCCTTTTCCAGCCACGTTTTGACTGGCCCCCTTTTTACTTCTGTTGGACTCCGAGCTGTCAACGTCCATGGGCGTTGCTGGGGACGCGGCCTTGGGCTTGGGCGTGAGTGTGGCAGGTGTGGGAGGTAGGAGAGGACGAGGTGGTTGTTGTTGTGGTGTGCTAGTGGCACGCTGTGTTTTCTTACCGAGAAGGCCCCCTTTTGTTCCAACCCCCTTTTGGCTGGTCCCTTTCTTACTTCTGTTGGAACTCGTGCTGTCGACGTCCATGGGCGTTGCTGAGGACGCTGGCTTGGGCGTGAGTGTGAGAGGAGTTGGTGGTGGAAGAGGACGAGATGGCCCTGGGGTAGTTGTCCGGGGCCGGGGGGCTGGCCATGAAGGTCGGGTTTTTGGCGGAACAGGTGCCATTCTTATTTCATTGATACGAGGCTCTGGCTTACCGCTCGATGAGCCGACAGGCTTGGGTGCGGGATTGGGTGCTGGCTTGGGTGCTGGCTTACCGGCCGATGAGCCCGCGGCCTTAGGAGCCGATGAGCCCGCGGGTTTGGGCTTGGTCGCGTCATCTGTCTTGAGCTCTGGCTCGGGTGCGGGTGGCGGAGGAGTAGGAGGAACTGGCTTAGGCTTAGACTGCCTTGCCCTGAGGCCCTTGAACATTTTGAGAGAAGTTGATTGCTCCTTGCTCCTGAGCTTTTGGGAATTTGATAGTGGCTATAGAGGGGGCCCGAATACGTGAGTTTCCTGAACTCAACCAATATTGGGTGGGCGATGTTGTTATTGCTGTTTTCTTCGTTTGGATGTTAAATAACTTTAGGGATTCGGTGTAATTATATGGCTTGGACTGTTCGTTGAATCTCTAATGTTGGTACGATCACCTGTGGTCACCTACATAATTATAACATCATAGTCTATATAGTTGAACGAGAGTGTGGCCATATGGCATTAATAAGGCTCAACACGCACCCTTCATTATTATCGACGACAATATAACGAAAAGTGGATAAATAAAGGATGCACATTGTCCTCGCGCCCATTCTTGGAATGCAACGAAGGAGTGACAAAGGAGTTATTCGAGCGATACCAAACAGTGGTGATTGTCTCTATTGCATCTGAGCATCAATCTGTTGTCCAGCGCTTGGGATTCCTATCACCAAGAAGAAGCGAGGAAGGGATAATCGCAATAACACATAGTAGACGAGATTGTGATGCAGTGAATGGTGGAATTGATAGGGTAAACTAAGTTGTGTTGTGAGACTGGCTTCATGTCCTGGCATAATTACTCTAGATTACTTTTCAGAGTAGTTGATGATAACAACTGTGTCTCCTGTTCACTATTTTGGTCATCTTCCCAAGTATGACACTGAAGTAGCAGCTCTGTATAGCAAGAGGAACTATTCATCAACTAGTTGGATTGATTCACCTAGAAGGCACATCCCGAGGAGTGTTTTGAAGGCTATTGTTCATATTTTCACAGTGTATTGTTCTATAGAACATGCTAGGCTGTTCAAAAGAGCCGGCCGAAGGTACCATATCTTTGTGCTGTTAGACTATTTCTATTGTCTTCGCCAAACATGGATATTGTTCTGGAGTTGTCTGAACCACTGATTACTAGACACTAGAGGTTGGCTGCCTAAGCTTATAAGCTTCAGAACCCTGCTTTCATGCGCGAAGTATTGATGGCATTATTACGACTTGCAAGACCTACCTTGAAGTTGTACGTCATCGTGCAAGACTCCGAGTACAATGAATTTACAGCGGCGCGATGACCTCGCCAACTCTGGGCAGCTCACCCTCATTGCCACCATGTGGGTGTGGGCGTCTTTGGTAATTTTACTCTGGACCTTCATGGCAGCTCGATTATGGCACAAACGCAAGAAGAACGGGCCTGCTGATCTTGAGAATGCTGGGATCCCACCCGCCGACATCCCTCTTGACAATCTGATGATCAGTGGAGCTAATGGCAGTGGTAAGGGCAAAGACAAAGACGATGGCATAGACAAAATGAAGGGTCTTAGACCCTTCAAGCTGCCTAGACCGGTGCCCAAAGCAGAGCGTATGGAGCCTCATCCGGGAATGTCTAACCCGTCTCGCTCCTCGTGGAGCGCAATGTTCCGCAACAGGGCCTCCAAAGGGCCATCTACTATCGGCGAAAGATCGAAAGGTTCGTCCAAGAGTGACATGGATTCCGAATCGCAATGGTATCGTGAGGAGCGGCCTTTGAGGTATTGGAGTAAAAGAACCTATCGATTCGTGGCGTGCGGCGGATCTAGAAAGCATAAGAGGGAGAAAGAGGAGGATGCGGAGAGGATACACAAGGCGCAAAAAGGGGAACATCTTACAGAGTTCCCAGAGTGGCATTCGGATGCAGATAAGTTGTCTTTGAACGTACCTTGGACACCAAATGGCACTCCAAGGGCCAATTTAGAGGATAATCGAAGCGAGGGTGTGAGGGGGAATGAAAAGGAGGTCGAGCGAAAAGTCTTGAAATACTGGAGGACTCAGAGCCCGGTCCCGCGTCGCAGCAGTCCCTTAGCCGGCCCCTCGCGTCGGGGCGCAAACAGGAACAAGCCGCTTCCAAGCACACCCCGAACCTCTTACGAGTCTCCGCGGGCTAGCTTGCAGAGAGTGGTAGAGGAGGACGAGCCAGAGGGAGAGGGAAAGGGGAAGGGGAAGGAGATTGATACAGGGAAGGACCATGAACGCGAAATTGTTCAGTCCCTGGAGGCTTCGAAGCTAGTCCCACCTCGCGGTAGTCCGCAGGTTAGTTCCTCACGGGAGGCAGTGAAGGGTGATGAGTTGCCTTTGAACCCAGCCCTCACACCTCGCAATAGTTCGCAAATACACCTACCGGAGGAAGTAGAGGGGAAGGGAAAGGGAAAGGAGATTGAGCGCAAGAGTGTTGAGTCTCCGGAAACTTCGAAACCGGTTCCACCTCATAGCAGTCCGCAGGTCGGCTCGTCTCAAGATGCGGAAGGCAAGAATAAGGAGAAAAAGGTAAAGGAAGGCGATCAGAAGGAGAAGGAGACGACGGAAGAGGACCATTTCAAGGTGGGGGAAGCTTCCGACTCCGAGCAGGAGTCTGAAGATGAGTGGAATTAATAGTACAATTATTAGCCCTTTTGTTGGAAATTCGCTTCTACTACAACGGTAATCATAGCGTGTTGTCAATTATTATACTTTAGTCTTTAATACCCTATTGGGTAAAGGTCTTACTCCTATCTAGACCCTCCCCGAAAACGGTACAGTTGTGCGATGAGGTGCCGTCAATATTCTCTATCAGGTACTACAGCGAGTAAAAAGACGGGTGAGTTCCAACTGATCTCTATTACATATTCGTTGTAGCTACGTCGTAGCACTAGGAAAGGTATCGTCATCAATGATCATAGTATTTAACGAACGAATGTAACTTGAAAAGCTGCGGTATAGTCTCTTCTTCCCTTCTTAAACTACCAACAGTCCCTTGTCCCCTACTTATGCGAGAACTCGGTGCACAACCGGGATTCTCCTCCGTAAGCGACTCATCATCGACATCAATAAGCTTCCCGATGGAATCTGTGCCGGGCGGCCCAGCTCAGACAAGTGAACGCCATTGATCGCCAGCAAATCTTTTACGGTTATGAGATGCTCATCCGCTGCCCCGGCTGCCTTGCCGTTCAATAGTTGCCGGGCGGTATCTTGCATCCCACGGTACGAGACGCGCTCGGCCTCGGCCAGGAAAGATTCGACGTCGGCCGCCAAACGGCCATCGTACGTGTCAGCCCGCTCTGTCTGCAGAGCTCGCATCATGTATCCAAAGTTGCGCGCTGAAAGGGTGGCAGTGAGGTTGGGAGGGCAGACGTGGCCCTTGTTTGACGCCACCACTTCATCGACTGCTCGTATCTTGGCTCTCATCAAGTGATTGGCATAGATGATGACATTGGCTCCTGCATCATGGAGTGTACTTTCATGCGTAGTACCATATGTAGTTGGTACTACCACCACTTTCGAGGTGTCACCGTGTCAGCAATATTCATGTTAGCGAAGGGAAGAACGTTGACCTACAGGGGGTTTTGCTATCAAGGGCACGAAACTCTCGAAGAAAAGCCAGGACTTCATCGGGAGCCTTGCTCTTGCTGTGAATCATGATGGCATCTGCGCCTGCGTCCCGATAGATCACAGCGCGGTTCAGGGCTTGGCGTAACGCTTTCTCCACAGATGCCTTCTCTGCCTCAGGGTCTGACTTGATGACTTGGCGGCAGGTGAAACTTTCGATGCGAGCTGTAACATACATCTCCTTTCGGGCGTCTTCAGACTTGGCCTTCTTGAAGGCAGCCATAACTTTGGCAAACTCCTGGGGGTCGGCTTGTCCCTGTAATCGTCCAATCAGATTACTGGGTTTGACATCATGGCAGTAGGATTTTGTACCAAGGGAGACTAACCTGAGATGCTGACGAAGCAGCTAGTGAATTGACCTTCTTGCCCGGCTCAAAGACTTCCTTGTCTTCGATGATGATCATGGAAACCCCCTTGCGCGCTAATGTAGTAACCAATGAAGGTATCTCCTCTGCCGGACCTCCACTGTCCGCATCAAATGCTATGCAAAGCTCGCGTTGAGGTTCGGGCCGGTTCTCGGTGCTTCCACTCGCAGATATTAACTTCGCACGCGTAAGGGGGGTGATGAGTTCCGTGTCAGGCACACCCAGTATGGTAGTCTGGGTTAAGCCACTGACCCATTGCCCGTGGTATTGAGCTTGGCCATCGTCGCTAGTAACATCCCGAATTATGTCAGTTGTGGACGCGTCATGAGTCTCTAGTAGGCGTATGCGGCCTCCAGCTCGCTTGAGACTTTCACCAATGAAACAAGACATGTTGGAAGTATAGGAAGTTCTCTAGAGAGAATATAGTGTAAGGATAAGTTCCGTTCAAGGAAAATCAGGGTAGTGTTATAAGCTCGTCGATGCTTAGTCAAGTCGAAACTAAGTTGATATCTCAATAACGATGAATCAAACACCCAAGATGAGGGTTTGACTGACTTTAATATAGTGCGACTTGGGTCACCGTTCACTGCAGCGCTCGAGGAACCGTTCGTTTCCCGATGTGACACCTCGGCATTTGGAAAGACCGGACTAGATCTTCACCTGAGACCCCCTTCTTACAGGTTGATCATTTGCTTTTTTGAGAAGGGCTCTAACGGATTGCGATAATTAGTCAGTGAGATGCGGCGGCAAGACTCGGGGCCGGTTCAACAAAACAGGATACATCGAGTCCGTTGCTTATGAGAACCATGAGTGAATTTCCAAAGGATCTACAGTTGCAATGGATGTTCATATCCAGTCTCCATAGTTATTACCGTCGGAGCCGATGTATGTCGTCGCAAGAATAGGGTTTGGCGATATCCTCACTTTGCCCAAAATATTACACCGACCGATACGGTAAGAGGGCACGTGTTTGCCTCAATAGAGCAAAAGGTCGCGTGATACGTGCGCTGGCACATGAACCAAGGGATAGACATCTAAGGATACTACTATTCTCACCTGCAGAGTCGATCCCTAAGATATATGGATCCTTGTCACAGATTCAATACCTGACGTCAACATACATGTTGGGAATAACTTCTAGCTACCGGCTATCACGATAAGACCTGCTGAACTCGTGTATTCCCGGGATGCCACGTTGGGAACACTTTGCGATGCTCGAGTGGCCACATCTGTGTATGGCAAGGGCGGAGTTCACATCGGAAACTGCAACATCTCAAAAGTGAGGGGGGGTGGTCTAGCTCATATCAGAGTTACTCATACTCAGACAGATTATTCCTCATGCGCCCATAGGTGTTTGATCCGAGTGGAAGTAGTTATAAACACCCCAGCAACCAAAATCTCAACAAGAAACCAGATCTGAAAACAACCGTCCAAGGTCAAAATTTACACCCAATCCCAACCTATTAGCCTTGACTCCCTTCATAATGACTCTACCATTTGTGCCAACTGAATTCTTCACAAGAGTTCTGCAGCCCAACAGCATCGATGCTGTCTTTGGGGTGCCAGACTCGAGTCTCAGCGGCCTACTCAGCTTCTTCGCAGATACCCTCTCGCCCCCGCGCCACATTGTCACCGCAAACGAGGGAGGCGCCATAGCCCTGGCTGCAGGTTACCACCTCGCCACGAAGCGGGTCGCGCTGTGCTACCTCCAGAATTCCGGCCTGTCCAACGCCTTAAGTCCTTTGCAATCACTGGCAAGCAACGCGGTAGCGGCTGTGCCTGTGCTCCTCATGATTGGCTGGCGTGGCAAACCCGGCATCAAAGACGAGCCACAGCACGCTCTGATCGGGCCCCATCTTTTGGAAAACCTCGAGGCAAACAAGATCCCTTACGAGCATATTCCTGAGAATCTAGACGACGCTCACAAAGTCGTGACTGGTCTCATTGCCAAGGCATTGACTGACAAGACTCCCGTTGCGCTGGTAGTGCCTCCTGGCACCTTCGTTCCTCACCAGGTTCAGGAGGGAGGGCAACCGGAGAAGCAGCTTGAGCGCTTGACACTATACGAGCAAGTTGCCGCCCCGAAGGGAGCGGGGGCGTCAACCTGGCTACTGAAGTATCCAGATCAGCCCCTACCACTCACGCGCGAGATGGTGGTCCGTAGCGTGGTAGAACGGCGCCAAAGCAACGATATCGTTGTCTCATCTCTCGGTGGGACTAGCCGCGAGCTCTACATGGTGCTGCAGGAGCAAGGGAAAGCCATTGGCCGCGAATTCTTCGTCCTGGGAGCAATGGGTCATGCGTTTGGGGTGGCGTCGGGCATTCGGCTAGGCCAAAGCCCATCACAAGCACCCCTAGTCTACTGCGTTGATGGTGATGGATCGTTCCTCATGCACGCCGGCAACAATGCGGTTCTGGCAGACGTGGGTCCGACGGGAATGGTCCACGTCGTAGTCTATAACGGCGTGCATAGCTCCACTGGAAACCAGCCTTTGTCTCTTCGGCTCGAGGCATATCTGAATCTGGCTAGGGGAATGGCTTACACTCACAAGTTCTTTGTGGATACAACACAGGGCCTAGATAGAGCGTTGGATTTGGCAGAATCAGCGGCGACGGTCCGGGCCGAGGTTGGGGAAGCTGGGTATTCTGCCGGAGCTAAGATACTAGTTCTGGTCTTGGTGGGACCGGGGCAATCTGCCAACCTGCCAAGGCCAACTGAAACTGCCGAGCAACTGAAGGATTTGTTCATGCAAAGTCTAGTATGAGTGGACCATATAAGGCAGATCTGGGGTAACCTAGCACGCTTAGTTCGGGCAGGCCTGCATATCCTTACATAGTGGCTTAGGATAGGAAACAAGGAACACCGAGTCTACTCACTCTGATCTGTATATGCAGCATAAGCATTCATGTTCATGCTTCCGAGACGCTCCACAACTCCATACCTGCAGGAATGACATAAGCTGATCGCTCAACTACCGGCCTATCTTTACTTGATTAGTACTTCGGCGGATTGTCGGTATTGAGTTTTCTGGTTCCTCTAGCTTAGTCATTGACCTTAGTCACTTATAATATTACGCCCGTCGTATACTGAACCAATAAAGAGTACATCATAACCAAAACGTTTAGCAGATGCGGTGTGAAAATGAAAGATTTACACATCTCTCCGGAAATGCAAACTCCACTTACTAATGACATAACTATCACATAACCAAATCGGATAATAATCAGACGATAAACAGCATGGAGAAGTTGTTCGGTGGGGTTTGATAGAGATGGTGCATCGGCATGATCGGGTGCTCTATGCTAACGGGCACTTGCATTTGATTCCACACGATGGGGCTAGAGTCTGCGTCTGGTCCCCTTTCACTGAAACCTCACGAATCGCGAGCGAACCGCATATGCACAAGCCGTTTACATACGAGTACTACTGAAGTAACATCGAGACAAAGGTAACTTCGCAAGAGCCTGCCTCAATTACGCAATGTATAAAGCTTGTGATAGGCGGCTTGCGTTACCGATCAGTTGCATATGTCTATGACTATCATTGGTCCCAGACCTCGGTACTGATTAAGTGCCATGCATGCGAGCGAGCCTGCACCCCTGTGTCATAGCTTATAAGAGCTTACCTAAGCTGCAGCGATCGGCGTAGCTCATCACGGCAATAGGTCACGCGATCAATTACCAATCCAGAACTTCATTGAACTACCTAGCATCGAAAAGCAGGCCTGCGGTATCAAAGTGTTTACCTTGAGGGGCGACGCGTCACCCATCCGACCCCGATCATCTCCGACTGCGAGTCTGACTGATGTGCGAATTGATCGGAATAACTCCGTAGAGTAAGTGCAGGAAGATCAGACGTGGCAATAGTCGACCATCGACATGTGGCATCTCGGCTTCCCCAAAAGATCACGCACTCTACGTCCAATCTTCGATCGATATACCCTCGGATCGCCGATATTGCTTAAAGTTTGGTTGTCTACGTCAGAAGGAAGTCACAAGCTACTCGGCAACTCGATGATTCTCATGAAGGTGTTTGTGACATCCGCGGAGTAATCATTTCTCGATCAACCGCTCAACACCACCTTGGGGGACTACTAGTTGAGCTTGTGTATAAGTAAGGGTTTGCTGGATGAGCCCAATCCTAGTCATATCATCAAGGCCCTTAGCTCCCAGCATACTGTCATTAGCAACAAAATAGTTATTCCCAACGAGACATACCTAACAGCCATGTCAGACCCCAAGAAAGGCGATAGTTTCCCAGAAGGCGTCACCTTTGGCTACGTACCCTTCACCGCCGACAAGGCAAGCATCAATACTTGTGGGCTTCCTACTACATATGATGCCACGAAAGGTAATGCACATACTTTCTTATAGCAAGAAATGAATATCACTGCGCACTCCAATTCACACATACTGGCATATGAGTTATTAGAATTAGACTAACAAATGGTCTTTGTAGAATTTGCTGACAAGAAGATCGTTCTGGTGTCCACCCCGGGAGCGTTCACGGGCACATGCTCAGAGAAGCACCTACCTGGATATATCGAGAACGTCAGCAAATTCAAAGAGAAGGGAGTCGACAAGATTGTTGTCATTGCCTACAACGATGCTTTTGTCATGAGCGCATGGGGTAAAGCGCAGGGCGTTCAGACTGATGATATTGTAAGTGACCCGGCCATATAGCCAACCTCTACATCGTACCTTTAGCAGTAGGAATTGCATCATGTGTCGCAAGTTGTTGACGTATATTCGTTGCAGCTTTTCCTCTCCGATACAGAGACCAACTTCTCAAAGAAATTCAACTGGCTCAAGGGAGAGCGTACCGCTCGATATGCAATGATTATCGAGAATGGAAAAATCGCATACGCGGAGAAGGAGCCTGCTCGCGAGGTCACAGTCTCTTCGGCGGACGCAGTATTGGCCGCACTCTGATGATCTGGTCGCTCCGAGCTGGCCGGAACCGTCAGTGCTGTTGTAATTATCTATAAACCGAGGTAGTCACCATGAAGAATTATTACATGTACTAGCCCAAATACACCGATGTGTTACAAGACGATATAAGCACTGAATCAATGCTGTTGCTTTAACTATTTTATTCTGAGTGATGCTGCAGCTAATCGTCTGTCATTCGTAATTAAGCCAATCAACTTTCATGAGATGGACACCTGAATGAATGGAGAAGAGGATCCTCTGTGGCAGCAGATTAATAAGCGAGCCTGACTTGGCTCGCGGGGTGATTATCTAATGGCCGGTTGTCCGACCTACTGGTCCTAAACCAGCCTGAGCAACCGGTCATTAAACATCCATCCCCATGTTTGGTTCATGAAATCAGATGACCAGATGTCTGTGCGGGTGCTAGCCTATTTTGTCATGGGACAGGTCATGACAGGCGGTCGGTCGTACAAGGGACGTTCACCCCTTGCACAATAAGTACTCCAGCGTGGCTAGGAGGACAAGGACTATCGTCATTCTGCACACAAGTGATTACCTCAGCGTTATCGCCGCGTTTTTGCAATTCTATTGATGTTGATACTGGACCCCCGACGTACGTGGCCAATTGCTGCATCACCAAGACACTAACTAGCATTATGACCCATGCACGCCCTGTCTGTCGACCTCAGCACTGACTTGAAAAGTGAAACAGATTATTTGATGTGTAGTCAAATCCATTTTTGTCCTTAATGAGCCGCGCTTGCTAAATGTAATTTCCTTTCGAACTGAACACTGGGTTGCTACGGGTGCTTTGTTTGGTTATTTTGATGCCTCCTTTTCCGACGATGTCTGAGCTTCACTCATTTTCTTCAGGCGCTCCTCCTCTCTCCATTTCGGACCATACCTCAGCACGACATAAAGAATCGGGCTAAACAGCAGCCAAATACCAGGAATCACCACTCCCAGCCAGCCGATGCCACCTCTCATTGCCAACGGGCTGGCGAAAGCAGTACCACCGGCGCCGAACCAACAGCGGGTCAAGTTCATTGCCGCAGAAGCTGTTCCGGGCCTGTCCCGATTCAGATCCATGATCAAGTTGTTCAGCCCAGAAAATGCACTGGCGCTCCCGAAGGATTGAAGGAACAGGAAAATCAGCGGCGCCGACAGATGCTGCTTGGTTTGTAGCAGCCATCCGTAGGCAACCAGACTGACGCTTGCCAATATCAGAGCAGGAATACTGCTCTGGAGGCGAGCAAGCTCAATGGGAAAGTTGGACAGGTCTTGTTGTTTTTGTTTTGAGATTTCTAGGCCGACAAGTCGAGCGTGGCGCCGAAAGTTCCAATCCAGGATCCTTCCTGTTAGCAGAACCGAGGTCACAGTACCGAATCCGGAGGCGAGATAACAGAGACTGATCTGTAGTGTGTTGAAGCCATACTTTTCCTCGAGCTCATCGGACAGTGTAGACAGGATCATGTAGGAGTTCGCGTAGACGAGACCGCTGTAGATCAGCAAGACACATGTCTCTTTCTCGCGGAATAGCTTCAGAGATTTCAGAGGGTTCAGACTCAAACTCTTAGATGTTTTGGTCTGTGCTTTTGGAGAAGCTGTAGCACCCTTGGCAAAGGCCTTTTGAAGGTATGCATATAGCGTCATGTTCCATCCTTGAGGTGGGATGGAGCCATTTCCAACCACTTTTCGGCTTGTCTCTGGCAGGAAGAGAAGGGAGAACAGCCAGACGCTTCCGGCATAGATGGCCAAAAACCAGAAGATGGACTTCCACCCGAGAAACTGACTTAACAATCCGCCGATGACCGGCCCGACCGAGGGACCAAGCATCCATCCCAGTTGCACTTGATTTAACAGAGTCAGCAATGATGAAAAGATTGCTCATGAAATGGGGGTATGCAGGTGTATGGGGGAGCATAGATACCTGTTAGGGTAATCTATGCCTCCGAGGGTTGTCAGAAGGGGGAATCAATGACTCCAGCAAGTACATACCAGATGATGTATAACTTCCTCGCTCCGCGGATGTCACGATGTCGGACACTGTGGCAAGCGATAACGCAATGGTACCGCTTCCTCCAGCACTCTGCAGAATGCGCATTCCATAAAGGAGGCCATAGCTGGGTTTGGCTGCGACGAGCACAGATCCAACTATGTAGAGGATCAAGGAAATGAGGAGGGCTGGCCGTCGACCTGCCTCATCGCTCAGGTTACCGACGAATGAGGGGGCAATGCCCTGAAAGAGCAAGTAGACAGTAATAGTCAAATTGATATCTGTGACAGAAACGCGAAACTCTCTCGCTAACAAGGTGATTACAGGATAGAAGATGCTCGCTGTGAGAGGAGGAAGTAGAGTTGTAAGAGCAACGATGAAAACAATGAATCGTTTCGTGGCCAATGAGAAGACCGAATAAGGGGGGCTTGGATCTTGGTCGTCTTGTTGTTCCCGAGTTATGCCCTTCTCAGTGTCTGATGCCTCCATCGACGCTGACACGCCATCATTGGATTGGTCTGAGGGTTTGGGAGTGGTGGTCTTCTCAGCACATGTTTCGATATTCGAACTAGTGCCCCCTCCGTTAGACATATTTGCGTGGTAACAAAGAGGGACTCCAATGGAGGGTATCTGCACGGAATGCTCGATGCAACCAAAAAGATAGGGATGACTTCTCAAACAGAGTTGTGCGGAAGGACAATTGTGATATTGTGAGTTGGCAGCAATGCCGATATCCGAATTAGAACGAAGTTGTTTATAAAATGGGAATTTTTTTCTCTCAATGTTTGCACGTCTATAACCAGCTCGCCAGTCGACACCGGCGCAGACCGGTCGTTCGCGGACATGACCCACCGCGCTGGGGCTGGTCTTGGCCGACCGACCCCTGTATATCGGCGTTTCTCCGAGGTCTGGGGCGGTGAACTGATCAGGATCCATCTTGCTGACCCTCGTCATCCTGTTTTGCGTGTTTGTTGGAACGTGCCCCTTCATTGCCGGGAACCCTGCAAGCCCACAGCGAGCGGCAATGATACCAATCGCTCGCTACATCCGGGGTGCATGCGGCTTGTCAGCCTGTCGCGAGCCTGTGTTCGAACCCCAATGTGGTCGCGTGCCGTCTTGCCGACCCCGGTAAGCTCAGATTCTGCACAGCACTTAACCTCGGAGCTACGCCGAGCATTGCCGCCGCTATGACACTACATTTCTAGTGCAGATCGATGGATGTCTGCGCGCATGAATGGTCTCCAGTATGAAGCCAACCAATGCCGAACCAATCTGTCCTGGCCGATCATTCCCCTGCAACATTCCGATTTCCATGTAGGTACGTACGTAGTAGGTTCTCCTGCTGGGCCTCTTCGCACTTGCGTCTCGGCAAGATAATTACCTTGTGCAGATACTTAGCTGGGCACGCGATGTGAAATTGAATGACACCCTTATACATTCTTCTGATTCATATTTTTTTTTGTCTTTAACCTTCGTATAATTGAGAATGACTATAGATTGTTTCTAAACGAGCTGCTTGTTGGATTTCAATATAAATAACTTAGTTATTTGATTATCTCTCTTGTCTAATTACCTAGGTACTTAGCATTATAGCGTTTTGGTTTTGAAGATGTGTAAGGTTCAGTTCATCCTTCTTTGTGGGTTAGGTTACTGTAGGTAGCTTGACATGTACTTTTAGTCACTGTGGAAACCCCTAAGACGCCCAAAGACCCCAAACCCAGCCCAAAATAAGACATCCTTGAAGGCTTGACCAATTGTTCTTCTACAACCGCGCATAACCGGGTCGCTCCTCGGTTGCTCAACGTCACAGAACCATTACATCTCGCTCAATTAACTGCCCGCCCTGCTTTTATTGGAGACGGCAAACGATTTGCCGTACTGGGTGAATGGAGAACCGGTGTTTGGCACGTAGATGAGCACATCGGTCGCGATGTCGAGCCCCGAAAGTCTGCCCCGATCCGGGCCGCCCGCACTCCGCAAAACCACGGCTTGTGAAGGCTGCCGCAAACAGAAGATCCGTTGCCACATGACTGATTCGACGCCACCCTGCCAACGGTGTAAGAGCAAACGCATGCGATGTATTGTGAATCGAATGATTCAAGTAGACGATGTTTCGTAAGTGGCTGCCACTGCATTGCGCACCAACTGCATTTAGAGCGGAGGTCATGTGGGACTGACGACTCATCGAATCTCAGGTGGAAGGAAGCCATTGAGCAGAAGATACAAAACGTCGAGGAAAAGCTTGGCACATTCGTCAATCAGCCTATAGCGGCAAGGGCAGAAAATGCGTTAGTCGCGACCGAGACTGTTTCTGATGAACACGAACATCAACACCAACATCACGTTTCGGGAGCATCGTCGAGTGGTGCAGGAATGAGGATTGTGATCGACCTGGAATCGAGCCCGGCTAGTGTCCCGGGCCTCTACGTCTATCACGCGGCTCATACGCGGCCGAAATCCCCGCCTGCTCCAGATTTGATATCCCGTGGCATTGTCACTTTGGAGAACGCTCGCAAATACCAGGCCGTCTACGTAGACCGGCTTGATCACTTTTTATACGGAATCCTAGGGGATGTCGGGAAGGTCCCATTCGAGCAACTTCAACAGCGGTCGCCTTTGCTTAGCATTGTCGTTTGTGCTGTCGGCGCTTTACATCTGGCGTCCCCTGACTTTGAAGCGCTATGCAACGAGTTCGTGGACCTTAGCACAAGACTCTGCTTCGCAAAGAGGTGTACAACAGACGATGTCCAAGCCCTCTGTATAGGCGCATTCTGGATAAGCGATTTGTCGTCGTCGCTGGTTTCAATTGCTGTACGAATTGCTACGGAACTGCAACTATACAGGAGCCTTTCCAAGGCGCTTCAGGGCGACCGCGATAGCTACCTGAATGCAAGGCTGTATTTCCTGGTGTATGCTTGCGACCACCAGATCTCCATACCCCACGGCCGACCGCCTATCACAAGAAACTGCGAAGCCGTACAAAATGTGCAGAAACTTTTGGACTGCAAGTACGCCGACCAGAACGACGCCAGACTAGTCAGCCACGTCTTGCGCTGGCAAGCTTGCGAGAGTATCTACGATACGTTAGGCGCAAACGTCGACCGACGCCTGTCGCATGATGAAGTGCAAAAGGTGAGGCGATTCAGCATCACGCTCGATAGCTTGCGCGTGCAATGGGGAAACCGATTTCTTCCCGACGAGCACGTAGGTAACTACCCGCAGAAAGGGGTGGGCATACAACACCATTTCGCCAAGCTGTTTCTTTTTTCACACGTCTTCCGGGGCCTGAGATCGTCGGGTCACGTCCAAGATGGAGATTGCAATGTTGATCTGGAGGTCTACGAGTTGGCTAGCTCTGCCGTGCTCTCCGCCATGTCGATATTGCGGACAGTGACCTCGGACGTCGAGATCCAGTCCTACCTCAACGGACTGCCGACATACTTCCATGTCATGATCGCCTTTGCCGTCGTCTTTTTGCTCAAGGTGTCAACGCGCTTCAACGACTTCTGCGACGTGGACACCCATGAGGTGCAGCGCCTCATGGCCAAGCTTATCGTCGTGCTGAAGGACATCTCGAGCGAAATGCATCCCCGCCACCTGTTGGTTACCATCACCAAATGCACGGAGGATGCGTTGCAACAAAGCTATCCCGAGCCCAATCCTGCTGCCGACGGTATTATTGGATCTGCGCAACATAAGCCCCCTCAAGGCTCGGATGATAGTCAATTGAACAATGGCGGCATGTTCACGGATGACATGGTGAACCAATTCTTTGACGATTACGATTTTCTAATGGACTATATTCAGGACCCCGGCGCATTTTGAAGCGCCGCAGAGAGGCCCACGGCTTCCACAGCAATGTCTTACCACGCGACAAGAAAACGGCGCCGCTCTTTCAATTGAGCTCATCTCAACACATATCGACTCCTCGCTTGGTGACTGGCGTGAATAATATAGGTAGCTTGTAGCTCTGGGCTGCCCAAACCGATAGCTACCTACCTACTTGATCAGTAATATTCAAAGAAAATGAAATGTCGATCATCGCAACGTAGACGCGACGCGCAGAACGGGAGGCAAACAAGTGCATGCTCGCGAGTGATGTGCCAAAACGAACTACTGCAGCAGCGAGTGCATCCATACCTATTTCATATCGCAATAACGCAATTCGTGCTCCATGCTGTTATGTCGTGATCGCATCGCTGTCAAGGCGTGCTCCGCCAGATCCAATCACGTGCCGGGATAGTAGCCATGCCCCCATCGCCGTCTCGTTATCAGCCTCTTTCGCCAGAGCGGGCTTAGTGCTGTGTGACGACATCCGTATGGATTGTTTGTAGTCAATCTCTTGAGAATTTCGAGTTCCTGGGTCATTCGATATCTCTTTTTGCCGTCGCTGCGTAAACACTTGGCGTTACGGCAATACGAATTGAGCAAACCTCGACTGCTTCAGTCTGTAAGCTCTGTACAAGAAGTGTTTATACATAACATGGCCGCGACGAAGGACGAGAAAGTCGAAAATGGCTCCTCCCAGAGCCCGGATCCCTCAGTCTTGGAGACAGCTGGCCCGGCCATCAATGAGAAGTCCTTGCTGAGAAAGATTGATTTGCACCTTTTGCCAGCTGTCGGGATCTTGTACCTGTTAAGCTTCCTTGATCGAAGCAATGGTATGTTCATATTTTGACTATCATACAGTTTCTCAATTCTAACATCGTTCAGTCGGCAACGCGAGAATCGAAGGCCTTTTAGACGACCTGCACATGAGTATGCCACCAACCCCAGAAAGCCGTTGATCGTATCTCGTCTTAACGAATCTACTATTAGCTGGCGACCACTACCTAAATGGGCTGACTCTGTATTTCGTCGGATACGTCCTGTTCGAGGTAAGACACGTCTAAGCACTCCGGCGGACGCCTTCAGCGCTGACAGATCCTAGATCCCATGTAATATCATCCTCAAAAAAACAAGTCCGAAGATATGGCTCCCAAGTCTCACTATCGTATGGGTGAGTAATCCAATATGAACAAATGACGACAATTACGATCCCTGTTGTTGACGTATGTTAATTCTCGCAGGGTATCGTGTCGACGCTCATGGGCATCGTGAACAACGAGGCGGGCTTTCTTGCCGCCAGGTTCTTCCTCGGAGTAGCCGAGGCGGGGCTCTTTCCCGGCGTGACCTATTATTTTTCCATGTGGTACAAAAGGAAAGAGAGGCAGTATCGCGTAGCTCTGTTCTTCAGCGCGGCATCGCTGGCGGGTGCCTTCGGCGGTGCCCTCGCATATGTGAGTCTTGTTCGCGAGTAAGGTGCTGTGTGGCTTCCCTTTCACTGACTTCATCAAGGGTATCGGCCGATTGAAGGGGACAGTGTGGGCTAATGGATGGCGCTGGATCTTCATCCTGGAGGGGATAGCGACAGTCGTTGTTGCCGCGACAGCTTTTCTGTTCGTCTATAACTACCCGGGAACGAGCAAGTTCCTCACTGAAGACGAGCGGAAATTCGTTCATCAGCGCCTAGCTGCGGATAGCGACGCTACTCATGAGGAGAAATTCAGCTGGGCTGCTGTGCGCTCCGCCCTCGGCGATCCCAAGTGCTGGCTTTACGGGTTGACTTTTCACACGATGAGTCTTCCGCTGTATACCCTCTCACTGTTTCTGGTGAGTAGCCGACAATGGAATCATGTAGTGAGACCATCCTGCTAACAGAAGGCTCCAATCAGCCTACGATCATCAAGAACCTCGGCTACCAGGCCGCGACAGCACAACTTCTAACCGTGCCTCCCTACGCCTTCGCCTTCGGCACGACCATCGCCGTAGCCGTAGTATCGGAGCGTCTCGCGAAACGGGCGGTTTTCATCGCAGGCTCATCCGTATTCGCCGCTATCGGCTACGCATTGCTGCTCGGAAACACGGACCCAGTGGCGCGGCCCGGTGTGAGCTACACGGCCGTGTTCTTCGCCGCTGGCGGCATCTACCCCGCAACGGCCCTGGTCCTGTCCTGGCCTACTATCAATGTGTCGGGCCAGACGAAGCGAGCGATCGCCACGGCGATGCAGATCAGCATTGGGAACTTGGGGGCTGTGATAGGGACGCAGCTATACCGCACTAATGATGGGCCGCGGTTTGTCTTGGGCCATTCGTTCGCGCTGGGGTATCTGGTTGCCAATGCTGTCGTTGTGACGGTCTTGGGTGTCGTGCTCAAGAGGGAAAACCGCCGGCGCGAGCTGATTGCCGAAGAGATCAAAGACGTCGGAGGTGTGTCGGACTGGGAGGGCGATGTAGATCCTAGGTGGCGGTTTGAGTATTGATGCGCAATGCACATTAGAGATGAGTATTTTTTTTCAAGCACTTCGAATACTCTTCTAGAGCATCTGAGATCCTTTTGTCTTATGAAACCTGCCTTTTAGCCTTTCGTATTAGATCTAGATTATTTGAGATAGTATGAAAATGCTCTCTACTAGAGCGCAATTGATCTAACTTTCCTTTCCTACCTAGGAGTAACCGCATACTGTACAAGTTCCCCGGCGTCCCCGCCGTGCCCAACGACGACAAAACTCCATATGCCATGTGTCTGAGTAGATAGACCATATGAAACAGGTCGGATTACGAAGAACCGACTTTCCCCAGCCGTCTAAAAGCGGCGTTCTCCAATATAGGGAAGTCGCCAATCATCTCGACATCCGGAGCCGGCGCAGTAACCGGATGCTTGCCCATAGCCATCTCCGTCAGAAAGCGGCCCAGCTCCAACGTCGGGCTATGCAAACCCGGCATCGCGACGCGCATGGGCGCCAACAACACAGGAAAGATCATGCGGTAGACGAGCGGCGGCGTCGGCACGTACGGCTTGATGGCGGCGTGGGCGCTGCAGTCGACGGTCGCGGGCCGCACCGAGCTCGCATGCAGAAGCGGGTTCTGCTTCCGCAGCGCCGCGAGCGCGATCTCCGTCTCGCCTTTGACGCGGCTGAAAATCGGCGTGAAGCGCCCGGGTGGTGCCGTGCTGGCGCCGTGGCCTGAGACGTAGACGAAGTTGAATGGCGCGTTTTGGTCGTCGGAGGTGAGGCTTTGGAATGCTTCCGACGCGGCAAGCGCGTAGTCTTTTGTTATCTTTACATATTCCCTGGTCAACAGGATTAGCAGCCTTCATTTACTTATTGATTAGAGTGCTTGATGCAAGCACAACGGGTCGACTTACTCTTTGCTAACTTGAGTTTGGGATATTCCCACTAGATCGCGGAGTCAGCAACCGTCAATTGATTGTATAAGGTGTGCGGGTGCAACTTCGAATCATGGGAGGGTTCGCTTACAGGCCCATACACATCCCTGAGCGCCCTTGAGCTGGTCGAGTACGGCGGGGTCATACTTGCTGAAATCCTTGTGAATTACTTGAGCAGTTGGAGTCAGTAATTGCCATCTAAAGGGCTAGAGCCGATGAGGTGCCATGGTGCGGTAGCCTGCAGGATGCATGCATGCCAGCGCCCGAGTCTCAAGAGCGAAAGTGCCAGATCGGGAAGCCTTTGCCCCTGTCTCGCCTGGGACTTGCCATCGAGGTGGAGAAATGAGGATGCATGCAGCTACATACTGACGTTGATTCTAGAATCTTTGGCATCCTCAACCATTGGGACTGGCCGCCGACTCAGAATGCTGATTTTGGAGACATCCTTCATCTTGATCATGGCATCCAGCACGCCAGATCCCACTAGACCCTATCGGTTCAGGTTAGCAGGGATGCGTTTTGCAAGATCTCAGATCTGCCCTTACCGTTGCTCCAGTTAATATTAAATGCATGTTGATGTTACCAAAGTACGTGCTTGTGTAGGTATGTTCAAACAATCGTGATGTGATTAAGAGGGTTTAATGAGGGTTCTTGACAATATGGAGATCAAAGCGAGGTGGACTTATATAGTTGTCCACTAAACTAGCTGATTTTTCTTTGAAGCTTACAGTGAGACTGTTTTAAGCAATTCCCGGCCTGCTCGGCGGCCGATCTAACGGGTAAGAACTGGATATAGACGGCAGTAATGCAGATAGGCACCTATCACCGCTATCTCCATTAAGTGCATGGCGACCTTAGAGTCCGGCGAGACGGATCGGATGTTCACGTGACATCACCTAACTGCTGTGTAAGCTAGGCAGATGTATTGAATCTCTTGTCGAGAAAGTATGATTTTTGCATTATTGCAACGACGAGTAGATTTTCTCTATCACTTTTCACAATCTTGACGGCGAGCGTCTCAATGACTTTGGCCCCCAATAGGTGTGGCGACAAGAGATGCTCATTACTACGCCAGGAGACAAGATCTACAGCGCTCTAGCCAGTCGGAAACTACCCGCGAAGGCTTGACTAGTCGCGCTGGATTTGCTCTAGACCCTCCCTGTGTCTCGTGTGTCTGCGACCACCACCTCTTCAGCATCTTAAAGCCTGTCTTATTGTTGAATTGAATCCAGCATGTTCGGCCACTAGGAGTTGCCGACGACATGATTGAGGCGTGAGAGCGCCATGTTTGCTGATTTCCGGTGAGATGGCTGACTGAGAAAGGCCGGTCGGCCGGCAATTGTGACTGTGCCACAAGTCGTTCATCCCTTCAACGTTACAGGGCCAGGGCCCGTCTAGTCGCGATAAGTAGCTACTTACGCAGCACGATAGACCCGAAGCATTGAGCAACATTGAGCGGAAGATGCGCTGGATTTATGTTGCGATTTTCTGTCAAGCTGCGACTGATAAATGGGCAAAAATACCTCAAATGAGAAACGTTACTCCACTTGGGCACTAATAATAGGTACTTTTGTCTGAGTCCCCTTTCGCCTGCAGCAAAGTTGCACTTTTTCCAGCCTCACCTCAATGTGACACTCGATGGTACCTAGACATGTAGCAAGGGCAATAGTTTCGTGATGCTGTATTAGCATCGGGCCATTAGAATCCTTCGTGGGGGCTAGGTCGTTACTTTGCATGCTAAACCTGGTTGCATGCTTGTCGCTATGTGACATGTCTACTTACTTAACCACGCTGAGTCGCACTTATAGCTGCTTTGATTCCGCTTCCCAGAGACCTGCCAATCATCGCTTTTACGTCTAATATGCACGACCGCATCGAGGTGCGAGTGGTGTGTTTTCGACATCGTCCTGATCTAATCCGACTTTATTGAAGCTATATATTGGAGGATCTTGCGCGTCGCCGCTGCCTTTCCCTCGTCAAGCCTATGGCTTCATACGTGAGCAACGCCAAAGTTCCTTAATATTCTCAGCACAGCTGACGCACAAGTAGCAAGATGGCATGCAGGTAGCTGATCATAACTATCCCGAGGTCTATGCGCCGGGGCATGAACCTCAATTTGTTCCTCAGCACCATCACCAACATGTCACTTCACCAATTCAAAGCTTCGCCTACGCACCGACGGAAAGCACCAATAAGCCCGTGATGACGAAAAGGAGACGGCTTTGCGGCGCTTCAATCCCAATCATCCTACTTTCGGCAGTTATCGTCGTTTTATTGGCGGCAGTGATAGCGCTTGCGGTCGAGACAAGCCAGCAATCAAACCGAGCTGCTCAATCGGAAACCAAGCTCGCTGCTCTGATGCAGAACATCAGTAGCATGCCGACCCCCACCAATCCGATGTCGACGTCAACGTCAACGTCAACATCAACACCGACATCTACGCCAGATGCCCCCGTTATCGATCTCGGATGCGCGAACGACAAGGACGGCGTTACCGGAACAATCTACCAATCCCAGAGTAAAGGCCCCAATCCAGCGACTCGTGTGGCCCTAGCTAACCACCATGATAGTCGTTCAGGACTACGAACCAAGTTATAAGATCCATTGCAACAAGGAGTCGAACAGCGATGCATTTTATTCGATTTTCGCAGCCATTTTCGAAGATTGCATCGACGCATGCACGCTCTGGTCGTACTGGACGCCTATAGCTTTTAACATGACCCAGAACATGAATACGACTTGCGCCGGAGTCAGCTATCTTCCTGGCTGGAATCGATCAGTAGCTACATCGAGCAATAACAATGGAAACTGCTTTTTGAAAGCAGGTCCACGGTCTGCGGCAGCTCTTGTGGATAACGACTTCGTTGACTTTGCGATCTTGAACTAGTCCCCTCTGCTGCGGACACCGTTTTGTTTGCGGGCTATCATAGAATTGAGTTGGGAGGCTTGGCAGCGGTATAATACTACTTACTGTAAGATTGCGAAAGCATCTGCGCACCATAATGCTCACTGCGCCTGAGGGAAGAAATAGAGGGGATGGACATGGCCATTAATTGATATACCTACTACATATAGAGGGAGAGCAGGGATGCATGAAACAGCGACAATGCCACAATAATAGAAGGTCAGCTTACACGTCAGCTTCGCCAGTACCACCTACCACAGTAGGACAGAGCAGACTGGGTTTGCCCTAGAAGAACGGACGAGGCTCTCAGTAGCCACCACCTGCGGCTCAACCACCGCAAGAGGGGCGAGAGGGGGGCAATGGCGTGTAGCATTTTATTGATTGATAGCGTGGGAATAGACTGGCGATTTTTCTGTAGATCAAGGGTCTGGGGTGGCGTCGAGCAACAGGACCCGTGCAGGAGGACCCGTTGCGCTGTTTTATGGGGTTACAATTGCTACTACTGAAGATAATACATATATGCATGCAGAGTGCATTTATCATAACTTATGTTGCATTTCAGTTTTGTCGAGAATTCGTGTGTGTAATTTAATCACATTGGTATCGCCCGTCAATTAGCTCATGTTGTCACCCAGCGCGAGGTCTATGTAGTCCTATTCCTTGTCATTGCTGTGTAATTACTCGGAGGAGATTGAGGCCAGGGACGAGCCTCACCATGCCCAGCTCGATCTTACCTATCCTCTCTCTCTCTGATTGCAGCTTATTGGCTCGTCGACGACATGTTAGGAACCTCTACAGCTGTGTATCCTGCCACAACTTTGTTCGGCGCCTGCCGAAGTTGGTCTACAGCCTCGAACCGATGATCATGCTCAACGAATAGCCGAATGGCAGGCTGGTATGCTCAATCCCCCTTTAGAGCACCTTAAACAAAACAAACATACAGCGTCATGAATAAATGAAACACACATACTTAAGACTCCCATTCATATTCCTGATGAATCATGTAATAACTGACATTTGCATACACTTAGTACATACTGCTTGTAAATAAGCCCTACATCATGGGGGTATATAGATTGCAGATTGCATAGGTACGCATCTGACATAGGTAGCCCTGTGACTTGATCAAGAATCAATATGAGTTCACTCAATTTCCGCACTACCGGTTGAGGTTGTCTCGTTCATGCGACAATGCTCATATGCAAGTGATGCGCAGAGCCTCAAAAGAAGGGCCGCATCATGGGATTCGCGGGCCAGCAGGGAGGTGAGAGGGTGCAAAACGGGTCCATCTATGTACCTAGGTAGGATTCATCTAGCCGTAGAGCGAGCGCAACCACGATTCTACTCACAATAGGCGACTCGAGAGCACCTGCATGCTGCAGTGATGACGAGCTAAAAAAACGCCCGAGTAGCGCTGGTGGACTTGGCGCTCGAGATCAACGACATAGCGCTGCATACTCGTAGGCTGGGCGACATTCGCGGGGAAGCACATGATTACCTCTCAAGAACAAAGAAGCCAACGGAGGTCACTTAGCAGTCCCCCAATTGATTAAATGGCTAGGATTCAAATCGAATTTAAAAAAACCCAGAGCAATAGACAGAGCAGAGCTGTACGTGTGCATGTTGGTAGCAGCCCAAACAGAATCGCACCCACCAAAAACTCCCGGATTCTTGGAAAACCCAGCAGATCCTGCCAAGAGCGAACAGCACGGGAGGAATCTCACGGCTGGAGTGTGTGCAGCAGCCGACTCCACTGTAGGCAGGGTTCATCCCTCCACTTGTGGTACTAGGCATATATTTTTGCGTAATGGCTCCACACACAACCTTGAAGGAAAGCTAGTTCCATGCGATAGCTTAACGGTAGCCGTGTGGTCTGATCAGCCCCTGCCCGAAAAGGGTAGACAAAGGTCAACTGTTCGAATCAAGCACCCAGCTCTCAAGGGTATATAAGAAGGGGAATAAGAAAAAGTTGCGAGTGTGGAACTAATGTGTACGCCTCGTTTAGAAAAAGGAAAAAGTCCAATGAGACACCAAGTCCTCCGGGACACCACAATTTTTTCCCTTTTTCTTCCTTAGTGAAGCTGGTCCAGAGTTCTTTTCTATTTGAATCTCATGTGGGCGCTAAACTTGACGAAGTAATCTAAGGCTCCACAGTAGTCCCGCATGGATAGTGGAACCTAGCTAAAGTGGTAGCGGCCGCATATTGACCCGCGCTGTAGCATGGAATACGAAATATAACCCTCGATAAAGGTAAGTGTAAATTCCCTTTCTTTGTTCTCAGCTGCGCGACGGCGATGGTGGACTGGCCGCCGGTAAGCGAGATCGTGTAAGACAGTGTCCATCTAACGGCTCCTATTGTCATCGTCCTCGTCCTTGTCGGCCTGTTTGCGGCGTGGCTGTGGCGCATGCTCGAATTTGCAGTTGCTGCAGGTGCGTTTCGATGTGCCGTGCTTTCCTACCTCGAGGAAGTTAGGGGGTCCGAGGTTTTGAGGTGGGGCAAGCCTAAGCCTGTGTGCAATCACGTAACTCGAATGAGAGCTCTACCTTAGGTAGGCCTGCATGCCAGCCGAGCAGCTTCAAGCTTCGAATCACTCACTCACTCACCGTAAAAGTACCTAGGCTATCTGTCTCAAAACTCAACAATTCGTCAACTTGTCACTTTCCTTTCAAGCAAGCTTGCAACAACAACAACAACAACAACAACAACAACAACGTCTCGAATGATCGCATTATTGAAAACCACAATTACAGACAAGGAAGAACATCCGAAGCCGCTGGATCTGCTGCCTCTATTGGATCGGGGCGGCGCTGCTGGTGCAACCTTCGACATGCATCTGGTCGCCGGCGATTGAATCTGCCCCGCCGACCATGATCGCCGGACCAACCGGTAGTTCGCCCTACTATTGAAAAATGCCCGACACCTCGAGCCACGCCCACTCCATGCCCGTCTCCAGCCCCGACGTCAAGGAAGAGGAGCGCTTGGCGTCGTGTTACAGCTGCAAGAAGTCAAAGGTCAAGTGTGTGCGACCCGACGGCGTAGCCACCTGCTCGCGCTGCATCTCGCGCAACCTCGAGTGCACCGCGCCTTTATTCCATGTCGGCCGTCACAAGGGTGTCAAAAAGTTGAGTCATTCCCATTTGATGATGAGCACCATTGCTTAAGATATCCCTAGCAAACACTCGGGACTCGAGAAAGCTGTGATCCAAATCGAACAGGCTTTGAAAAGAAGCAATCCGGGCTCGGACCAGATCCAAGACTCCGAGCAGTCCACCGAGCTGAGGTATTTGCTCGAGCGTAGTCGAGATCTTCTCGGTGCAGAGCGGGCTCAAGTTCACCGGAGAGCCTCAAGTTCTGGAACTAATATTATCCGCCGTCAATCAGTCGTCACCGCATCTCCTCAACACTCAACAACTTCACACGGGACGTCGCCCTCCCAGACCGAGTCCCGCGATGGCGGGCCGGGCTCCCGCGTCGCCGACGACGATCAGCTGAACCTGGACGACGCCGAGAACCCCCTGCAGCTCCTGGCCCGGACCTCCGAGATGCTGTCTTCTAGCGGGCCCCCTAACGGCTGGCCCGCTCTAAACGGATTATCGTCCAAGGCCCTGCCGAGCCGGGAACGGATGGGCGTCGATGGCCGAGACGGCAACCTCCCCGTCTTCTTCGGCCGTTTCCAGCCCCGTCTCGATGTCGGGCCCGAGCTCGATCCCATTGAGCTTGGTCTACTCACTCTCGCCGAAGCCGAGAGGCTCTTCGCTTATTTCTTCGAGAACCTCGCCCACACGAGATGGGGCATCGACCCGGTCTTGCACACGGTGGACTTTGTTCGCAGATGCTCGGCCTTCCTCTTCACCTCTATTGCGGCGGCGTCTGCGTTGTTCTCGCATTCAATGGAGGCGTTGCATAGGCGTCTCTCGCGCCATCGCCAGAAACTCGCGGACCTGGTCATGACCAAGCGGTATAAGTCGGTCGAGATTGTCCTGGCTTTTATGGTCAACATCCCGTGGATACCGGCCGGTGACCACTGGGCCGATGACGAGACTTCGACGTACATGTCTATGGCGTTGAGTGTTGCTGTAGACTTGTACTTGAATAAGATCATATTGCCCGGGTCGCCAGATGCACCCTTCTCGGTAGAGAATATTCCCTCGTCGGATCAGATTTCATCAAGAAGAGCGCTAAACATGGACGGCTTCACAACCGTCGATCCAGTGTCGGATTTTGGTAGAAGGTTGCTGAGGAGGAGGGAACGAACGTGGCTATCGCTTTTCGTGCTTGAGAGAGGGTGAGCGTCTCATCATATACACATTGCACCCTCCCAAATGACCAGCACTAATCATCCTTCCATAGCACATGTCTAGCTAGAGGAAGGAGCTACATGTTGCCCATGTCACTGCTCATTGAGAATTGCGACCGGTGGCATCTCTGCAATCTCGCAGATCGGTGGGATGGCTCTATAGTCTCGGTCGCGGTTCTCCGCAGGGATCTGGTAAGATTACTATCACATACCCTCTCACTTACACCTTCTCATTCTTACTACGTAACGAATATTGCTCATGAACTCTATGTTAGGCACATTTGATCGACTCATTACGAAAGATATGCAACAGCTACGTAAACGGATTCGCCGAGACCACTGTCGTCGAAAAGTGCGTTGACAACCTCAATGATAGCGATGAACATACCCCGCGATGGCTGACACCTCCTATCTCTTGTAGTCTGAAAAATGAAATCACCATGTTCTTTAACAAGTGGTACCAAACCTGGCCTTACCAAATCGGCGACCGAGAGCGTAAGCTTTCACCCACTTTCACACATCTACATCCGAACTCCCAATGCACAAATTATTTGATCCTTGACATTTATCGCATTTCACAGAATTCGCCCTCCCTCCCTACGTCGAGATACTCGCCTCACACACCCGTCTCTCCATGTACTCCAGTATCATCAACCACAGCACGGCACCCGTCGGCGCGCGCCACTACTTCCGCGCCGCGGGCCTCTCGTCCGCCCTCAACGTGCTGCGCGTCGCCGTCCAAGGCGAAGGCCAGCTGCGCTCCATGCCGAACAACACGGCCATCATGATTTCTTTCGCGGCATGTTTCGCGCTGCGCGTGTCTGCCGTCGCGGACGGTCGGGGGTCGTCCCTGGCGCCCAGTATCCGCGCGCTGATCGGCGAGACGATCGATGTGCTGGATCGCATTGGCTCGACGCCCGTGCAGCGGAAGGGCCTGTCGTGTCTTTTCGCGGGGCAGTTGAGGCAGATACTCAAGTTCGCTGTAAGGTCTGCGGAGACGGCGAGGGTGGTGCCGCCGCTGGGGGAAAGTAATATCGCTGTTTCTAATAACCACGCCTACGCAAATCCTAATGCCACTGGCATGAACGGACATAATTCTTATCCTCACCCTGGAGGCAGGGGCGCTGCGCAGGTGGTGGGTAATGCTATTGCTACTGCTAATGCTGCTAATGGTGGTGGTGGTGGCCAAGTCGCCACGGCGCAGATGCAACAGCAGCAGCAGCAGCAGATACCTACAGGTGGAGCGGGAAACGGCATGCCGTCTGACTATCTGCTGTTCTCGACCATGTCGAACGACCAGCTCAATGAGGCCATCAATAACACGGACATGGGCCTCGGAGGCCTGCTGGAGGAAATCCCGTTCCAGCAGGCGTCGGAGCTGGACTGGATGGATTGGAGCACGTTTGGTTGACTTTTGGGCTTGTGCTATTTGCTTGCCTGTTTACTTGGTACCTACCTATTTATTAGGGTGGGATGAGGGGATGTGGTATAGCATGTTCTCTTATTATGTTGGTAGTGCATGACAGGAAGGGGCGTTTTCGGAAAGGCGTTCTACTATTCCTGATGTTGGCACCCGATTGCTATTGTACTAGTATATGTAAGGTCAAATCTACAACTTTGCTTGACATTTTAGTAATGAGTGAGCATATATATCTAGGTATATAATAAGCACATCCATCCATCCATCCATACCCATATCAGATCAGATGCACCAATCTTTATCCTCGAATTGCATCTCGCATATATATAACATAACACCTTACCAGTACCAGTATTCGGGTCCAATGTAACGCGTTGGTGCTACGGTGCTGGATAGGATAGGCCAACTTGGCCGTCCGCTGTTGGGGTTCCAGATTGAGACTTGGGGAAACCCAGTCAAGTCAGTCATACCATGGCCTACCTGTAAAAAGCAACGTCATGGAACCAACAAAAGGCGAGATCTCCCCAGCTACCTCCTAGGACTACTTATTCTAGGTGCCTGGCAATCCTCAGTGGTTGGCGCGGAAACAAGTTGCCGCTTACGCTTACTTACCTGCTGTACTAAGGCCTCGAGACCTTGCACTTGCAGTTAGGTAGGTAGTTCACCGCCTAGCAAAGCCTTGTTGACGAGGGCAAGGGGGCGGATAGGCGAATAGGATAGGACACCAAGCCCGTCAGCAGAAGCTACGTAATGAATACAGGCTCGGTTGGTAGTTGGTCCAGAACCTGGGGTAAGCTGTGGTGGGTACTTATGTGTAATAGCTCGTTGCCTTAGAAAGGCTAGATTAGGTTAAATGAAGATCTCACGCGCGACAGAGCTCGAGAGCTCGAGAATACGATGCAGGGAATCAATCGGCCAGTCATTTATGAGCTATTTCATGCGTAAAGGTTGCGCTACCGCAGTATTTTCCCTCGAAGGCACTTTTTGGCGCTCTTGGGGATTTAAATTAACTAACTAGCTATTGGATCATCAGTCGTAAACATGATTCTGCCAGCCCGCCAGCCCGCATGCATTGAGAACATAACATGACACAAGCGACACAGGCAGGAAAGACGGGTAACAGCCTCGAGTCTTATCAAACACCAATAAATATGCAGTAGCTCAATAGACAGTGGCGGTTCCAGGCGGTTCTGGGCACTGCACTGCACTGTCCTGTATAATATAGGTATGTAAGGAATCCCACCGTCACTTGAGATCCGGCAGGCAAGGAGAATCATGCAATTTCCACCGGGGGTGCGGCACAGATGAAGATAGGCGACTAGGACTAGGGCCCCTGTGGCTCTCGACCTACCTAAGTAGCCTAGTACCATAAAGGAAGCATGCGTAAGTACTTACTTACCCGTAATCATGTTTTATTCTGATTGATCACACGTGCCGGGCTGTTTGTGTCTTGTAGGCTTACCTTACACCACATGGTCAGCCTCAGTCAGCCAGTCTCGGCCAGTCAGGCTATGTTATGAGCTTCGGGGACGAAAGATCAGCTCAGCTCAGCAGCATAGCATGCTCAGCTCGGACACCCACGCTAGGTAGGTAGGCTCGGTAGATAGATAAACTCCAGTGACCGGCTGCAACTACCAAACCCAATCAAGGATGGACAGTTCCGTTGCAGTATCCTTAGAGTTTTAGAGTTAGCAGATACCTTCCCGACCGCACGTCTCCGCAGCTCGCAGCCGTCCTGCCTCGCAGACGGAAGGGCTCGGATGTGCAATGCAAATGCAAGCGCATGGGATCCAGACTTCGTCCGTCGGTCCTTTTTCTGACACCGACTTTCTTTTTCTCTTTTACCCCAAAATCTCTCACAACGGACGGGGAGCGTGGCTTGCCTTAGGGTCAGGCCAAGCAAGGGTGTTGCTGGTCCGACTGGATCAGGTCTGGCTTTTGGGGGCGTGACGTTCATCTTATGTATTGCGATAATACAATACATACGCAGTATTTGGCTCGGGCCCTGGTCGGTGCCAGGTGATCGGCATGTTAGCGAATTGAAGCGAATGGCGCCCGCACGATAAACAAGCTGCGCGCGCGGCGGTCGTCGAGTCCACATTCCTAAACAAGCACAAAATCCCCGCATGTGCTAGTCTCTGTGCTGCCGTGGTCCTGGTCCTTTTGCTCTTTTCTCTGTGTGTGTGTGTTCTGTTTGGAGAACTGGTCTCTGGGCATATGTTATTGTTGGCTTGGTCTAGTCGCGCTACCCCGCAAAGTCCAAGAACTCCCAAGAAAGAAATTCCCCAGACTACCAAGACTACCAAGACAACAAAGACTGGCAAAGTCCTACTTAATTTAGGATTCCAATTCCGCGCCAGCCAGCCAAGCTTTGTTAGCGAACGCCCGTATTTAAAGTCCGCGACCTCGACCCACCCCCGCGAATTGACTGATCTTGGCTGGGCTATCGCATCGTATTGTGTGTGCAGCAGCATTGTGGTTGTGACGAAAACAAGACGAGACGAAGCGAGAATCGATTCCCGACAATAATGGAAAAAGACCCGGACCGAAAGTTTCATGGCGGCGAGGAGATGGACAGCGTGGAGGGCGGCGTGGATGAGGCTTTGACCACAGAGTACAGTCACAAGTTGGAGCGGAAGGTTCTCTGGAAACTGGACACCAGGTAAGTTTGCGTTTGTAGGCGATGTCGTTTTCTCATGCGAGCGCAATTGAGACTTTGGATGCGCGAGCTCGTTCAGCTAACAGGAGGTCGGAAACACAGGATTTTGCCTATTCTCGCATTGCTGTTCTTGTGTTCTTTCTTCGATCGGACCAATGTGGGCAACGCCCGATTGTACGGCCTCGAGGATGAGATTGGCATCACCGACCACCAGTACGACGTCGGCCTCGCTGTCTACTACGCCACATATATCTTCGGCGAGATCCCGAGTAACTTGATTTTGAAAAAGGTCACGCCCAGCGTCTGGCTGCCCTGCTTGGCCTTCGTCTGGGGCATCGTCGCGATGAGCACGGGCTTCATCAAGAACTTTGGTCATTTCGTCGTCATTCGCGCTCTTCTCGGGTATGTGCATCCTCTTCCATCCGCATGAAAGCCTATAGGGCATTCTGTTCAGTTGCTTCGAGCATGCTGACACGTATTGTGATGAAGCCTGTGTGAGGGAGGATTACTACCTGGAATGGTAAGTTATTAAGATGCGCAAGCCATCCATAGCGCTAGCAATCTGACCAACGGTCGTAGATTTTGTACCTGTCTAGCATATACAGACGAAGCGAGCTTGCGATCCGCATCGGCATCTTCTATACCTCAGCCTCCCTCTCAGGCGCATTCGGCGGTACGTGCACTGCCCGCATCTTCGCTGCACCAATTGACGACTAACTGGCTGTTCCTAGGTCTACTTGCGCGAGCCATTTCCGAGCTCGGAGGCAAAGGCGGCCTTAGCAGTTGGAGATGGATCTTCATCATCTTCGGCCTGTTCGTAAGTTTGAATGAATAAAGGCCAACCGGCCATTGCGGGTGAATTCGTGCGCTAACGACACAACTGCCGATAGACCATCACCGTGAGCTTCTTCTCATTCTGGCTGTTGCCCAACGGTGTCTCTACCGCCTGGTTCTTCAACGAAGAGGAGAAGGAGTGCGCCCTACGACGCTTGCATACCCAGGGGGCCGCAGGTGGCGGTCGGGAACAGTAGGTGGCCTTCGCATCCGTCCCCGTCGCGTCGCAGATGTTGTTCGGCTAATCGCGTGAACAGAGAGGATACCGAGAGGTTCTCGTGGTCCGAAGTGCGCCGTGGCATCTTCAGCTTGCAGACATGGCTCACTGCGTCGGCCTACTTCGGCATTCTTAGCGGGCTGTACAGCTTTGGTCTCTTCGTACGTTGCCGACCTTCTTCTCATCGTCGGGACAAATTCTCGACTGGGAAAATCGCTTTTCTGACAGATTCCTCAGTTGCCGACCATCATCAAAGACTTGGGATACACCGCCAACGAGGCCCAGCTCTGGTCTGTCATCCCGTATGCCGTCGCCGCTGTTGCTACACGTAAGTAATTACCTAGGAATACGTACGGCGTGATAGGTTCTGACGAGGGTGTGGTCGACCAGTATGCACGGCGTACCTATCGGATCATTTCCGGGTGCGAGGGATCATCATGTTGTTCACGATGCCCATCGCGGTCATCGGATACGCCGTCATCGCCAACACCCATCACGCTAAAGTCAAGTACGGCATGACCTTCCTCATGGCAACGGGCCTGTACAGTAGCGTGCCACCAGTTCTTGGTTGGCTCTCGAACGTAAGTTTCTTTCTTCATCCTGGACATTCATTGTGGGCATCTTGAAGGTAAATGATCAATGAGGGTGAAGTGCGTGGTGATATGTTCCGCTCGAGCGAGGTGCCAAGAGGTTGAGGGTCCATCCGCAGCGTATATGCAGCAGCTAACACGAGATACGATGCAGAACTCGGCCGGGCACTACAAGAGAGCGACGACCAGCGCACTTCAGCTCGCCATTGCCAATGCGGGTGGCTTCGTCGCCGTGTTCATCTACCCGAAGCGAGAGGGGCCTCAGTACCACAGGGGTCATACCGTCGTTCTCAGTCTGCTCACAGCTGGATGGTTCCTGTAAGCGAAACCCACGATGGATTGATCGATCAATCACGTTTGCTAACACCCCGACAGCGTCCTCGCCAATGTGTTGTACTGCTGGAAACTGAACCGAGACAAGGCGGCCGGCAAGCACGACAAGTACATCGGCTACAAGGATGACCGAGATCCTTCGTTCAAATTCGTCCTGTAGGAAAGGATGTTGAAGAAGTTAAAGAGGAAGTTGGGGAAGGGAAGTGGAAAGCGAACCCCTCAGCCTCGAATCTTGGCGTACCTGCCTTGTGCATCGCGTCATATCAACATACAGACAGGCAGGCAGGCAGGCAGACTTCAACAGGAGGGAAGGTGCATCTTGCTTGCAACAGGAGCTGGAGGTCCCTGCATCTTTATACTTAATGCTCAAGCACTGTTGCATTGACATGGCATGCGGTGGGGAAGCCAAGTGGAATTTATTTCTATATATTGACTGGATATATCTCAATAATAGCGCTCCCAAGACCTCGCAGGTCTACTTTTTCTCTTGTCAAAATGGATTCCTTCTGCCGTCGTTCCTCTTGGCGACAGTGTGAGTGTTCCATCGTGCGATGCGACGGTTTGCTTTTCGAGAGCCGAACAGCCGAGATTCGCCATATTACTCATCACGGACTTATTGTAAACCTGGGTGCGATGCTCTATTATGAATGATAGATATTTCTGCCAGCTATCATTGGAATCGTAACTATTGCCGTCGTTCTCAGCGCAGCTTCATAATTAAGCGCTTTTCTTATTGACAAGGTAAGACCTAGTGACGCGCAAGTTGGCGTCGGCACCTATCATAGCCCCCACTAGCGGCGCTTTCTAGTGCTTATTCTCGCCTCTCATTGGAGCTTGGGGGCTCGGGTAGGACCTCCAACTTACGTCCTACAGTGGAAAGCACGCCCAGCGCCGCCTCGAGCTAGAGGGGCTCGAGGGGCCTATCTAGCCCGCCTAGGTCAAGAAGCTACCTAGGTATCGGCCATTTCAAAGCAGCAGAAATAGCCGACGGCGGGGCACTTTCACCCCAACCTCGGGCCAGGATCGCCCGCCGAAGCATCGGACATTGTAATGATTCCATGACGTTTGCGTGATGTTTCGGGCCCTTTCGTCGGTGCTTCAATTACTCGCGGGCTTTCGCGTAAAAGGAAAAGAACGGTCTCTTCCAGTTGTGTGAAAAAGCCTGTACTACCTAAAAGCGCGTGATACATATGGGTAAGTACCTAACCTAAGCTAACAAGCAGACAGACAATTGTAGAAGCAAACACGTCCTGGAATTGGTAACATCGTCATCGTCATTGTCGTCGCGTCGCACCAGCCCAGGCCTAATCCAACCAAAAACACCAGCTCATTCCCACCATTGTGCCCAACTTCGAAAAAAAAAAATGACGAAGCTGTCCGAAGCCCTCAAGGCCCTTATCAACGCCAGCCACGCGCAGCCGGGCTACACGCGCGCCAACGCCCAGGTGAAGCCGGCCCTCGAGCAGTTCGCCAGCAATGCGCGCGAGAAGAAGGTCGGGGTGCCCGCCTGGATGACCGTCTCGGTAAACACAGCTCCGACCCCCAGATCCCAGATCGCAAATCCCAAGCCGAAGCCTCAGGTGCGCTAACAAAGACCTGCCTCATCCCAAAAACAGACAGCCGTATCCGCAACCCTCAACTGCCCCGAAGCCATGACGACCATCTACGAGCTCGCGAACAACACCATCGGGCGCAGCCCGGCGCAGAACGCCACTCTGATCCGCGAAGTAGGGCTCAAGTGCATCTCCTTCAACGGGATCCCGCGCACCATCAACACGCTCGGCGCCTTCGTGGACTCGCTTCCCAAGGCCGTAGCATCCTCTCTCTCCAGCACGCCCACGCGCGAAATCACGACCGAAAACGTCGAGGAGCGGCAACAAGACGGGCGGAAATTATGGGACAGCGTGTACTTCGGCTTCGAGCAGAAACTCCTCGACAAGCTCGCGCAGAGCCACCCGGACCTGCCCGTGCATATCCTAAACGGGCACTATGCGAATTTACTTTCGAATCCGAAATCGCATGATTATAAGCGCGGTATGGGGGTGAAGGGGATGCAGGACCCGGTCGGCCGCGTGCTGACGTCGCTGACGGCTATTGCGTGTCTGAGGGCCCAGACGGGCGTCGGGCCGCAGGTCGTGTCCCATGTCTTTGGGCTGCGCAAGGCGTACGAGCACTGGGCTGCGCAGGCCAATGGGGAGAAGCCTGTGGAAGGCGGCGAGTGGCTTGCGACGGACGACGGGAGCATTTGGTTGCTTGAGAGCGTCGATAGGCTTGTGGAGGCCATTGCGGGCGGCCAGGGGACGACGTTTGCGCCGGGGATTCGGGCCAAGTTATGATGTTGGTCATCTGCGGGAAATGAGAAGCAGTGTCGCTCGCATTGGCGTCGTGTTAGATAGGTGACTTGTATATAGAAAGAATGGGAAAATGAAAGATGGTGAAATATAATTGATGTTAAAATGGCTGGTCTATATACACGGCATCAAACGCTTAGGAGCTAATGAGGAAATTAACTGGAAGGAATCCCTATATGCAAAGCCCACCTCCATCTCTAACCAACCAACCAACCCATCTACCCATCCACCCATCATCTCTAAAACGTGCCCAAATTCTTCGCAACCTTAAACTCCGCATCCGTCTTCTCCCTCACCGTCTCGACATCCACGCCCTCGGCGACCTCAGTGAGCGTCAGCCCGCCGCCGCCCTCGCGATCGACCTGGAAGACAGCCAGGTCCGTGATGATGGTGCTCACGACGCCCCTGCCCGTGAGCGGCAGCTTGCAGTCCTGCACGATCTTGCTGCGCCCATTCTTGTCGACATGCTCGGTGGCGACGACGATCTTGGTGCGTTCGGGATTCGACACGAGATCCATGGCGCCGCCCATGCCCTTGAACACCTTGCCCGGAATCATGTAGTTCGCCAGATCACCTGCGGCGGAAACCTGGAATGCGCCCAGGATCGAGACGTCCACGTGCCCGCCGCGGATCATCCCGAAGGACTCGGCGCTGTCGAAGGTCGAGGCGCCGGGCAGTAGCGTTGTCGTCTCCTTGCCGGCGTTGATGAGGTCTGGGTTTGCGTCTTCTTTAGAGGCTGGGTATGGACCCATGCCTAGGATGCCGTTTTCGGACTGCAGCCACACCGTCTTGCCCGCGGGCACGTACGACGCCGCGAGCGTGGGTATCCCTACGCCCAGGTTGACGTAGTACCCGTCCTGCAGCTCGGCAGCGGCCCGGCTCGCTATGCGGTGCCGCGAGTCGTTGGACGGGGATTTGGATCCGGAGCCAGAGGTAGGTTCGGCGATTTTGACGACTTCGGCTTGCTTGGGGACGGTGGCGGGCACGATGCGGTCGATGAAGATTCCGGGTAGGTCGACGTTGTCTGGGTCGATGGATCCGATGGGCACGATCTCTTCGGCTTCGACGATGGATATACGTGCTGCTTTGGCCATGAGGCCGGCGTATGTCTTGGTCGTGTAGCTGTTTGCACGAAGTCAGTTGTCAATTGTCCGTGATAGGGGATGATACATTGGTAGGTAGGTGAGCAAGAAAATGGGGCTGTAGCCAGTCGCAGCGCATACGCGGGCTCGAACTCACTTGAAAACACAATTACCCGCCTCGTCCACCTTCGACGCACGTAATATCGCCACATCGCCTGGCAGCGCCGTCTCCATGATATACGGCTTGCCAGCGAAGGTGCGCGTCTCCCGTGACCGTCCTTTCTCCAGCACCTCCTCACCGCTGAAGCGCGCCGGGATCTCGCCTGTTTCTATGAAGGTGCCGCCGCCTGTAGCGGTGTAAAACGCGGGAATGCCGGCGCCGGCAGCGCGCAGCCTCTCGGCGATGGTGCCCTGGGGACACAGCTCGACGGCGATCTTGCCCGTCAGGTACTGTTTCTCCAGCGACTTGTTCGATCCCAGGTACGAGAGGACGATGCGATCGAGGCGGCCGTCGTTGGTGAGCAGCGCCAGGCCGCTGTTGCCGGAGCCGGCGTTGTTCGACACGGCTGTCAGGTTCTTGAGGCCTTTCTTGTGGATCGCCTGGATCAGGGTGTCTGCGGGCAATTTGCATGTCAGTCAGTCAGCTCATTTGCTTTGCGATGCTTCTTGAATATCATGAAACACTCTCTTTCGGCAGTGTCTTGACAGAGTTGATGCGAATGCGCTCGCCACAACTGCCCTTGCGAACACCCTCACACACAAGACCGTCGCATTCAAGTAAATAAACTAGGAAGAGACGAGATCCTTACCAGCTACCCCGCATAACCCAAAACCCGCACTGAGAATGACATCGCCGTCTCTTATATCAGCGATAGCCTCGTCGGCAGATTTGAAGACCTTGGAGCCGCCACGCGTGCTCGTCGGCGCCGGGCGCTTGTCGACCGAGTAGCAGCGCAGCTGTGTGATGGCCCTCGGCGCAACATAGTGCGACTTGCTGAATGGCGCCACAGCTTGCCAGCGGCACGAGATCCTGACTGAGGCGCGTAATGCATTGTGGAAGGGAGCCATTGTGCCGTGCCGTGCCGTTCTTCTGCGGAGGGGAATCGCAATCACATTATTGAAATTGATTTTAGGGGGGAAAAGAGGCCACTAATAAGAAACGGTTTCAATGACGTCTCTTATTGTTTTTGGATGCGCAGATGAGAACCCGGTCGCTCGGCAGCTAATCTACGCCCGTACCTGCGATGGCGCGACGCTAGTGTGCCCGTTGCATGACAGGGGTGCCTTGCTATATCCCCGAGCGAGAACGCCGAGCCGGGACCACGCCAAGGAATCTAGCTCAATTGACATAGTGTCGACTCTCTGGTGGCTGTAGAGTTTCGAGGCTGCGTGAAAATGGAGGTGGACGTTGACTTAACCACGATGGAAGTTCTGAGCGCTCCGTCATTGACTTTTCTCTGCGAGTATGTTACGAAGCGCATTGAAAATGAGTACGACGCGTAAGTGCCTGGAAGATCGACGCCTGTCTAGCTTGAGTGCGCCTCGCCTAATCTATGATACTCAGGGAGGAACTCTGTTTGAATTCCTTTCAATTGAATGGAAGTAAGGTATATGATTACGAGTTGGATGGTCTTGGAGACCCTTTGCACATTGCCTCATCATCTTGTTCATGTTGTAAAATTGTATTACACCCAAGTTTTTAACTTCAACTGCCTGTACCTTTTAATGCATCAACTGTTCTCGAAGGGAGGTTCAACTGGCCGCGCGCTTTTCGAAGAAGAGACAACAACAATCAATACTGTTTGTGTCATTTCAGCCTGACGACCCATTCGCCGTTGGTGAGACTCCGGCTTTGTTCTCGTTATTTGGCATCGCCTTTTCGGCATCCAGCTTCGCACTTTTCTCTTTTAACCCATAGTCATTCTTCCCAAGGGTCCTGCGCATAGGAATCTCCTTCTCGAGGAATACGAGAACAAGTGCCAACGCGCTGACCGCCGTACAGACTACCCACACTGTCCGCAAAGCACGTTGATACAAGCCGACAACTTGCGCCTGCTCATCAGATGGAATGGAATTGAGAAAAGCGCTAGAGATCTGCGCGTAAGCATTTCCGCCGCTCAACTGTGCTCTGACGGCCGGATCCAAGGTCGACCCTGATAGGAATGTCTGGAATTGACTGTTGAAGATGGCCGCGGGGATCGCCACGCCCCAAATCACCCCAAATTGGCGGTAGAAACCAGCCGTAGCGGTAGCAGGTGCTGCATCTGATTGGGGATGACACGCCTGGATAGCGGGTACGATGGCCGTCAGCAAAGTGCCCCCGCCCCATGCAGCGATGATCTGAAAGATGACGATCTTGGCCAGGGATGAGTGGGCATCCAGATCAATGTAAAGTCCCGATGCCAGTGTGCTCAGGCCAAACCCGGCAAAGTGAAGCGGCTTGTACTTCTCAAATTTCGTCAATAGTTGACCACCGATGATAGACGACGGGACCGAGATCAACACGGTGGGAAGGAGAAGAAGACCAGAACGCTGCGAACTGACGCGCAGAACACCCTGGAAGTATAGAGGCAGGAAGTATATACGCCAAAAAGTGAGCAGAGACTGCAGGAAGAGGAGTACCATGGCGACGGCGCTAGTCCGACTGCCGAACATCCTAGGTGGAATGGTGGGCTGCTTGGCAATGTAGTTCTCGTACGTGTGGAACAGCGCAAGGCCTAAGAACCCGAGGACTAAGGGTAAAATGATTCTGAAAGAGCTCCATGTGTACCGCGCATCTGCCCAAGATAGTGCGATCAGGATCGAGACGACCGAGGCGACGAGTATCGCGTTGCCGACCCAGTCAATCTGGAGAACCTTCTCTCGAATAGATGTGCGTTTGGTGTAAGCGACGTTGAGAAAGAAGAACTGGAAGATCAAAGCGGCTCCGGCAACGGGGAGGTTCAACTGCGGCCGAAAGATGCGTGCGGAATTTGTTAGCAATTGTCGCGTGACAAAAAGCCATCTTATACTTGAAGGCCGAACGCGGATAGGGGCTAATTGATTTCTCACCCAGAAGATCCATCCCCAGTGGCCCGTCTGCGCAATGGCGCCTCCTACGGGAGGGCCCAACGCGGACCCTATACCGAATACCGCGTAGACAATACCAAGGTATTTCCCGGTCTCGCGCAGTGGCACCAGGTCCAAGACTATGAGCTGAACCATGGAACCTATTCCCGCACCCCCAATACCCATGATCGCTCGGCCAGCAATGAGAGCGCCGGTGGACTTGGCGCCACCGCTGATGCCGCTGCCGATGATGAATATGGCAACGCCAGTCATGGTCGGCCAGCGACGTCCGAGGACTTGGGCAAATTGACCATATAGAGGCATGAACGCAGTGCTAATGCGGTGTTATCAGCGTCAAGCACACGCTTCGAGTACTTCTATGGTGACGCTAGCGGGAACCAAGATGGAAGTACTTACGAAGTGAGCAGGTAAGCGTTCGCGAACCAGACGTAGTTATCACCGGCCTTGAGATCAGCTGTGACGAGCGGAAGCGCTGTCGACAAAATCGTGGACTCGAGAGCTGTTAGGAGTGAGGCCACGCATAAAGGGAGAAACACGATCCAAAACCTCCACCCTCGCCTAGCCGCTGCTCGCTGCCCGAGCTTCGGGGGAGCAGCCAGTACTGGTGCAGTGTTCTCCGGCGCATTATTGACTGGGTGGTCGGGAGTCACTACTTGTTGATGCCCAGGAGAGGACAGACTTTCCTCCAGAGTAGTTTCTGTCATGGTGCGAGGTATTAAGGTGTAAAAGGTACAGAGACAACGATACAAGTGGGCGAAGATGACTCTGCGAAACTGTGAAAGAGGAGCTTTCAAGAGGGTAGCAATGATGACAGTCGTACGGCTACAATCAGGGACACGACGCCATCAAATAACGGATCATACCAGGGCGCGACATGCAAATTTCTCGGGACAGCAACTGAAATATCCGGACTTAGGATTTCGGAAGTAATTGACGGGAAATTCAGTTATCCGCAAATTCGAGGTATTATCAAAGGATTGCAGAACCTGAGAGTCGTGGGCAAGAGACTCAGGTGTACATACATCATCATCCAACGTCAATGTAGACCCAAATGTTTCCCACCCATCGAAGATATGAGAGGAAGTAGGTGTCAGACAATGAATCGCGGCCATGGATGAGAGTGCCTCGGACTTAAGTGACAGCAAATAGGCCTCATTGCAATGCATCCGCGTCGCCGAACCCGTGAACTCATCGCCGAATCCCTTGAACCCATCGCCGAATCACGTGACACTGCATTTACATCGCCGAATCGCTTGACAACATACACCTGCTGATCACATTTCCTTGAAGTTGGGTATGAACCAAGTAATAATTTCAAAAGCTTTGCAGGGGTAAGCCCTAGAAATAGAGATCTCGCAGGGCACTCACTGCACTGCAGATGAAGCCAGAATACACTCTGTTCTTCTTGAAAACTGAAGTTGACCAAAAGGTGAAGAAAAGAAGTTGGACTAGCCAAGCCGGCCAAAGTGGGCTAAGTAAAACACTATGTACATACACTGCGTACATAGGAGTGCCAGGTACCTGCAAGAAGAGATATTTGGACAGGTCACCCAAGCGTAGAGTTGGACTTTGAGCTTAGTGTCAGCCTCGAGTGCTGCAGGGGACCAAAAGACTCATCGTCACGGGTACTCGAGAGAACATAAACCAAATTGGTAGATACAAAAAGGAGACAAGTTTCGAGACTAGTTGTCAAACTTCGCTATCTGCGGACTATCCAGTTGCTGCTAAGTCATAGAAGAAACAAGATCCTAAGGGGGTTCGCCTAGTAACTTCGCTATTAGCTTCGAATAGTGCAATTTCCACGATAAGTCAAGTTCAAACCGGGCACTTCAAACAAGAATCAAACAAAAGCACAATCCAGACGTTACCTCAGGGCTGTCTCGAAGAGGTATAGCCGCAGATACCCTATCCCTACCCTAGGTACCTACCTACCATGTACGTTACACCAGAATGAAGGAGCAACTACAAAGGGGGATAAGGGCTAGGTCCAGCGTTTCTAGGCACTACCTATATGTAGTACTGTAGGTATGCTTATGCTATATTCTCTTCTAATACAACACACTTTCCAGCCTGCCTGAACTCTCGCTTTTCTACGTCCTGTCCTCAGCTGTGGCTTGGGGGTTAGGTCATTGGTCTGCAGATCAGTTTTACCTTACCTTACTATGGGTGACTCTCGAGCATGGACAGGCTCGAAGCAACGGCTTGAGGTCTTGTTCCAATCCACCAGGTATAGAACTACTACTAAAACTGCCCTCCGGTTGCCAGCTCGCCAGGGTCCCTGTCCCAGCCCTATCTTCTTCGTAGTCTAGACCGGTTGCTGCGGCCCTGACTCGTGGGCAGTGCCGGCCCCATGGACGAGCCGGAGCCCGTCCTACGCAGAGCCTGTGACCGTTGCCACGCCCAGAAGCTCAGCTGCCAGCGCAGCAATAACGAGCCCTGCGCGCGCTGTCGCCGCGTCCATGCCCAGTGCACCACAAGCCCGTCGTTGCGGAACCGCCGGCCCCGACACACCGACCGTGCCAGGCATGCTGCCTCTACTAGAGGTAGGTCGAGATGCCGAGATGCCCCCTTCCCTTGCTACCTATGCTACATACAAGCTAACTGCCGCGTAGCGGAGAGGCCGTTTGAAAGCCCACAATGCCCACCCGTCGGAATCCCCGCGCCGACGACACCCGACGGCGGCCAGGGTGCCTTGGTACACGAGCTAGACATGGTGCCGTGGGCCGGAGTGGGACACTTCTCCGAGATTCCCCTTGCGTCCGACTTCGACGGCGCCGGTCTCTTTCCCAACCTCTTCGACCCTGATCGTCTGCCCACTCCTTTCCTGGCGCAACCGCCCGAGTTCCATTCCCAGGACTTCGGCACTGTCACGAGCAAGAACTACGACGATGCTATTCGCGGGGCCCCGGATGAACTCCTGTCTAGTTCTACCGCCCCTGGACAGTCGCCCGAGTCCACTCTGGTAGCTGCTCATGTCTCTACGTCGGCTCGCACCCACAGTGAGGACTCCGGCAGCCTGGCTGGCTCTAGTGATAGCACGGGCATCTTCTCGAGCCATACCAGCTCGCATGCCAGCCCTCGCTGGCTCCAGACGCTCGTCGAAATTAACGTGCAACTTTTTAGCCTCGCCAGCAACAAAGACGACCAGGTAGACAGCCCAGACGGAGATGGCCACATCGGCCCCCCTGGCAATGGATTTGACAAGATTCTGCTCCTAGCCCAGCGCCTGCTTCGGACTCTGTGCGCCCTTTACGGCTCTGCGCAGCCGGACCGCGACACTCGAGGGATCGTCCACCTCAGAAAACCCTGGGTTCCCCAAACCAATCTCGACACCGGCTCTACTCTGATCATTATGTCTTGCCACGTCCGCTGGATTGAGCTCCTCATGGATAGACTCGTCAGGATCATGGACATCATGAGTGAGACCAAGGGCCTCATCTCGCATCAGGCGCACGCTACTGCTGCCCAGTCAGCCAACACGGCGTCGCGCCCGACCCTGACAGCTTTTACCTGCTCGCTGGATGCCTTTCCTATCCTCAGACTCCGTATCACCCTCGAACTCATCGAACATACGGTCGATATGCTCCGGCGCGCGCTGGTCCCGTTGGTCTCCCATTCGTCGCAAAGTATTGGGCACCACAACCTGGGAGATGGCCCCGGGAAGATGCCGGACGTTTCAGAGAAGCTGTTGTTAGCACGCGACGAGGAAGTCTACGAGCTCATCGCCGATATCCGTAAGAAGCTCAGCATAGCAAGACGAGTGTGACGTACTTAGTATCACTCCCGTAGCGATCTGCTTTTCAGAAATTGTCTCTGCTTTGGCATAATTAACACTTAGTGTGTCGACGCGAGGCAGAATCATGCTTAGCTCTTGAACTTGGCCCAGCCTAGGTGCGACCAGCAACAGGGGGGCATTATGTTGCGTTTTGTGAGCAGAGGTACAATGGAAACTATCAACGCTACTTGAGTTCAGTCTCCATGAGAGTAGGTACTTAAAGTAGATAGTCATAGTGTATTTTAAGGACCCCTCACGGCTAAGGCCAGGTCTCTAGATTCCTCCATTCCACATCCCACTTTTAGGTTTAAGCAATGAACCATATCACAGTACCAAGTAGGAAGAATAGAAATGATTGTTCATCCTATCGCGTACGCCAAGGACGAATGGCGTTGTCTATCCTAGGCTCGTTGGCGGCTTATTCTATATGGGTGCCCGGATCCCTGGTTCTTGTAAATAACAACATTTTGGTTTTCTGCTATAGTCTTGATTTCGATACACAAGTATTTATATTAATGTACCTTAGTTTAATTACCCGGCTGACCCTGCCTAGACGTCCTACAGCATTAGGAAGGGGCCGGTTCCAATTTGTCAAAGCTGCATCTGAAAAGAACAATTCCGCCCCTATCACCCTTCCAACGAGGGGGTCCCCAGGTCCAGGAGGTCCGCCCTTGGCGGATAAGTCGACTTCCCATCGACGATGTTGACAACCTGGCCGCTGTCGACGTACTTCTCGACCCACGACAGCGACACGACCGTGTGGACCAGGTTCACGTACGGTCCTTCGGCCGACTGGAGGGCCTGGAAGTCGGGATCCGTGTTCACGGCCGTGAGCTCTGAGAATGTTCGGAAGTAGAACTCGATTGTAATGTCGTGGTCCTGGGATATGGACGTCAGCGGTTGGTTGGTTGATTAATTACGGGTCGATGATGCCCCCCGTTCACACAATTAACTAACTCCCGGGCTCCCGGGCAGGCTTTTCGACGGGAACAGTGGTATGTATATAATTATGAAACACAAAAAAACAAGAGTCGGTTGGTTTGTCTCACTTACGTCGACGACCCAGCCGCGCTTGTTCTGGCGGCTCATGGCGTCAATCGCCTCGCGGTAGTTTGGCGGCGAGAAGCACTGTAGTTAATACGTAAGTGAGGTCAGTCCTCGGCAGCTGAAGGAAGCCAAGCGATAACAAGCGGGGAGGGAGACGTAGTTAAAATTTACCTGCTGGTACATTTCGATGCCATGCTTGGCCGCCACGGCCGAGGCCTGCACGACCTAGTTCCGCGCGAACTCCCCGGCGTCGTTCTTGGTGTTGCTGTAGATCGCTAGCGTGAGACGGAGGAGTCGGCCTGGGGACCCGGGAGAAGAAGAAGAAGAAGAAGAAGAAGAGTTGTCAGTAGCGGCCATGGTGATGGGATGGAATGGGATTGTCGCGGGTTTCCCTTTTGCGGCGGCGGGAGGGGTGGGGTGAGGTGAGGGCGTGCTCTGGTTTACGACTTTCCGTGGAGAATTGCGAACTTAGGTAGGTTCAATGTCGGGTAGGGTCGTGTGTGTGTGTGTGGGAAGGGGGGGCAAAGAGAGAGGGAGAGAGAGATGGCTGAATGACTGATGATCACAACCCGGATCCTCTCAGAGCCTGCCTCGCCGGCAAGCCACCGTTTTATGACGGGAAGAAGTCGGCGGACTTAACCTTGGACGGACCCCGCTGCGGACCGAGTAGATCTTTACCTTAGGTAGACACTATAGTAAGTATGTAGGTATCGGGCATGGCATCGCCGAGTGCAGATGTTTCGTCGAACGAGCCAATATTGCCTAGCCAGCTATGCATCGCCGAATCTTTGTTCCCTCTTAAGCCGCCCAGAGGATAATTACCTAGGTAACGACCGCCGTTCAAAGGTAAGAATTCCTGATTATTGGAGGAGAATACTATACATGGCGTCTGATTGCTATCAGAACTACTTACCCAAGGACATGATGACTGCTCCCATCTTTCGGGTCGAAATTTGTCTGAGTCGGGACTGAGCAGGCCGGGGCGTCTGTGCATCGAGTAGACGTTGTACTAAATAGCGTAGCCTTTGGGGACGAGGATGGGATCACCACCTAGGGGATCTCCCCCGCGAGGTAACACGGTGTCTCGAATGGTAATACGGACGTTAGTGGGGACGGCGGGGGCACAAGCGCAGAGCTGTGCGATGCATGCGTAAGCCCGAGACGCGATTGAGGGGGCTCACCCGTTGATCTGTCTAGAAAACGAAGCTTTCCAATAGAAAGTATAGCATTAACTTAAGTGTAGTATTAACTTATAAGTAACGTTATAGCTTTATAAATTACTTTTTTTTTTATATATTACCATAACCCAACTTTTTCCTTAAGCTAGCTTGATAGTGTCTAGTTGTAACGCGCCCTCGCTTACTAGCTTCGAAGCTTCTCCATCCATGAGCCCATGGACATATAAATCTCCAAGTAGTCGGTATATCAACCCTGAGGAGACATGACTCTTCTCTTGCTCAACAGCTCGAACAATAAATGCAGCTCTACCACCAGCGAGAACATATATGCAATCACCAATCTCAACTCCAAGAGGCGCTAATCCCATGTACCCTTTCTGAGAAATGAAAAACTGTCGTCGTGTCACCGTCTTTCCAATATGCCGGTGGAATCCAAATACTTTCTTCGTGAAACTGGCAGTTTCCTTTGTATAAATCCCAACATTATGGCCAGAAAGGTGCATATACCTATGAACAGTTATAATAATCAGCATAATTAGTGTGAGGCTGGTAAAAAGGTGATTCATGACTCATAAATTGAGCAAAACCAACATGAACGGAGTGACCACCCCGTGATTGAAGCCTGAAAGACTGTCCCTATTATCACTTGTTGTTTAAACGGCCAACACTCCTTCGTGGAGTCTTCCATTGTCACAGGAAATCGAAGGAATTTGAGGGGTCCGTACCAAAATGCGAGATAAACGCCACGGTCTAGGTCACTGGCGCGCGTGATGGGCCTGGTTTGACTGTCCCCTTGCACATCAGGTGCCGACATGTCCAGGCACAAAGTTCGCCAGAATGCCTCAGAAACTGTGCCTCCACCGACGTAAGACTTAGAGGGAGCTTCTTCTATCCCTGCTATCCTGCGCCAGTCTTTGATGGTAGAACTTGGGTTGATGATAGATCGGGAGTTGACTTGGTTGCTGATTGCCTTGATTGTATCGCAGCATACCCCCGCGACCTGTAGCTTTGAGGTCAGTTTATCTGTTGTAGCCTTGTAAGTCAGTTCTCCACAGGCATCATAGTGATCCAGGAATGGGATCCTGTATCGTATCAGATGGATCTCATCGTGGCTTCCATCATAGGCGGCCGCCCAGTCGGGCACCCAAGTTGGGGTACTAGGCGGCCAACGTACTGTCCAGTTATGCTCACGAGGCAATCTCGTTGTTTCATGGAACACATGGCTAAGTATATCCAGATTCTTGTTGTGGGAAATGCTGTCCCCCGCTGTCAACTGGTAGACCTTGGCTTTGCTGAAATTGTAATCAATCGAGGGCTTTTCAATGCCGCTAGATATACCTAGCAGGCCGTACACCTTATCCAAAGGGTCTGACGCCCGCCTGTGTCGAAACAGCGAGGCGACCTTGTCGAAGCTGTAATTTTGACTTCTTAGCTGGAAATGGCGCAACTGTATGATGTTTTCGGTTGCCAATGTGACGTCAGAAGCAGTAGCCATTCCATGGCTTGGGAACTTCAAAGTCTCACAGCATCCCTTTGTATCGATATGTTCTCGATAGCTTGCTGCCACATCGATCAAATTGCGGCTCCAAAACTGTGTATTGCCGCATTGATATATGAGCCGTTGTGCTAGGACTGCTTCTTGAACTGTCCAGATACGTAACCACCACTCATGACGGAGGAAAAAGAATATGCCAGGCAGTAGATCCTCCATATCTGGTATTTGCGTCCAATGCAATGCCGAATTGCTGCCCAGTCTCTTGATCGCAGCGATAGTTTGTTGACCATTTCTCATGAGCAGGCCGAGCCAGACGACAACCTGAGAGGCGCCCGAATAAATCCGTTGCATCAGCTGTACTTGATGGGTTCGTTCCTCTTTGTCATTCTGGTTAATACAGATGGCATCAACCCAGATTATACGCTCATTTCCCTCATTTCTCAGATGTTGAAGCGCCAACCCTAAGTTCCTTGTGACGTTGGTGGTCTGACCACCAAGATTGATCTGTAATGGGTTCTCATTGCTGCCCCAAACATATGAGAGTGCCTCAAATTCATTTGATCCATCTAAAGACACGGTGAAAAGCTCGCAATGTATCTCGGCGGAGTTATGGCCAGGAAGCAGTCGAAGTAGCCTGATTTGGTGCTTTGACTGATCTAGACTGTCATACATTTTGAACGGGTTTGGATAGTTCGGCAATAGGCATGCTACGATTGTATTCAACCCAGTGAAAAGAAATGAGAAACAAAAACCGCTATTTTGGCAGTTATATCATGATCTCTCAGCATGTTCCTAGGCTCTTCTGGGTGGCCACGTTTGGGCTCACAAAGGTCTATGTTGGGCAGCAACTTGCGAAGCAGGCAGCAAAGACGTACCGACTGCTGCTTATCAGTAGCTATGATTGGCTGTAGATATTGAATTCCATCGCTTCGCGAAGGTGCTGATAGGTTCTGGATGACGCGAGTGGGTAGTAGGCGCCAAATCTTGAATTCGCTTATCCAACCGGATTGATTCGCCCACATGCCCTTAGGCATATTCATGATTGGAGCCAAGTGTTTGGATATAAGCTCCAAAGGCTATAGACAATGCCAAACCTTACTTCGAGAATTCTGTCATTCATCATTTTCCCCCCGTTTTCTCCGCTTGATTCAGCTGGAATTTCCACTAGACTCCATGGCATCCCTGCATGTAGCAGTCTTATTTGGAAACGAGGAGTTGACGCGAACACTTCTCGAGAAGGAAGACTATGACGCCAATGTATACGACGAGAGGCTTGGAACCCCTCTATCGATCGCAGTACTAAAAGGCTACAGGTCAATTGTGAAACTTCTTTCTGAGAACGGTGCAGATCACACCAACGAGAAGTTTACATCATCCCTCATACACCCGAGGATCGATGAACTCAACCTGCCTGATACTTTTAACACCATTTTAACTAAAGATCACCTCAAATCTTCAACATCAAATTTGAACGACATCTTGGAACCTTCGTCTCATGCCCAGAGACCAATCACAGATGCTAGTACATCGAAGAAAGAGCTCCAGGAGGAGAATGCGCCAGGCACCACAAGCACCTTCGGTCCAAATAAGTCGCTAGGCCCAAGGGCTGAAATCAAGGTTTTGTTCAAGAATGGCTCCGAATGGAAAGAAACACCCGCGGGCGAAACGTTGCCAGTGACCAGTGACGATTTGGGGCCAGTCAACGGCGTCCATGGAATCTATGCGATTGTGCAATACCTGGATATCAACGACGAGGGAGATTGGTTCACAGCAAAGGTTGAAATCCAGAGTCCTAAACTCTGCAGCTTCCTTTCGCGAGTCTTGAAAGACTACCCTGCAGCAAACATTGCTCGTTCGAAAACAACGTTGGATCCAGTCATGCAAGGTGAATTGGATCCCCGATTCATAGGATTGTTCCATCGAATGGAGAGCTATGTCAAACTCAGCGAGGAAGAACAGGATTCTGAAACCGTGGAATTGGCCAGTCTCTTACTCAAGGTTTTGGAAGGCCTTTGGACACCTTGCCGGTTTCTCGTCGATGAATCCAGAGCCACTGGCCTTATGCCTTGGAGACAACTATGGACAGTATTTCGACCTGGCGATACAATCATATCCAAGCTAGATGAAGAGGGAAGTGAACTAGCAGCCGCTAGAATAATCGAAGTTGAGCTCAAAGCGATGCCTTGGCATCGGCCGCACCATTACCAATTTACGGTTGAAGTGGTAAATTGGAACGGTTGTAATACTGGCTACTCCAACACTCATTATTATGCTATCGCAGAGTTCAAAGGATTGATGAAACTAAGCGACTTGCGGATTTACCCACTTTCATATGATCCAGACCCCGCAAAGCTTGAGGAAAAATTGGTACAGAGGGGTAGAAAGTTTGAGAGTCTAAGAGGATATTTCTTTAAGACTAGGGAGAACTTCAATATCACCCGGGTGAGATATCCTTGCTATAACTGCCAAACATCTGTGTTCGATACTGACAAGTGCAATTACTATCATAGAGGATTATAATCGACAACTACGCATATTATAGATTTCACGAAGGCAGTGTTCCCAAATATGCGAGACTCTGCAACCAGTCATCATCGAATGAGAGGAGCTCAGACTCAGAGAGTTCTGTTGAAGCTTCAATCTCCAGTGTGAACGGTGCTAGATTGATGCAAAAGGAACGTGTGGAAGATCTTCGACCGCTTACTAATTATGAGTGCCTCCTATGCGTGCCTACGATGAAGGGCTTCGACATGCAGGAGAAGAAATGGAGTAAGAGCATATCCTTACGTCATGTGCAGCTGCTAATAGTTACCAGAGGACGTACTAGTCGATGATGTCGAAAGTATTATATGGGACGATGATGCGTTCGATCATCTTGCCATACATGAAGACACGAAGCGATTAGTCTTGGCATTTACGAAGCAGAAGCAGCGATTTGAAGCAACCAATTTTGACGATTTCATTACAGGGAAAGGTAGTCTCCACGAAATCCGTGCTTATAATTCTACCCGCGTCACTGCTTCTAATCATATAATAGGAAAGAGTTTCATTATGCTCCTATGCGGGCCTCCAGGAGTGGGAAAGACGCTCACAGCAGAGTCAGGTATTGAATTCATGTCTATAAAAGGGGAGACTTACTGATCAGGACTCAGTGGCGGAGCGTATAAGAGCACCTTTATACATACTCAGTGCTGGTGACCTGGGGACTAATGCAGAGAGCGTCGAACGGGCTCTGAAACGGGCCTTGGAGATGTGCGAGCTTTGGAAGGCTGTCATGCTCATTGACGAAGCTGATGTCTTCCTCGAAGCTCGCGAGTCCAATAGTATAGAACACAATGAGATTGTTTCAGGTACGTGTCTATATTTTCCACACTTGGAACAGGGTCCACTGAAATTGGTACTTAATTTAGTGTTCCTACGCCTCCTAGAGTACTATACAGGAATTCTGTTCCTAACCACAAATCGAATGTCGACAATTGATTCTGCATTTGAGTCTCGAATCGACCTCATAATTCCCTATGAGGACTTAGACGAGGCTGCACGATGCAAGATATGGAGGACATTTGCAAGTCGATTACCAGGCGGCACACATGAGCTCTGTGACATCCATTTCAACAAACTTCAGCAGCAGAAGCTAAATGGTCGTGAGATTAAGAGTACTTTCAAGACGGCTCTGATGTTGGCCAGTAGCGAAGAAAAGAAGTTACAGATGGATCACCTGGAGACAGTTTTAAGAGTTCGAGAAAAAGCAGCAGGCTACCTAAGAGGTAATTCAAGTGCGCTGGAGGTTACGACACCAAGGCGCAGTCTTCGCAATCGACTAGCCGGCCATTTTGGGCGCAAAGAAGAAAGTTCCGGTTCCTGAGCCTCTGTACCAGGGTCTCTTTTTTGCTGGGACATAAATCTACAGAGGCGTAGTAGGCCATTCTGCTAGGAAGTTTGCGGTTCGATGTGCGTTTGTAGGAGGTTAAGACGAAGATATACTTTCGTGCGAGATCTGCTCACCAGATCCAAAACGTCGGTGGTGAGAATGAATTAAGAACTGATAGCGCGAGGATAGTTTGCGTCACTGTTGTTTAGGTTCACTGCTTGTGGACATGCCAGATCATTCCTTGAAAGTTGCAATCGGCAGAGCTACGAAAAATAAACCTATATGCTTCGTCCCACTTCGTCTTTCATCGGTTAACCCGTAAACCGAAGAAGTTTCGGCTCGTCAGACGACAGGTACGGTATACCTCATAAGCCCTGAGAGGTCGGCGACAGCCCGCGGAGAATGGACTAAATGCGTGTTAATGGCTTAGCTCACCGCCGATCACCGTGAGGATTCGAAGCATCGCCGACCGCCAAGCGTACCCAGATCGGACGGTTTTGAGAGCGTCTTTAGTAGAACGCTGAAAACTCAGGCAAAAAGGTGTTTTTGGCTTTCGCCCTCCTTCGATCCGCCTTTAATATCCGTCAATGCCCAAAGAGCATTAGTGTAAAGTGTATGGGCAACGTCGCAAGGTTTACTCCCAGACGATCTGGTGCGCATGTTCTAGTGTTGAGGTTAGGTTGAGGAACTCGTGGGTACTGGTGTTCCTGAATGATCATACTTCCAGCACACACCTTGCACGATCTTGTTTACCAGCAGCTAGTCCACTGTTGCCGTCGCGCAACTGAGAACAAGGAAGTTGTCCTATGCTTACCATACCAAGTTGTAATTGATTTCTCGTCGCGATTTTTGGGGTGGTATGCCACACTGATTTATAAAGTTCTTATAGATAGCTAAGTAGTAGCTGGCAGACATGCTAACCAGCTATGACTTATCCGTAAACCCATATGTACATCACGTCAAGGTGCTTGATGTTGTACGATCCATTAGCCAGCGTACTAGAATGGACCAGTAGATTAGGCGCAGGTACTGCATCTTATTTCTAACTACCTCGGGTGGCTCGGACCGAAGAGAAAGCATGGGACTCGTATAGAGTTAGGAAGAAACATGTCTTGGTTCATCGGCATTGGGCATGAGCCACAGAGTTTTCGCACATTGAACAAGGGTCAGCATCCTTTAGGATCGTACTCGGACAGACGTGCACAGCGCTTTCAACAGGCATGGCACAGAAGCAGAATCGGTTTGAACACATGTATTGGAGAAGAAGGCATGAGTCGTATATGAGAGCTAGTAGCATAGGCAAAACGTTCTTCGCTACCACGAAGAAAAGTAGTGCGTGCCCTCCGCGACTAGGGCTCAAATACAGGCCCATGCCCTAGGAGATATCCAAAAAATCCAAAGCTCTTCCTTCCTTTCCAACCTTGCAAGCCAACTCTAAATGGCAACGCATGCGCACAACTAGCCCAAAAGCTCTAAAAGTTACCTAGGTAGGTAATTGACGTATGCCAAATGACACCATTGACCCTTATGACAACTCACGGGGTCTCGAACACAGTGAAAGTGGGTGGGATGAGAAATCTCTGACAACCGGGAGGTGGAAAAGAGAGGTGTCGAGGAAAAGATCACACGCGTAGAGCCTGGGGCGAAGCCGCCCCTTATACAGGGGATCTTATGAGCCAGGTCTATACAGGCGCTAGCCTGTTGAGACGTAGAACCCTTTATTCCCGCCACGTATCTTCGTCAGCCTTTCGCTGCTCGTCGAGGTTGGCATCTGTCTCGGGGACGGTGTCGTCAGGGACGTCTGTGACGGTGGAGGCGGTGGAGGCGACGGGGGAATTTGGAGGGGCGGCGGTCGGAATGGGTTCGGGGGCGGTGTTCGAGATGGTGGCGGGAGTTGAGGTGGTGGCAGGAGCGACAAGCGCCGGCTGCCCTGTTATTTGAATTCGCTTGATTCGCGCAAAGTCAGGCTAAGAACCCAAATCTAATTAGTCAAAGCTTCCAGTACTTAGTAGGTAAACAGGTAGTTTAGATGCTACTCACTAGGTCATAACGTGCTCTATTCACTTTGCAGATTCGTGCCTGGAAGCGATCGAGACTGATTCCGCGGAGGTGATTCATAAGCGCCCTCTTTTGCTCAACCCCGGTGCAAACTACATGGCACCAGCCACTATGAACCTCTCTACCGATTCTCGGCGTGAATTTAGGCCAATAAACAATTATAAGGCCGTGACCGCACGGGAGACCTTGTAGGGCCTGTTCGAAATACCGCCGAGGGATTGAGCGGCTCAGATTACCGAGATCAAACCTAAGCCTCGTTCCACTTGATCGATATGCGTCGAGGTCGCGCATGGAAGGAATGAATGGTGGCATGATGGCAGTTCTGGTGAGGTTTATTTGGCATTGAGAGAAGGGGAAGGGGCTGTTGCGGTTGTTGCGGTTGTTGCTGTTGCTGCAGCTGTGGTTTTAGTTGTGGTTAGCGCGGACAATATTGAATCTAAGAGGGTGGCTAAGAAAGACGAATGGTAACTGGAACAGGAACGGCAAAGGCAAAGGCAATGCGAGAAGGAACGAAAATGGGACCAGACCATAAGGATTTGAGGGAAGGGTCGAAGGTTGGTACAGTGCTTGGTGTTTTCGTGGAGGAACATTGAACTTGCAAAAGGTGCACCGGACTCAGGACTAGGTAGGTAGCTTTCTACCTAACTGCATCGAAGCTAAGCAAACCTCTGGATTTTGGGAGTGGGTTGAATCATGCCTCGTAGTGGCCAAGTCTCTGTATGGGTGTGTGAAACATAAGGTCTGTTGTTAATACGAGAACCTCAAGGAAGCAAGCCATTCACTAAGAGTAGAGCCTGTAATGCATTGCTCATGTTGAACTCTGCAAGCCCGGCAGCGGCTCGTAGTTGTACATGTATTGCTGCTTCGTAAGAATGCTGCCGAGGGAGGTCCGGAACCTCCACAGAGTGACACAAACTGTCTAGACATTTTTAGTATCGACGAGCAGGTAATCAGTAGAAAGCAAAGGTTGACAGTGTTAGTAATGAATGAATCTGCTGTTCATAGCACCAAGATTGTGTAGGCCAAGCAGTGGTGGGTGGAATGCCCAAAAAGTCAAAAAACTCTCCATTTTATAATCCCCTTCGAGGTATAGGGGCCGAGATCCGACTTGAACTGGTTACCTTCGTCTACCCTTTTCGGGTAGGGGTTGATCAGACCGCAACAATAACCGTTACGCTATTAAGCTGTCTATCCCATTTATTGGAAACATGGACCAATATCCAAAAATATATGTCTAGTACCAGAGTAGAGGGATCTAGCCTGCCCATAGTAGAAGTCACATGATACATATACACCAATCATGCTACTGCTTGGGATACCGCATTCAAACCCCGATGCAGTAAGACGAAGCGCAGGCGAACAAGGAGCTCGAGGTCTCTGCAGAGCAATCACGGTGCACCTCCTCAACACCTTGACAGCACCTGTGATGTCCCTATGCTAGCACTGGTTTACGGTTTACATGGAAGGTGATTCGTCACATCGTAGGTCCTACTGCGGCGGCAGATCGCCAACGCTGTTCTAATATTCTCAACACAGCGCACCCTGAGGAAAGTGGCCACCCCAGACTCGACGACCAGCCCCTGCCACCTTCATCTCTCCCGCATGGCGCACGAAGCGGAGTGTCCTCGTACAAGTCTTGCGGTGTATATCGGTGCGAGTGGATTGGTGTGTTCGTTGTTCGGCAGTGACCCGATACCCCCTCAGATCTAGATTTCCACACTTTGATCCGGCGATGCAGATCGTTGATACGCGCCATCACCCGCAAGGTGCCCTGGAAGAGACTAACTTCAATAGGCCAACTGCGTTTGAACCTAAGGTTCTTGTTAAATGCGAATAACCAAGTAATAAGAGTTGACGGCTCTAAATTCTAAAATTGTCCATGGATTATTCACTGGTTATTACTAGATTTATTAGAAATGTGATTTTAAAGTTGATATAAACACACTAAGGCTAATAAAACCATTTGTTTGTATTGTTTAATTCACTCGAACTATCGTGTTTTAACATTAGTTATTTTCTATCAGTATTGAAATTTATCTCATAGAGCAATCGGGGGAACAGCGCAACGATCTCATGTATCCTTGACGCAAGGGTGCCAATAGATCAGAAGTCAGAGCAACAGACAACGAATCGAGTACAGATGTTGAACAAGATGTCATCACTAATATGCAAGCGGCAGAAAACGGCGACGTGTCTCGCACTAATAGGAAAATGTGCCACTCTATGTGACGTACACAGGACAGAGAAGCACCGATTGCCTCCTGCTGAACTGGTACTACCCAGGCCAAGGAGACACTGCTAGGTATGTACATTGTCCCCGGCTCATCATGTGTACAAGTAGGTCCTTCTCTCCCCCTCCCCCACGCAGTCGGATACTAGTCCTTCAACTGAACAATATCCTCACATACCTCAGCTACTTCACAGATATCTCACACACCTCACAAACCCCAACGTAAGTTAACTCTTACACTACTCATCACCATGTCGGATCCCGCCCCAAAGGTAAAGAAGCGACGTGCGACGCAAGCTTGTGACTTCTGCCACCGGCGCGCCATCAAGTGCCAGCACCCTCCCGTCCATAAAAGCTGTGAGAATTGCAAGAGGTTTGGCCAGCGATGCACTTATAACCGTCGGCCGAAGAAAAGGGGTGTCAGAGCGCTAGTCACAGATGGCGGTCAATCCGGACCCAACAGCACGTTGAGCTTGACAAGGGCACTAGAGCAACCATGGACGTGCCCGCCTGTCGCGTCGCAGGCCACAATAGTTGACTTGGTCGAGCTCTTTTTTGAGGTGGTCTATCCTATCTTCCCCGTGTTCAATCGCCCCCTACTGCAGAAGAGAGTGTCAAGAGGCGAACATACGTCAGATAGGATGTTGTTCATGTCCATCATGGCCATCAGCGCATCAGTCGCTGGCCGGGTTCGCGACGGCTCCGCGACTAACCGACGATTGAATTTACTCAATCATTACCCATCTCCCGATGTTTTTTTTGAAGAGGCACAGCGACAGCTCGACCTTGTCGGTGAGCAGTCAAATCTCCATGTGATACGCTCTCATGCTCTGCTATGCATTGCCGCTATTCAAAACGGCCGTACCATGGACCTGCACAAGCATCTCAATAAGTACCATACGATAATTGACATGTATGGGCTTCACGATGACTCGAAATGGCCGGCAGGGATGAATGTGTTTGAGCGGGAAGAGCGCAGACGGCTGGTACAACTCCCTCCTATCTGAAGCCAACAAATCAATAACTGACACACCCCATTTCCAGTTCTGGGCCATGTACAAACTGGATGTCTTCAGGGGCATGGTCTGGGGCTCGACAATTCGATCCCGAGAACAGCAGGCCAATGTGGCTTACCCACTCGAAGTTGACGACGAGTTGCTACCGGAGAACGGGATTGTTTCTCAATACGGCCCCGACGGTATCCCCACAATTCAGCAAGACTGCTGCTGGTTAGTAGGCTGGAATTTCGTTACCGACCTGTATCGGGTGCTCGAGCATGTTGAAGCGCGCGCGAAGGGACTTGGTATGAGATACGACCGCAGCGGATACGGAGTCGACATCTGCCACAATGGAGTTAGCGTCACTGGCGGCTTCATTCTACACTACGGCGCTTTGGAAAAGTATCGAAATCTACCGAACATCTTCAGACACGCTACAGAGATGACACACAACTTATCGAAAGACTTGTTTGGATTCCAGGCGGCCAACATTACAGCTACTTTACAACTTCTTCGCTTAGCCGTGTTCGAAGTGGGCAACGCCAGCATCTACGATAGATGCCGTGTCGCTAAGGAAGTCATCAACGAGTTTCACGCTATTCCCGTTGGGTATCTCGTCGCCATCGGCACACCTTTGCTGCATCATCTCAAGGGTATGGGTACTATACTCAATTATGTGCTCATGGAACCGATGATGGAGGATGAATACGGAGAGTTGAGAACTGTGATGTTGTCTATGGCTCTGTTGCTTGATAAACTGGAACCCCCACACCGTGGCGCGAGTGTCAGCGAGAAGCTACGAGGGCAAGTATCACGGATTGACGATTACATGAACACGCAAAAACAAATTGAGAGCATACAGCAAGGTATGCTGTCGGGCCCGGAGCTTCATGTTGACTTGGGCGCGACTTGGAGTTTCTTAGTCCCGGAGGCCTTGTTGTCCGACTTGAGCTGGAATTTGATATGGGACTAGATCCCTGATGATTGTTTTGCTGATGGCACGTATCTCTTGTGTTATCCATCTGCAATAACAACACTAATGCTTCAATCTAACAGCAACCCCGACATCAAATGAATCCTCCAAGCTCCCCACGTTTTTCCGCATCATTCGCACCCACAGATGGTTCTCTATAGCCGTCGACCTCTGATAAGAGCTTTCTGGCAGCGACTGGGATGCTGCTTCCTGCTTCCGCAATACGGCGATCGTATTCACGCATGTTGGCTTTGACGAAGGGACTGTCACTCGTGAAGAGGAGGTTGATCTCCTCAAGAGACCTCCCGGCGACTTCGGGATAGATGGAGTAAATGATCGGTATGGCTATCACATTGAGGGAACCAAAGAAGATGAAAGTCGCGCCTCCAAGGCGGTCCAAGAGGATGGGAATAACAAATTGCGTGCTTTTAGGTTCAAGGGAGTTAGCTTCAGATTGACTAGTGTTTGTATTGTTTAATTGAGTAGTTCAACAATTCGTTTGTAGAGGAAGTGACTCTTACACTCCGGATCCAAGTGCCCACCCGAAGATTGTGACTTCAGATGTGCCAAGTCAGCATTTGCCTGCCAAAGTAAAGAACCTGCTCAGGAAACCGGGGTTCGTAGGTGTCTTGGGAGCACAGATGCCCGTTAGGGTCATTTATCCCGCCGAGACTGCCCGAGGGGGGAACAAATGACGCCAGGGAGCACATACAACTGTAACCTTTAGCTCGAATCTCCTGTGGCCAGATTTCAGTGCCGTAAACCCATGACGGGATGACTGTTGGAGAAAGAGAGTTAGCATCTACCCTGTTCAGCGAACCTTGAACCCCAAGTTGGGATCCTCCAGCGCGCACACAGCCATCCAGCCTTGAAGAGCAGACCTTTCAAGGTATCGCGTTTCGACTAAAATATACTGACTGTTGAACATTGTAAAGAACCAGATGTAGACAAACACAAAAGCAGCTGCACCGGTCCCCAGTCGTGCTGCTTGTTCTGCATTGGTGGATGCCTGTGATGTCTTAATAAGAGCAGCGACCACGAATAAGGCAACACCTTGCGTGATGAAGGAAATGACCAATGATTTGATGCGACCAATCCTATCAACGACCAGTGCAGCCGCTGCAGTGCCAAAAATGCCGAATGCGTTAACCAACCCGCCGAGCCATGCCGCCTTGTAGGAGTCGAACCCTGCGAGGCCGAAAAGAGTTGTTGCCCAGCCAGCGATGGCCAAGATTCCAGTCCATTGCTGTATAAGTTGCAGCGCAAACCCGAGCACGGCACGACGCCCGAGGTGAAGACTTCCCGAGTAGCGACCCCCAAGGACAATGTTCACGAGATTATTTCGCTTGTGGTGTGATGCCTCGACGATCGCGTCGAGCTGCTCGACCTCTGCGACGAGCATTGGGTCGCTTTGTGATACGTCGCCGCGTATTTTGCATAGGATTTCGATGGCTTCCTGTCGTCTATTATTCGCAATGAGCCATCTGCAAACATCGTTAACAGACTTCATCCCGCTCCACTATCAAGATCCCACGTACCGTGGAGACTCGGGCAGAAACGGCACAGTAGCGTCGACAATCAAAAGTGGTATTATCATCCACGCTAAAGGGAACCTCCAACGAAACTCGCTCCCGTAACCGCGGATACCAAAGTTGATCCAGTAGGCAATCACGATCCCGAGGTAGTTGGCCACGAAAACGAGTGAGAAACTGGAACCGCGCTGATGGCTTCTAGATAACTCGCTTACCCACGGCGGAATGATCGAATTGATGAAGCCGACACCCAACCCAGCGATGATACGAGCGATGATAAACATGTCGGAGTTCTGGCTCCCTGCCATGAGCGCCGCACCGACAATACCCAACAGGGTCCCAACCAAAACATCGCGTTTCCGGCCGATCTTGTCGCCGACCCAGCCTTTCGCGATTCAGTCAGACTTCTGATATAGAGCACTTTGAGGCGTTACTACTTGCCTCCGAAAAAGCAACCCCCAATACCCCCAAGATAGTAGGCTGCAGCTAGACCACCTTGTTTGGTGGTGTCGGTCACCTTGTCGCCATGTCCGATTTTAGCCATCTCAATGAACCCCGGAGTTGAGCTGACAGTGCCAAAGACGCCTTGGTTGAAACCTAAAGAGTCTAGTGCTTAGCAGAAGTATATCACCTTCATGGTGCTTCTATAGCCCGCACCTTCGAAGACAAGTGCAGTAGCAGCTACTACGTTGGTCAATATTAATAAGGCTTTCCCGGGCACATGGCGCCATGGCTCAAACTTATGGGAACATGCCATCGTGGTGTTCATCCGTTGCTATGTTCATTAGATTGTGTTCAGAGAAATTTTCATTTTAAAGCTACTCCAATTCTCGCTTCGGTATATGCTATGTAAGCTTATGCGCGTAGCTTGGCGATCTTATAACCTATGAGCGACGAACTCGACATCCTCCCACTGGCCGAATTCGGCTAAACCCTTGAACACCTAAACGCCAAGTTTCAGAGTCACGTCATTTGGGCCTTTAGCCGCTCGGACAAAGTCCATGTCCCATTGGAAGTCAATCCAGACTCTGTTACGAAAAGTTGTTGTAGAATTAACTTCAAAGGTTTGGGCTTTACATATCGTTGCTGTTCGTAAAAGCTTGATTTTGGTGCAAAAACCTTTTACCTTGACCGTGTGCTGCTAGATGGAAAGGATGAATACTCCTCACGAAGAAATACTTGTTCACACCTAATATCATCCCACAATTTGAAAGAAGGGCACCGAAAGGATACTCACATGATGGGTTCAAGAACCACTCAGCCTTTAGACCTTAGGGTCCTTGGGATGAACTCTGGTACGTCGATGGACGCCATAGACGTTGCATACTGCCGATTCCGACAAGAGAAGCCGTCGGATCCCATGTTTTTCGAGCTACTCAAATACGACGAGGTCAATCTCGAAAAGAAACTCAAGAACAAAGTATTGCGCATGATCTTGCATAATAAAACAACACTGGAGGAACTATCAGAAGTAAATGTCGAGCTGGGCGTGGTCTTCGCAGATGCCGCGAAGGCTTTCTGCGAAAAGCACGACGTGGCAATGGACTCGATAGATGTCATTGGGTCTCACGGCCAGACCATCTGGCTTCTGAGCATGCCAGAGGAAGGCCAGGTGAGATCAGCATTGACAATGGCGGAGGGCTCTTTCATCGCCGCTCGCACCGGCGTTACAACCGTGACGGATTTCCGAGTGTCAGACCAAGCTGCAGGCCGCCAAGGCGCACCCCTCATCGGCTTCTTTGACTCTCTTCTCCTGCACCACCCCACCAAGCTCCGCGCATGCCAGAACATCGGCGGCATCGCAAACGTGTGCGGATTGCAACAACGAGCTGAACCCGGCTTTCTTCGACTTCGACACAGGTCCCGGGAATGTCTTCATCGACGCCGCGGTACGCTATTTCACGAATGGCGAGCAGGAGTACGACAAGGATGGCGCCATGGGGCGCGCAGGCACCGTCGACCATGAGATCGTCGACGAGTTCCTGCACGAGTTTCCGTACTTTGCTCTAGACCCCCCAAAAACCACGGGTCGCGAGGTATTTCGTGATACTATCGCGCACGACCTGATCGCCAAGGGCCAAAAGAAGGGTCTATCGCCCAACGACATCGTCGCGACGATTACGCGCATCACGGCACAGGCCATCGTCAATCATTACCGGCGCTACATGCCTACGGAGTATGGTCCGCTGGCAGATATATACATGTGCGGCGGTGGGGCCAAGAACCCTAACATCGTGGCGTACATGCAGTCTGCGTTCCCGGAGACGCGCATCGCCATGCTGGACGAGGCGGGGATCCCAGGCGATGCCAAGGAGGCCATCACGTTCGCGTGGCAGGGGATGGAGGCGGTCGTGGGGCGATCAGTTCCGGTTCCTTCGCGCGTGGAAACTAGCGCCCAGTACATTCTCGGGAAGATCAGCCCTGGCCGGAATTTTCGCCGGGTGATGAGGAAGGCCCAAGGTTTCGCGGGCGATGATGAGGGTCTTTCGCCTGTGACTGAACTGGTGAATCTCGTGAATGGAAAACCATTCGTGAATCATGAAGGAGGCATTATTTCATAGCCAAGGGTTGTCGATACTTAAAAAATCTGTACCTGAGCTTTCTGGGGTATTTAGTGGGCGCAGGGATTCCAGATCACGCTACGCCTTAGTCTCATCGGTTATCTAGCTCGCAGTATGAATATTAAGTGACGATACCCTCCCTTCTGAGTACTGCGGAGCTTTTAGTAGAATGAGAAGCTATCTATAGCAGCCTTCTATATTTATGTGACTACTTCTAAACAAACCACATACAAGGATATTATAAACAGTCATAATTATGTGCTATAGGATACTTAAGTAGTTATATACTAGTTGTTACAAGATTAAGTAGAATCTTGACTGCTCTGTAATTGTTTGATTTATTTTTCACACCGCTTTACATGTAGTTGTTTTTGGGTGCGCTTCCACTAACAGAATCCACATTGCAGATTTTGAGGACTGGCCCACTACTCCGCATTTTAAGTAATGCCCGCTCCTTTTACTACCTACCTAGGTATCATCCCAAAACCCGAGCTCAATCGATATCGCTAGTCACTGGGAAAGCATGTCGGAACAACTTCAGCCAAATCTCGGCCCGTCAGCTACCATCAGTCCACAAGTCATGGACTTCCTCCGCCTCTGGCACGAACGAATGGCCCACGCCAACCTCAAAGCAATCGTGATCCTGGGCCGACAAGGGGCTACCGGAGAGACGTTACCCGACGGGTTCCCCAAGGGCAAAGAGGATGACTTTGAGGGCCTCCAGCCTTATATGGATCAGTTGAACTGCGATGCATGCAGACAAATGTTTGGAGACGCCTCGGGACCTTCAACTTGGTAGAGGTTGAGCTCTGCACAGATCAGCAAAAGTTCAGCACGGCGGTGACGGTCACCCACGGACTCTCTTGACCAGACGTGATCAAAGGCATTCGATGATGGGTACACTGCTTCGAAGATTGTCAGGCGCTGCTTTGAGCGATCGCTCAAAAATATCTCGGCATTGAAGGAATGCCATTTGGAGACAAGGGCTTCATCACTTGACAGCACAATAGTTACCTTCTCTACAGGGATGGCTGGCTGCTTCCTACAGAATTGCTAGGCTAGTATGGCATTGTTAGTATTTCTTCACGGGATATGGCTTGAGGGCGTGGGGCAGATGCTGGAGCTACATTTTGAAGAGTGGCCATCAAGAATAGAGGAATGCCTACAAGTTAGCGTTCTTGATCAATGAACCAACATGCTACCACAATTTTACCTTCTACACGTTAGCTAGGGGGAAACTCCTTGATAGAGAAACAAAGATCTAATACTTCCTCTGATCTATGTGCAGGACAATGGGCATAACGAACATCAGTGGCACTTCACTATGACAGAGCAGATCAGTGAATGGCGTGCGATCTGTTCGTTTAAACAGCGCTGTGGCAACTACTAGGAGGCGCTGTACGGCCGCTAAGGAGACTCATCTGTCCCAATTGGTGCGCCTAACTTCATGTAGCTCCATAGGGTAGGAGTCATGGTTGAGCAATGTTAGCTGCTTGTTGTGTTATTGGGAGTGCGTGCTATCCACTATACTGATGTCTAAGTAGCCTGCGTTTCTTCCCTAAAGACCAAATATCCGGGTCTTGGAGTGAGGCACCGTGCCAAAAGCCAGGCCATCAGGTATCAGACCTCCTGCTGTATAAGTGCTACACAAGGTCTCTTAGGGGCAGGGCAGTGAAGCTCAGCAGCCAAAAAAGGCACAACGACCTATACATTTCACTGTAGTTCCTCCGTCTAGGCCCCTCTACATTGTGTTCGTGCAAAAGAAGCTTTGCCACGTAATCCAAAAGCTCCTCCCACTTGGATTTCCAAACCATTTCCCTCGATTCTCCCCCCTTTGAGTCCCCATCCCATGGCAAGTGCCGAGTACTCAAAAGTAATTTCCGAGGTGCTACCTCCAGTGACAGCGCACGTGTGGTATCCCATCGGAAACTGTCCTGGTAAGTGGCAGAGCTCGCCGCTTGAATAGATGTCTCGTGCAATCTGCTGGCCTGGAGAGGAGCTGAAGCCGGCTTGAAACCGTCAAGCTACACATGGAAAGACTCTCAGGCAGTACTAGATGCCAGCTAGATTGCTTGACAGCACGAAAATCACTTCCTGGGGGTGATGCTGCTGTGGCTAGGTCACCTCTACGAGAGGCTAGGCCTTGGTGTTTGCGAGTACAACCGAGGTCATACTACCGGGCCTTTACTCGACAAAGTAAATCTAGACATGCTATTTGAAAAGGTAGCGAAGGCGATCTACGACGTCGGTTAGCTACATCTGCTCGTACATGTCCATGGGTGTCTGGGGACGAACTGCCGGGAGGCTTACCCTGTGCTGGTAGCGTACTGCCGGTTTCGAGGACACAGTCGGGCATACTACTCATCACAAAGAGCGGCAAGTTGCAGATAGCTCGTCATGGCGACCTCTAATGAGGGGATACTACCGAGAGGCCCAGCTGACAGTTAAATTAATCTGCTACATATAGTCACACGCTGAAGGGCGAACATGGGGGCGGGCGGGCGGTACGGTCCTTTCAGGGGTTGGATCATGTTTAGCCTAGCCAGGTGCAACGACTCCATTGCTGGGGAACACTCCCTCTGCACAGTCTTTTGCCACTGTAAGCTTGAGTGTACTCGAGCACAGCATCCGTGCGGGTCAACCGCAGTTTTCCCATCGAACCAATCCCTGTAGAATCCCAAATCTCCGAGTCAGCTTGCCGCTCAATCTCCAAGACCCACGAGTGCTTCAGAGGGGTGTAATCAGAAAGGTTCAGCCCCCTGTCACTCAACGACCGCGTCGATAAATCGACACCTCATGCTTTGAGTCGAGATGATGTAGCTTGTGAATCGTGTCAGCGATCAGTTTTGGCACAGGGGCTACGTGTAGCTAGCTAGTCACATTGATGGGAAAGAGCGGTGAGGGGATCTCTTCAAGCTACAGTGGCTGGCGTTCTTTGATTCTGAGAGGCTTTCTGTCCTATCTCCAGCGCTCTTTATTGCATAGGCTCAGGAGTACACAAGGGAGTGCTATTGAATAAGGCTACTCCGTTATGTAAAAGTCGGATTACAGTAGGTTATTATTACCACATTGGCTCAAGCGCCTGGCGAGATACATGGTACAGTAACATGCTTCCAAGTCTTAGACCCGACAACCTACTTATTTTCTTCAGCTCTATCTGTATCTTGATTACTGAAAGAAGAGGATTGCTAGATAATGCTATACAAGGTACCGTGCTACGGGTATAGAAACCCATGGTCAGATTGGAGCTGATATTCCATGCACACAAGGTAGGAACAAGTGGGAGAAACAATGGTGAGATGCTCCTCTTGCTTATTCACACAGCTAGGATAATGTATCATGTATGTACCTCAAGTACTACTGCTATCGGTTTCAGTATACAATGCAGCTAGTACCCTGTCACGCTATTACATCATCAAGGCTGGAAAGGGAGTTTGGTAACAAATTTCATGTTTGCTAAGCTGCCCCTCAGCAAATGACGCTTGAGGGGTAAGGGGTGTGGGTGACTAGCTGCCTTGGGCCCATGCACCACCTCGTTAGGCTGCTTGCAGATGATCCCTCTCGAAATAATACCTGACCCAAAAGAAGGCAAGTGGTTCAGTCGTCGTTTTAACGATTGCCGAACCCCTCAGAGAGACCACTGGCTTCGCTAGCCAGTCTCTCAACAGACGATTTCCCGAGCCGGTGTTATAATTGACCAACGGATCGCACTCCACCCCGTCTGGTCTAAGCATCCTGATAGGAACGATTAGATTGACACACGCTGTGGTGTCACATTGCAGGCCACCCCTCTCTATGAGCATCAAGTTCGCGCGGCATTGGAGTCGTTCCTTGAACGAGTGCCGGACATCCCGTCCCAGTTCGCCCATTATTTCTTCACATAGGTGTGTCAAGTTGTGGCCCCAAAGACTTATGCTATAAACAGTCGGTTCTGCTCTCCTCGGTAGGTCTGCTTCCCCATCCCTGTGCCAACGTCGTCTTTTACTTGTATCGACCAGCCTTGCATCGCTGAGCTTTTCCTTGAGCTGTTCGGTCATATTGGGGTAGACAATCTCGTCACAGATCGGAAGCCCCCTCGGGCCGTTGAAAGGGCCGTCTAACGGGGCGGCACGCCTGCTAGTCTTGTGCATCTTCAAAATACTGCAAATAGGGCGATAACTGCCCACACGGGTTAGTGATCCCTCATCCCAGCGGGGACACAACCTACCTTTGTTTCCAAAGTACACTTATCACTGCGCCTGGGTTGCGCAATGACTTTGGTGCGTGTCTCGGCATGCCCACTAACCCAGCGGCGATAAGGCGAGCAACCACTATGTACCTTTCCTGGGAAACGAAGTACAACTTGGATAAGTTTATGTCTTGGACTAAATTTCCAAATTAGTACAAGCGACGTGAACACAGAGAAGCAGCTTCCCGTACTAGCAAGTCCAACGTAGACCCTGTCTCCAAATTCGTCTGCGACCATGTTGATGATCTCACTAACGGCAGCAGAACGTTGCTTGTGCCAGTTTTCAGGGTCGTAATTCTGAGGATCGAACTCACTATGGCGCAAAATGTTTCTCATACACGACGCATAGAAGCGATTGACCCAGCAGACAGGTCTAGGGTCATCTACGCAGCGTGATTGCGCCCAGAGAGCGTTAGCCATCTGCAAAGGGGTCCAGCTCCGGTCGAGGGTTCGCCAATACTCAGCCTCCGGCGCTTCTATCTCGCTCTGGAGGCCCTGGATTATGGCCTCGGCAAATAATTTGGCAATGGCCTTCTCTCTCTCTCTGGGGCGAGGCGGATCATCCTGTACCACTGGCACGGGTCTTGCATGGACCCCTGCAGTGCTAGGGCTTACGGGGTTTTGCTCTTCTTGTCGTCGCTCTTCCTGTGGTATTTCTTCTCGCGATCGCTCTAGCGGGCGTGGTCTCTGCGCCGGTCCTACCTGAACATTGTGGGACGCTGGTGACGCGTAGCGTCCTCGATCTTCCACAGGGCGAGATATATGAGAGGCGGCCACGGGCTCCCGGTCCTGAACAGGGTTGGCCTTCACACAAAGACGATGGATTACTGGCTCGGCTACTGGTAGCGCCTCGTTGAACACAGGAACGTTAGGCATGACTGCCCTCTGTTCTGGCCCCGGTACAGGCTCACGGAACCGCCAAGGGTCTATGATCGGAGGCAGGGTGTTGTCCAGCTGGTAACGTCGCGATGGCTGTGGCGGGACTGGGTTTGGTATTGGGTTAAACTGATTTCGCCGCCGAGCCCGACGACCTGTAGGATCGAGTATAGGGTCGACCCCCATTGCTCTAGCGACACGGTTGGGGTTAACATCGCGCCGGGGGGCTCGGTGTCCTCCCGGCATCTTGACGACGTCTCCGGTTCACCTTCTCTGACTACCTCGAATTGTCGGGGATTGTCTTGAATCGTAACTAGATCGACTTATGCATACCAGTAGGGGTTCGTGAAGTGGCTTGCATGAAGGTGGTATTGTTTATGGAACCGAAATGCCGGATCTCCAGTGCATACCCGTCGGGACGTCCCCCCGCTTGGTGTCTCCTCCTCAGCGGCCACATTCATGTTCCACCGCATCTTGTGTAAGTGAAGCAAAGTACCACCTGTAGGTAGCGCGGATATGAACTTATCGGGGCGACGAGATATAAAAAGGGGGTTGTCCTCTTGTTCCTACAAAAGGGTGGCTCGGTGAGATATGTTTGTTTGCATTGCACGAGAGTAATTACTCGATTACACATGCTGCACAGTTTGCCCGTGATTGTTGTAACTGTATCGACAACTCAACGCGTCGTGGCAGCCATGCTTCCCATCCGCGTCACCCTGAATGTCTACCCCCTCACAGACACGGACAGCTCATCGGGGCTATTTGGCTAGAGAAATTATCCCGAGTCCGTCTTGTACGATGTCGTGTGCTGAAAGAGTATAGGCTGCAGAATTCCAGGTATAAAAGAGACTTGCTGACCCTGTTTGTTTGCTCGTCTCTGTGTTCTCAGATGTTGAAAGACCATCACGATTCTCAGTTCCAGTCTCTTCATTCTATTGGATTTCTTCAATATTGAACCCGGTCGATCTCAAGCAAGATGGAACCTGATATGGTTATAGCCTATGCGGCTTATCCACTCTTCATCGCCCTGAACCTCTTGTTGTCGCTCCACGCGTACCATTTCTTCAAATCAGAAGATTCCTTGCGCTGGAGGCTCATGGGCGTCAATATTTCATACTTCATACCCACCTCTATTGGTCAGATACTTTATCTAGCGGGAGCTACGTCCGTATTCGTTCTCGGAATCCTTCATGGGGGTCGGTACCCAGAGTGGTCGTGGAGATGGACTGTGACCGGGGCTCTGATAGAGGTATGACTCCGCGGAAGGTTTGAATGAACTAGCTAATTCTTGAAGTCCTCGTTCGCCATTGGTCACGCGAGCAATTTTGCGAAGTTCGATCAGTGGGCTTACCCACTCACGGCAATCGCCAGTCTCGAGATTGCGTGTGTGCTGATCGCGCCAACAATTCCAAGGCCTGACGTGAGGACATACCTCACCATGGGTATCATCGGGTTCCATGCCATCTGGACGCTGGTAATCTCCTGCACCTGGGATCGAGGAAAGGATCGGGCCTTCCGCTGCATGGCGAGTCTCTGTCAACTTCTCAGTGCGCTCGTGATGTATTATAACACGCTGGCCTTCGTCATTGTATGAAATCATTCTTTGCCATTCCTCTGATCACCAGACTAATCGGTTCCAAGATCTTTTGCACCAGTTCCATCGTGGTATGCACTCAACAATTGATGGATTATCGAAGAATTCTCCAGCAAGCACGCGAGGCTGCCAACTCTGTGGACTTTGAGCTGCGGCCCATTCGGAAGTACAACATCCTTTTCATGGGGAAATGTATAGGTAGGACCACGGTTATGCGCGAGCTGCTGGGGGACTGGTTCGTAAACCCTACTGTGTCGTCGCGGTCTGTGGGGTTCAACACCTTTGAACCCATAAACAGACCCAATCTGGTATTTGTCGAAGTATTCCCTGAGGTACCTCTCACGCGTAGAAGGAGTGACGAGATCTACGGGACTCGCTTCATGGAGGACCCTCATGCCATCGTTTTGTCGATAGACGTTTTGATACCGTCATCGTTGGATTATATGAACGATGTAGCCCGATGCTTCCGTGGGATCCCGATCTTACTTGTCCCAGAGAGATACGTCAACGGCAGTTGGGAGATTTATCACTCACAACTGCCCCGTATGGAGAAAGTATCTCGCCAGCGAGGGTGGCTGTATGGTCGAATGCACGAGCTCCCAAATTGGTTCAACAGACTGTCGTCTCTGTTGCCGCTTGCTAGCCCCTTGCCACGACACCGGAATCCCAACATCCCGCAGGTTCATTTCAATGTGCCCTTGCAACCAGAACGGAATCCCCATATCCCGCAGGCTAATGTCAATGTGCCCGTGCAACCAGACCGGAATCCCAACATCCCGCATGTTCATTTCAATGTGCCCGTGCAAATAGACCGACCCAACACCCCGCACGTTCATTTCGATGTCTAGCATGTTGGTACATGTGTAGTCAATCTCGCTATGGGATCATTTCAGGATTTACTCTAGCCATGCACAGGAAGATTTGAAGTAGTATATCACATATCATGAGATAGTGATAGGGGATCCCGACATCGGCGGCATGCTGCTTGGATGGGGAGGGGGTCTCCGATTGAACGCCGAGTGTTTGTTTGTTGTTTTGCCTGACCAATGACAATGCCACCTTTCGTATCATTACTTCTTTCGTGAAACCTTGTACTCCTGATGAAGACGTCATATGCATAAACTGAAGGTTCGTATGCAATAAGTGCAGTTTGAGTCTTCTACCTGGTATCGAGTCGTACCAAGGGTCCCTATAGATTCATGATTGAGGCAATTTAGGGCTATAAGACGATGATTGGTACATATCACGTCCATCGTAGTTGGTAAGCCGACGCTTCTCCCCCGGGTGATCTGAAGTAGCTTCGATAGATAGGCGGTATGTTATGTCCCGCCTATTTTGGTATTCTCGAATTAGTTGCTTTATGTTATTGTCATAGATGGTTAATAATCATCAATCGTAGAGAAGTAGTGTCCCGAGAGTAGGAACTTTGTAGTAAACTCACTATATCGGTCAATATGTTTTAAGGTCTCCATCAGACCGACGACATATAACCAGTTTTTTCACTATTCGGGGAAAGCCTTTCCTGTCGTAAAACACACAGCTATCCGAGTTCTTCAATTTTGACGGACGCTGGTTGCCACTGTTGCCACTTGGATTGGCCAGGCATGCCTGTGAATGAAGCGTTCGTATCGATAAGATGGTGTTGGCCCATTCCCTCTAGGTGTGTAACACTGCAACACGTGACAACTGACTTGGACAGAACTATACTGAACTGTTGATGAATACTGATACATGCGAGCTCTCTACCTCTTTCATACACCGTAAAGCAACTTCTGATTGCCGTACTAGACCAACGGGAATTTTAAAGGTTGATGTATTTAAATATGCACTTCCTTTCAACAAATTCAGTTACTGGCTATAAGACAAACTGAATTGAAGCTATGAATGCTCATCGTCATTAATTTCCCACTCTAACAAGATAGTTCCGTTTTCACGACGTCTATGCTTACATAATTCATTGGAGACTAGCGGATGCTGCCGAGCTGCTTGGGGTAGGTGCAGCCAATTAGGGGCAGGCCTCCACTGTCGTACCACGAACTACCTGCATTTGGTAAGCAGATCTACATACTAATGCAGGGAAGATAGATCGGATCTCTCGGCAGAACACGTGCAGCCACCCGACCACACATCATGGATTATTCATATACCAATACAACATGCGATAACCTCAATTCAGATAAAGCTGTTTATTCTGTATGTACGAACACCACAGACAACAGCCTGTGAACAACTGAATGAATCTTGCGGGAATGGACGTTTAGCTTGTGTAGGTCATCTCTGCGCATGTAACGAGTCATACGAGCCGATACAACGTCGATTCCAACGGGAAGCACAATGCCTATCCCGCCGACGCTTCACATGCATGCGGCATCGCGCGGCAAGAAATGAATGCGTTACTCATTGCACGATGCTCGGCCTGATCCGCATGTAATGGTGGGAACCTGGCTTCTTGAGGGTTTTCGGACTATACCGGAAAACGCCAACCTCCTGTCACTGATCCACAGACACGACATCGTTGAAACAGATAAGGTCATGTGGGAGAGGCTCCTGTTGTACGGGTTAAATCATCATACGCACAGGTCAATCATTGTTTCGGCTCTATTGCCTTGGTGGGACTCTCACAAGCTTCGAACAAGCCAAACAGGAGCTGCGGTTCTCCGTCCGCTAGGTGTATGGTACGAACGCTTTCGGTGGCAATCTCCCCTCTCCCAAAAGATACCAGCGAGGTTGCACTTCTTTCTTGGTGATCCCGTTTTCGGTCGTGATGTTGATGTTCGTGGCACATACAGGTGCTTGGAACGGCCTGGCTCGTCACATGGTCACTCAGTGCGTGTTCATCACGACACGTATGCCTAGTGCTATGAGAGATAGTGACAACGGGTTTCAACGTTGTGTCTAAAGTAGCAATCTAGGATTCAGATTCGCGGCTTGTAGGACACCAGGACGCTGGAAGATCAACCACATGTAAGTCGTTGATGACAGAGGAATAGCTAGGCATTCAAACCTGACGAGTACCTTCCGCAAACTGCAATCAAGATATGTATGCTTACTTGCTGGATCTTGAATCAGTACTCCATCAAGCGTGACACTGCGAGCTAGACGGCGGTCCCGAGCTTTGCATCTAGTCGTAAGGCATCGTAGGACGGTGGAACGGACAGAGAAATAGCAGATCTGAATACGAACATATGAAAAGGGAAACCCATCATGTCACTGTCACACTCAAGTCGGGCGATTGAACAAGCAGAGGCAACTCTTCGCGACGTAACGCTTCGAATAGAATGAAGTATCACTCAGTAATATTGTCTGCTCGGGGGTTTGCCCGTAAAGATTGGCTTCTGTGACGGGTTGCGGGCACTCCTGTTGGTTATTCACCGCTCGTACTATGTTTCGCTCACTATGGGCCCCCCTCGTGTGTAGCCGGGATCGACCCAACTGGTCTGTTATCCAAATTTGGCTCGTCCAACGCAAACCGTTTGAGGTAGACTAGCCATAGTTCGTGCCTTCCTCGATTAGTCATAGACTCCCATTAAAAAGAGTCGCTCACACACTCTCGACGGACAATTTTCTTCCCAAAGCCAATGATTGAGCGTACATGAGATGCAACACAACCGGTGTGGTGTGGTTGAGATACCATACCAGACACAAAAGCCTGTGTTCGTGATGGCATACCATAGCCAGCACGACGTCTTCAACAAACCATGGACATCTGCCCATCACAACATACCATTCTGGGGAACGGTGACGCAGCGTCGTGCGCCGTTCCGGCCATTCACTCTGTGCTATGCCCTCAACTTATCTTATATATTGCCGTCGCTCGCATCTTTCACCATCCTGGCCTCGTCGACATGCGACATGCACTTCTTGCATTCGAAATCTTTCCAACTTGGTCACGATTCAGATACTGCGTAGGAAAGCCCCAAAGCTAGACACCTTCCCCAACACCCTGTAGAACGATACTTCATCGTTTGTCCAGGCCCTCTTGACTTTTACTCCGACCTTGCAATCAAACAATGCCCGTTCCCCCCAGGAAGAGAATCACCAAATGGTATGAAAAGTGGTCCAAGCTTTTGCCCGATTACAAGAGTCGCCCACTGTCACCCATTCCGGAGGAGGAAAGTATTCCAATACCACCCTCCGGGTTTGCACTTTTCATGAAAAAGATGTTCAGGAACATCACGCATTCTTCTTGCACACAGCCTAGGAGGGACTCCTCCGAAGCAGCATCCGCCACAACGGCATCTTCAGCCTCAACCTGGGGCCCCATCTCTCCAAGGTCCCTTGAAGCCGTAGCCCCAGACAATGAACAGGCCGTCGAGAGCGACTCGGAGCCAGACGACCCGCCACCGCTGCCACGCCAGCCGCTCAATACCCCCAACACATCAGTAATGGAACTATCAAGGCCACGGGTCCCCTTGTTTCACAATCTTACGCAAAGGTTCATGAGAATGACAATTACAACAAAGCGTCGTCGAAGCTCAGACACCTCAGACGATGAGCCAATAGCTGGCCCCTCGCAGCAACCAACACAGCAACCGTCACAGGAACCCCCACAAGCACCTGAACAGCAACCATCACAGGACCCTACACAGGAACCCACACAGGAATCCACACAGGAGCCGTCTCGGCGAAGAAAGGTTCGGAGATTGATCCACCGAACAATTTTCTCCTCCGGGAGAGCCACGCCACCTCCAGTACCCACACCATCCAACCATGGCATTGAAGGCTACGTCCCGACCCTTCCCATTGACATCCCGGAGTATCGTGATCGTGGTCCAGCAGCCGGGGAACACGATATTCCACGGCGCCCCCCACCTCGAACAGCACGTTCGTGGAGCGCTCCTCTTGGATACGTTCGCAACCCAAGGCGAATGTTCCCCTACCACGGTAGACTCACTACCGAGGTGCAAACCATTGAGGTAGAAGAGACCTCATTTGCCATGGACACCACGCACTACATCACAAACGAAGAACGGCTTCCGAGTCGGCGACTGCCCAATCTGACCCCATACGATGCGGAAGAGGACGCGAGGTTTTGGCGACAGCTTGGAGAAGATCAATACTTCCAACAGCATGGATGGTGATGTGACTACACTGTAAGTACTTCCATTCTAACTCCAAGACTTCGCCGCTGATTGAATTGGAACAGATACCAGGCCATCAATTCCCAAACCCATGGGCGTTGATGCCCCGCTGCACATCATTGCCATCCACCTGGGCAAGTGACTAAACTGCCTTCCCCCACAAAGATTTCTTGTCGACTAGATCTCTTCTTCCCAGAACTAGATCTGATGTCCGATAGATTTCTTCTGTGCCGCCAGACAGCGTTCCCATGTTCACCTGGGCAAGTGACTAAACTGCCCACCATAGATCTCCTAGCGTCTTAGATTTCCTTGCGTCCAAGATTTCCTTGAGTCCCAGATAGATAGATAGACAGCGTTGATTTCTTTGCTTTCCGCCACCTGGGCAAGTGGATGGTAAACTGCCCAAAAAGGTCCTCCCGAAAACATCAGAAAAAAAGTTGAAAACACACAAAACCCACACAAAAAAGTTGAAAACACAAAACCCACACAAAAAAAGTTGAAAACACTAAAAAAGCCCGGCAAAAAAAAATAGACATTTCTTTTGTTATTAGAAAAAAAACCCCGGGGGAGATGGTCATGTATTCTTAGCATTTCCTCTCCCCCGAAAAACTCTCAACTCATTCAATACAATACTGCTCCCAACATGATGATCTTCTCGCAAGTGACGTTCTAGCCATGACCTTTGCTTGCCTCTGATTTCTTCTCGCAATGATAGCTGCTCGTTCCTCTAGGATCCTCCTAGCCCTTGTGCAGACATGTCAGGGTGTCAGGGTGTCATGGGACATGGTAGTAGCTGATGTTGGTTACACAAATTGCATAGGGAGTATTGTTCTACAATCTCCGCTAGAGAGTGGTGATGTGATATCAAGTTATTGATGGAGTGAATTACATCCTTTCCACCAAGAACAAGACGCAACATTTCTTGTTAGATTTACTCTCAGAGTGAGCTCATCTCCAGTGGAAATGCTACGTAGATTCAGTGTTGTTGTCAATCGTGCATCCTCACCACCAACAAAGGCACTCGCAAAATATCAAGTAATCAAGAGATCAATGTAGGCCATGATAGAGGACCTACTAGAGCACCAGATGGGATGTGAGCTCACTGTATTTCACGAACCTCAGTGCACGGCCTGCGCTGTAGTGAATTATGTACAGCACTAGAATTGGGCAGGTGCCCTCATAACGTAAGAGTAAACATCGAAGAATTAGAACTGGCCTAATCAGGCACCTACCTCCTAGCATCAAGCACAGCACTACACAGCACTAGAGCTTCGCCTGGACGCCCAAGGCACAGTGAAGGCAGCTTCTGCTCTCATCCCAAGAACCACCAGGCACACCCCCAGACCCCATGTGAAGTCTGGACCACCCGTTCTCAAGCCCCTCCTTTGAATTTTCGGTCAAAGTAGGTGTGTGCATTCACGGGCCACTTGTGCCAGGTCCGTGCTGGCGGCCGGTCCTACACCATTACGCAACCACAGTCAACATCAGGCAATCATTCCTGGTAGCATCGTTTGCCGTCCAGTCCAGTCGGGCCGCCGTGCTCCAAACGTGACCACAAACACTTCACTTCACAATCTGTACTCTCTCCTATGTCATCTTCATCTTACGTTTGTCTCTAGTTCTATGCCGAGGGGTTGGGGCATCACGATCGGATGAGTTGTTTCGGCTTGGGACGGCAGTTCCCCCTCATCGCAGAGTTTCTATTAGTTGATGGACCCTCGATCTTGAGGGAAATTGCTGTCCGACGCCTTGGCTAGCCTGATGTTGTGATTCATGGTGACAAGTCTACCCATTTCGGCGCTTTTACATACTAGGTGGACGTGGACAACCACAATGCCCCTTGTGATCGGTGATTCAGTGGCAAACCTCCTTTGCCGGGACACAATGAGGAGCCGTGCCACACATGAAAGGAGTCAATGGGGATCGCCGGGGCCAAAGCGCCCGCTTTACGAGATAAGCCATTATAGCCGATGTGGCACCTGGGGAAATGTGGTCTGACTCTGATGGCTTCCCAAGTGTTGGGAATTATCTGGCGGGGAAGGCAGTGGCAGGAACACATAACACAGCGTCGGCCGGGACAGCGCCTGTGCTATGGTTGGGGGAGATCGGGCAGCGATTCTCGGCTCAAGAGAGAGGCATCTGTCCACAGGTGCTACTGGCTTTGCGGCTTTTCCGCCGATATGGATGGTGTGAAGTGGCAGGAGTAATTACATGGCATACCGCCAGCCGAGACAGAGCCTGTACGATGTTGTTGAGCAAACTGGGAGTGGTTCTCGGCTTCAAAGGGGGGCACAATGTCCACAAGTGCAACTTATCCAGCGGCCTCGCCCGGGATGGAGATTTGCTGTGGCAGGTTCCAGCACCGGCTAGAAGAGGACGGCATTGCGTAGACTGGATTCACAGTCGCTTGTGGTAGACTCTTGCTGGCTGGTGACGAGAAGCAGCGGTGAGTCGGGGTTTGGTCTTTGTCACCGGAGGCACAGAAGTTGCGGGAATCACAAGGAGTCACAGAATACAGAGGGGAGACAAACAGCTACAGGTTGAGGTTCACATTCGTTGCAAAGGACTGGTCATCTCTAGACGGCTCCTTGCATCACAAGGCATCATCCGCTTCTAGAGGTCCATTTATGACGAAAATGAAGTCATCATGGAATGGGACGGGATTTGGACGATGGAGAGAATGAAGAGCTATTGGCAGATAAGGTCTGTTCTCTGTGTTCAGGTGTATCTCTGTGAGCAGCATCTTCCTCGGCATAATCCAGTGGCAGCCAGGCGATTCACTCGGCTCTTTGAGGCACCTTCAGTGTATCCGTTTAGCGCTGTGTTGGTGTCAAGTACCAATGTAGCTGTCCGCCTTTTCGGGCGGGGAAGGAGGCTAGCACAGATGGTTGTGAAGCTGTGAAATTTGAACTGGCTCCGATAATGACTCCGATCTGTTCTATGCGGCAGGATATGGCCTGAGTTTTGAGAGGCCGGCTGCACATGGCCTGATTCCGGCCCGCTCATGTTACGCTAAGGGGGGTACGTATCTCACACGGCCTACGGCCTGAATCGAACTGATTGGAAGAGCTAGAGGCATACAGCCTCTGGCTCTTCCCAGCCTTGATTGAATTGAATTAGAGCCATCGTAGGTGATGTTTGTGGGCACAGCAGAGGTATCAGAGGTACCTACACTCTTTCTTCCTGTCCCCCTATCCGCCCTCCGCCAACGCACACATCCGCCCACTTGACCTGACCTGCTTCACAACCGGGTCACAATTTCACAACACGTAGCATTGTGTTATGAACGGTAAGCGAAATGAGGCCGTCCCGGTCCGACATTTCTGAGCAACCAGGTAATAGAGCACAGTAGGCGACCATTTCCGTCGCTGCTTGGTATTGGTCCAGCACTCAAGGAAGAGAGATTCACGTAGCGGGCGGCGTACTGTGTGCTTCGGCACACCATTGACAACTGGCCTTGCGCAGAGGGAAAGAACTTCGGTCGCAACATCATGTTCCTCCCAACGAACCACTTGGAAACACTTGTTGTCAGCTTCGGTCTTGAGTTTGTCTGTCTATCTCGCATGTCCTGTCTGCACCAGTACAACGTACCCAGTTCCATCGCATGATGTGTTTTGCACTGCTTCGGTTAGTTCCTGACTTTCCTCTTCTCTCTCACTCCTCAGCAGATTTCGTTGTTTTTTCCAAACATCCTTAACTCCAAAGCTGCCTTCTTTCCAACTGTTCAATTGCCTTGTATGTATCAAGAGATACCTCTAAGGAGGAATCATAAGTATAAGCCCGAGTTGACACGGCCCCGATGCTAATCAATCAGGCGAATCGAGAGACGCGAATCGATCGACGACGAGACAGTATTGCCACCCCAAGCGAAACAATTTGACCTACGGAAGATCCGAACATGTCTCAAGTCGAAGCCAAACCGCATTTCTGTCAGCATGCCCCAAGACATCGGGGACGCCTTTGGTATTCATACACTTGCCCCGGCTATTATAGGCCACATGATGACGATTACCGAAGTGATATAATTGCGTTCGTCCGCCTCCTGTTCTGGATCGCTCTTGTTCCGGTAGTCCTCACGCAGGAAAATCGTAACGGAAGACCATCGTCCACATTGCAATCCACAGCCACCAAGAGCCCTCCCAAGGACAACGGTAAGGTTGAACTTTCGCCGAATTCCTTCTTGACTTCACTTTCACTAAAGCCTGGCAACTTGTGTGTGTCTGTACAATTAGCAGCTAATTAGGTTCTTCCAGGTCCTTCAGCGCTAATCACTGTCTTCGAGACACCCACAATTACCAAAGATCCGACCGAAACGATATCACAACCGTTCTGTCCGGTCGAAATGTCAACTGCTTGGTTGCAGCTCAAGAACGACGACGATGCGTTGAGGCGAGAGTTGGAGGCGGCGCTAGCGGAGTTAGAGGACGAGATTGCTCTTTTGACTGCATTGCTTGCGTCTCGGGACGAAAACGTCATACGGGCTGCCGAGGAGGGGTTGCAGCTAATAGTTGACCTCTTCGAGCAGTTTGAATAGTTGAGACCACAAGGTATGGAATACACTTATCCACAGTCCCTACCCAACAAAAATAGCCGTGTGATTTAATCGTTTGGCAATCCCCAGTTCCGTGACCCGACGCTAACTTTTCTCAAGAAGAACAGGGGTGAACCATCTCGATACAATTTGGCTCTTGGGGAATCTTTCAAGTGTCAGCAAACCATCTCTCACGATCTTTGAGAACACGATCTAAAAGATGGATTCCCTCGACAGATGGTTCGTCTATACTACAGTGGTCCTTGTCGTTGTGTTTTACTTGCTCATGTTGTGATATTGGACGGAGTTCAACAAACTACGTCGGGAATCTTAGCATCTAAATTGTCGCTCAATTCCAATTGAAACCACTTTCTTTCCTTGAGGCCTGAGCAGTCTGATACGACGCTCTAGCAATGATGCCTAGTGAATTCCAAGTTGATGTTGTAGTTTTACATATTGTGATCTCGTAGTCTTGGCCTGTAAACTTGACATGGTAAGTACTTTTCACTCCAAGCCGCCTGGCAGGTAAGTAAATGACACTGGTAATGGCATTTCTTCCCCACCCCTTTCTCCCTCTTGCACACTTACAAGGTAAGCATCCCACTGAGGTAAAGTACATGTAAAGAGAAGCTGGTCAAAACTCTAACATCCTGCCTGGATCACGATTTCACGAAGTTGGCTCCCAGATGGCAAGTGCAATGAAACACTGAAAACTGATACACCACTATGGCGAGAGCCAGGCATCTAGGACCGGTTTGTAACAGATTCAGACCTGACCGGAGTACTGGAAACTCTGTTCTGTAAGCCTACCGTAGCCACGGCTACAGCTGGCAACACCCATTGGTAAGATTTGGCTGACTACTGGCCTTCAAGAGGCTGTCAGGTGCCAAGGCAGCATGAGCTTCACCATAGCCTAGGGGCTCCCCTGTAGAGGGCTGTTTGGGTTACTAGATATGTGTATATAAGGGCTGGGCGGCTCCCACTGAATGGGAGAGCCGAGGAATCAATGAATTGAGACCTGACCCCTACTATTCTACTTGACTACTGCTATATTCCTTCACTCTGGTGCAAAAGAACTTGACAGGTTCATAGCAGGTTCAAACTTGACAGGGTACTGTAAACTCTATTCTGTAAAGCTACCGTAGCTACGCTACCGCTACAAATACCCATTGGTAAGATTTAGCCGACTACTGGCCTTCAAGAGACTCTCCAAGGACTTTGGCCTCGCACATGTTCATCAAAAGTAGTGGATCCGGCTTCGGTGCCTCTCTCATGGGGAGATGGTCAATTGACCACAGCAACACCAAGTAGAGCAAGCTGAGATTCTGCGTTCATCCTGCTATGGGCAGGTCCTGGCCCCGTAATCTAGCATCACCCACAGATAGCTCATCATCAATTCTACCTCAATCCATCTCCACCGGTTCCCTATGAGCCGCCAACTCTCCCGGCTCTCTGTAGCCGCTCATCTCACACCTTGCCACCTGAATCTCCGGCCCATGCGTCCACGTCGGTTTGTGATCCACGTCCACTACTGCCTCTACCCGTTTCGGGCTTGTCGGAGGACCACTGCTCTTCCAATGTTTTCGTAATACAACAATTCCCAACAGAATCAGTACCACACCAAGCGTGCTCCCAACACCCACGGCCGCTTTGGCCGCTGTGCTGCTCAGACCACCCATCTGAGCGGAAGATCCCATGGCGGGTGGCTCCGTGGTGCTGGTGGTGCTGGTGCTCGTTGGCCGTGTCACGAATGTCGAGCGCTCGGTTGTACTCTCGGTGCTTAGCACTGACGGCACATGCCACTCCGGGTCAGTCGCACCCCTTTCCACGACGACGCCATACGCGTAGACGGTCTCGCCGCTCTGTATCGGGGCCGTGGTGGTGCCGATGACAGTCGAGGTCCCAGAGGGGTACGCGATGACGTCGCCGGTGTAGGAGCTCGCGGAGGCGAGCGTCGAGTGGCAGGCGTTGTTATCATCGTCTTGCGATGGCGTCGATCGGCAGGTGAAGCCGCTATTCTTGCACGACAGCGGTCGTGTTCGTTAGTAACGTGAAGTGAACAAGGACAAGCTTGACTCATTTGATAGACAATCTCTCTCGCTTCACATTTCCTATCTCTGCCGCTTTGGTTGGGATTGTGGGCTTGTCTCTTTTGTAAGTCATGAGATACGTTTCATCGTCATGTCTTGCTCTTGTTTGCTCCGATCCATGCCCATCCACGAAATAAATGAAGGAAGGACCTTGCCCAACGTACCTAGGGCAGCAAGTGGCTACGGTGATACCGAGATTGCCTCTTTGAGTCGATGTACACGCGTAGACGTAGCCATGCTGGCAAACACCGGGCGAATAGTAGTGGGCGTCGCCGGGCGTGAAATTGGCGGGGAAGCAGTCCTCGATCTTGTCATCCCGCTCGAGCCAGTAGCCTTCGGTGTCTCTAGCAAGGTGTATCGTCTCGCAGAATGCACTGCTGACTGCTGTGTACTTGGTGGTTAAAGGTCCGAGGTTTGTCATCGTCGTGACTGAGTCGTCAATGTACGAGAGCGTGTGAGATGGCAGAGAAGTCACGAGTGGTGAGAAGAAACACGGCAAAATTTTTAGAACATGGCCTCGGTGGTTTAATACTGCTGCTGGCTTACTAGGTAGGGGGAGCTCTGACTATACCGCCACACAATTAACTGAATGGGCATGCGGCCGCATCTTAATGACAATTGTATAGCATGGGTTGACTTCCCCAGGATCGCTCTACATCCCAATGAGGATATTGGGGTCTTGACAACGACGATTCCTATAGGGCGCCAAGGTGACAGTGCATGGGCCCTTGATCCAAAATAGCATCCATCGTGACGACGACCCCGGTCAATGTTTGGGCCAATCTCTTTGACAATGGGGTGATTGTGAGAGCCCCCAGGTAGCATCGACACCTCATTGGAATGACAGGAATCCTACTTGAGATAAGGGAGGGCTTCGAAGAGTGGTTGAATTATTAAGGACAACTCGGCCGACATGGCACATCGTACGTAAGTGGGTAACTACGCCAAGGTGAATAACTGAGTTGAGGCGTAACACCAACAGCAACACCAAAATCAACATCAAGACACAGAACGATGCAAGACGCGTAATTATCGAATAGCTCGATGGGCCATCACAAGCCTATCTTGTGATGGGAACCTACCTTGGTAGACGGAGGATATGGAAGTGTTTAAAAAGCAGGGAGACGCCCTCTGGCCATCCAGAAGATCCAACTTCGCGCTCCCAGAGTTTTCATCAAGTTTTCAAAACAAGCTTCCACATTCACATTCACACTTATTCAACTTCAATTTCACCAGAAACATCTGCATTTCACCTTGACACTTTGAGACTTTGCACTCAACATCAACTCCATACAACATACACTTAACCAACCAACACTTGCTTCGCTGAACAATTTGTTCAGCATTCCTCAGAAAAAAAACAACATGTCGTCCCCCATCAACACGCCCACCACCCCAAAGGTAAGTCAGACTCTTCAACTTGTCTTAACACAAACACAACTATATCGGCAAAACTCCCCTTCCTGCACTTCGTAGATTTACCTTTCTTTCTACTCTCCCAACAGTCCCAGCAGCTCAACAACAGAATCACCATCACTTGTAGACCTCACTCAAGTATACCCAAAAACACGATCTGATCTGTTTGTGAAATTTTACCAAAGCAGAAGACCGCCCAGGAAGTCCAGATGGAGGCGCATATGCGCGTTTGCATCCTGTGCAGGTGTTTGAAGAAGCATCAGGAAACGACGTTTCCTTCCGCGAAGCCCATAGATTGGGAGTCAGAATGTGTTTGCCCGATGGACGCAAAAGTTGGCTATCCAGCTAGCAAGACCGAGACAAGTTGGGACTCTTCAGCGAGCTCACCCCCCGTAAGTGATGAATTCCCGAATCTTGGTCCTTTACTTTCCTCCCCAACTTGACACCCAACTTCACCCCCCAACCCCATTTAACAATCAGCCCACTAACCACCAACTCCTTAACAGGAGTATGCGTCTGACTACGGGTCACTCTGGGTGTACCACCCGTCCGCGGACGTCGAGGCGCTTTTAGCGTCAAAGATACCGAAAATCCCCTTCTTCCAGCGGGCTTGGGTGCGGACTGTTGGGGGAATTCTTTGGTGGCTGTTCAAATGGGGGGGAATCATCGTACTGAATTGCATATTTTATTGGGCGTTGTTCAACAACAAAATTCCCTTTCTCCATATCCCGCCTCCGTCTCCAGACATTACTGATCTGGACTATCTCAGGGAGTGGTGGGAGTGGGCGCAGTGGACGGACGAGCAGTTTCAGGATGGGCGATGAGTGATGAGTGATGGGTGATGGGATTGGTTTTCTGTTTCTGTTTTTTCTTCATTTTTCCTACTGCCTTTTTCCTCTTTTGTCTCGATGCTGCTCATCTAGGGCTAGGGTGTGATGGGATGGGTTGTGATGGGATGGGTTGTGATGGGATGGGTTGTGATGGGATGGGTTGTGATGGGATGGGTTGTGATGGGATGGGTTGTGATGGGATGGGAACACACTAATGGGCTCTTTCCTTCTCAAAATTGTGTACGTATGGTAGGCCTGGTTTGCAATTCTCCCGAGAATAGTTCGCGGCGCCTCACTCCAGCGGAAGACACAGGCTCTCTCAGCCTCTGCTCATCACGTCTTTCCTTTCTTTCTTTCTGAGAGATGGTATGGTTTCATACCTGAGGCAGATGACGATGGGCCCGGCTGGTGTCTCTGTCTTCCGCTGCTGAGGGACGCTGCAACTATTCTTGGGGGTCTTGCAACCAAGCCTATCTACTACCTACCTACTGATAGGAAATACATTCGCTGAACCCCCTAACTATCGTGTTTGATTTGCTTTGCTCATTGTGACTGTTAGTTCTAGCATTATATTATGTGACGAGGTAATGTCCTAGTAGTGGTTGATGTGACATGTACTGGCTGTTAGCTTCTGCTTGTCGGGGACATGAGTTTATGGGGGTTTCATGAGTGCTTAGGTCCTAGAGGAATATGTCGCTATCTGATGCAGACACATTTACAGGTCATTAGCCCAGAGCAGTACCCAGCCTCCCTCCCAGGTAGTTTCCGAGAATCTTGGTCGAAATATCGCATTCGTTGAGATGCAGGCTTACATTGGTTTTGGGTACACGTTCTTAAAATTCCATTAATACGGACTGTAATGTACTCGAGTCTCGAGTTTTCTGAGTGTAATGATATTACTTGTCGGTTACCGCAATATCATGTTCATATCACCCATTAACAATCTTCATATGTGAATAAACCCAACCAATTCGTCGTTCAATACTCGCCTAGTATATGTCTGTCATGCAAAAGACCAGCTCAAATTATTGAGCATAATCCTCTAAATTGAATAATCTTCAAATATCACTGCTCCTAATACATTATACATTTATCTAACTAATTTACTTCACCTACCTAGATTACCAACTTACTACGACACTCAATGTTATGATCGTAACCGGGGAACAACAACATCCCCGCCCGATCATGCACACACGTAAATCCAGGTCCGAGCGAACTGAAGCAGGGGCAGTAGGGGCGAGCTAGGAACCCCGCCAATGACCATGATGCAGGCATCAGGTAGTCTGCCGATCAACGGCGGCGGGCAGGCGTCGATCCCCCACTATTTTCTTCACACACAAGACTCGCTCGCGCTTTGTTTCCAATCCAAGCGAAGGGCGCGCCCGAGAGTGCAGAGAAGGGAGGCATATTGTGCTGCAGATTCGATGCATTCATAGGCGACCACGTGGCTGTAGTGTGAAAATGACTCGTAATTTCTGTCAAGATATATCTATAACAAGTCGGTAGAAGAGTATATAAAGTGTCCATCTGGCTTGCATTGTCGGAAAGCTCTAAATCACTACCGCACTACCTACCATCAAGGTTTCAGCTAATTCAATAGCTACGTAATCAGCTGAACAAGGCACATATATCTCTTCATCTACCTATCAATCTAGCTCATAACCCCAACCAACAATGGCGCCCGCCCCTTGCAAAGTCCGGCATGCCCGCCGAGGAGGTACGTATCTCCCGTCTCGCCTGTCCCCTTCTCGTTGGCCATGGCCATGACCTACTAACCATGCCTGGATTCCAGACATACCCGCGATACTCGTCATGATCCGGGAGCTAGCAGACTACGAGCACGAGCTGGACGCCGTGGAGGCGACCAAGGAGTCTCTCAGCGCCACGATAGCCTTTGCGCCCGACGATGTCGAGTCCGTCTCGACCGCTCCGCAGACAGAGCCGATATCAGCCACGCGGCCCTCGCGGTGCCTCATCCTGCTGAACGAGAAGGACGAGCCGGCCGGCATGGCGCTGTACTTCTACAACTACAGCACCTGGCGCGCCAAGGCCGGTATATACCGTGAGTACCTAGTGTAGTGCCCAGCTCTTCTTGTCTTTATTTCCACTCCTATCCTGTCCACTTCCCATCTGCTCCCATCTTGTCCGCTCCTGAAAGACTATGCGCATCATGCTAAGACTCGCCACGCAGTGGAGGACCTGATGGTGCGCGAGAGGGAGAGGAAGAAGGGCTATGGCAAGAAGCTGCTGGTGGAGCTGGCCAAGGAGGTTGTGGCGATGGACGGGGGCCGGCTGGACTGGAGCGTGCTCAAGTGGAACGAGCCGAGCATCAAGTTCTACGAGTCGATTGGCGCCAACGCCATGAACGAGTGGGTCGGCATGCGTGTCGACCGCGAGGGCTTGACAAAGCTGGCTTCTTTGTTAGATTAGGAATCGTGCTGTTCCATTATTCACACACACAAAGTGATAGCAAAGCATCAGCTAGGAGGTAGAATAACTTGCAGGTTGCATGCTGCATGTTCATTCACACTCTGGCTTGGAATCTCCCCCTAACAGCACTTTCCCGTCCTCGGTGACACCCTCGAAGAATGATAGGTCGCTTGTTGACGCAGGTGATATGCTATGCTCCATCGCTCCCCAAGTGACAGCCCAGTTGCCAGATCTCGGGTGCTTCTTGACCTGGGGCGACATGGTCCAGATGTGCTTGTAGATGCGCTGGAGCTTCCTGGGGCTGATGACGCGCACACCGATGGGGCGGCCGTGGCCGCGGGGGTCTTGGTCCTCTGCTCCGGTGAGAGTCTTGTGCGTGCGGCTGTTCCCTCTCTCGATCATGCGCGCAGGCTTCAGCACATGCTGAGACCAGTCCCAGGGCTCGCTCGTTCTTGCTGTTGCCGAACTGTCGTCCGGGCTGGAGGTGCTGTCCTGGATCGGAGCCGACTGCGCGACGGGTCTCCTGGGAGGCAGGATGAACTCGTTGACGTCCGGTTTACCCCTGACCAGCGTGCCCAGCTGGTCCCATTCGCCCTGGGGCAGCGGAGGGAGTAGCTGAGTGAGGATGCCGGCAAAGTGTTTCTTGAGCTTGTTGCGCACGAGTTTGGGTTTGTATGGTTGGTCGAAGCCGTTCCTGCCCTGCGTGATGCGCTTAGTGTCTATGGTGCGGCGCATGGCTAGAGGCCATCCTCTGGCCTGTTGCGAGGCCTGGGATTTGGCGAGGGCGAGGATCTTGTCGAGGGACCAGTTCTCGAGCCAATCGTGTTCGTCTGGTCTAGGGGCGAAGAAATCTTGGGCAGCTTTGGCTTTGGCGTTTTTGGTGTCGGATGCTGCTGTCGCTGTCGCTGTCGCTGTCGCTGTCGCTGTCTCTGTTTTTGTCGCAGTCGGAGGCGCAGGGCCGGCTTTCAGGGTGGTTTCTATGCGGGATCGCTCGAGCTCGGCGGTATCGATCGGAGGGCTGTTGCAGAGTTCGGATTTCGCCAGGATGCGTCGTCGCTTGCCGACGCGACCGCTGGCCATCTGGCACAGGCGCTGCAGACGCACGACATGGCCGGCGTTGGCGGATCGCATGTACTGGAGAGAGGAATGGGCCTCCTTCACATGTTTATCGGGGGGATCTCTGTCGCGACAATCCCGAAATCGTTGCTTGATGCGAGATGCGAACCATGGTCGGCAGAGAGGCGGGAGATAGGTGGACTCGCGAACAAGATGGCGGTAGAGATGGAGGGTAGTCTTGGGATGGGGGATTTGGAGAGGCATGCTGAACTACATGTAATTCAGGGGCCAGAAGGAACATGGCCAGGATAGTAGGTATGAATTGCACAGGCGCAGAGAAGAGATAAGGCCTTCCTCACGTCATTGCAGCCATGAGGAAAAGCGAGCTTCTTCATGGAGTCTCGATGCGAAAGCTGGAGCTACCTAACTCAGCTAAGCAACCTTAGGGCTGTTATCGAACCGCTTATCGGCACATCTTGAACTGACTTTAGGTCTACATCTACAGGTACAATTCCATAAAATGCACCATTGAAAGTGCCCGCCCGCCTAGAAGATACCTACCCGAGGTACCCTACATGTAACGTACAGACAGGCGTTATCTTGACGGACGAGACGGATACAACCCCCCATCTTTAGGTGACCTCCAGCGGCTCGCCTCGCCATGTTATTCTTTTTTAGAGAGTTCCAGGGCTATCTGTACTAAGTGAGGCATGCCCAACGAATGGACCCCAAAGAAAAAAGGCTGGATGACGTAGAAACTCTGAATTTCAGCAGCGAACAGTGCTTCTGGGCTTATAACCTCGACTTATAAGCATACCTAGGTATACTCAATGGGGAAAATAAGAACCCTTAAGCGCCCACATGCAGGACATATGGTCACGAGGCAGCTTGCAGCACTCCACTCACATTTGATGCAATTTTAGACGATGTTCAGGTCCTGGGTAGCATTCTAGGAATCAGAGATGATAGGATACCGTTTTTGTCTTGTCTGTTGCGAATCTTGCGATGCCTCATGATAGTACCTATCTGCCCCTTAACCCCTCCCCTGGATGCCTGGAAGGGTGCTGCAGTGAATTTTCACAATACGGTTCTAGTGCTGTACAGTAACAATAACCGTCACATTCGCAATGATATCAGCTAGCCAGGGGGGGGGGGCCATGTTCCTGTTGCTGTGAGCAGAGAGCGACTAGGACAAAAAGAGAAGAGTGAAGCCCCTAACCGTAAGCTCACCGTAAGCGATATCCACCAACGTTTTTTTTTCTCCCCCTTCCCACCACAACCTTGCATGTATGCAAGTACTTGTCAGGTAGTCCCCCGCACTTGCAGCGCCTGGCTGTTCCCTGGTCCCCCTACTGCTACGCCCGAGGCCGAGACTATCACCACCCAGCACGCTCGACACGGCCGCGGCCAACAACCGTGAAGCAGGACGCGTCACTCTCTACGCGACCTCACACGAAAGTGACACGATTCGGCCTTGTCTACCCCGGCCAGCACCATCCCCAAGACACATCTTTTAATTGATATGACTTGCATGGCCTCTGCTCTACCAGGAAAGCCAGGTTAGGTTCTACCAGTCTACCTGAATCCATACCAATTGTCAATTGCCTTTCCAACCACTGCAGGAGAGCTTGCTCGTGCATGGTAGCGCCCATGATCCGCCTAGGCGCCTGAAGTTTCTACCATACTTTACAAGGTACCTTACTTACCTTCCTTACCTTTACGGCAACCAGCCCACCTAGACACTCGCCTATGGTTAGAGAGGTGCCAGTGGATTAGGTAGAAGGTATCTCGAAATAGGTCCAGTAAGTTTGGCGTTGTTCGATCCAGTTACAGTTACCCTTCACAACCTTCGTTCACATGCAGCACGCCGCTATCATACTTCCTGTGCATGTACCTAGTACCCACTATCTCTGCTCTGGCCTCCACCACACACCCCATTCACCATTCATTGTCTTTCCCATTGTTCCCAATCGTGAAGTGCTGCGTCGTCGCACATCGAAGCTCTAATTTGAAGGTCGGTATCACACACCCCAACAATTTCACCATCAAAACCACACTCGTCCCGAGGAAGTTGTTCCTGTTCCTCACTTTTCCCTTCCACTGCCTCTGGCTCTGGCTCTCACGCTAAGTGCCGGCCGCTCATCTTATGGACGGTTGGCCTATCTGCCCAGTCATCCATCTCCTCAGCCATTTTCTCTCCCACTCACAGGTCATAAGTTTTCATCACATCACATCCATGCACCAGGCATTCCTCCTGCCCAAGGCACTGTTGGATATAATTTATTTGGACGCCTCACCAGGCATTCCTCCTGCCCAAGGCGCTGTTGGATATAATTTATTTGGACGCCTCAGACCCCAAAGGGGCCCTGTCAGTGAGTGCAAGCCGTTATCTCAACCATCCCTGGTCGGCCGGACCCTCATGCTCGCTCGCTCCCTTGCTCAAGCTCACCAACTCACCTGAGCCTAGCTCCTCCCTCTCCTCTGTTTCCCTCATGAATTAATTGTCCATCACACCATTGTCTAGCCCTCGGCCATAACTCCCTGGGAATTGTGTGCGCACGCTTTTGTGTTTTCGCATTGCTTTCTATATCACTTCACCTCATCCTGGGTTGATTGCGATCTCAATGTGTTTTTTTTTCTAATCTCGGTCCAGAATCCAGATATCCATCTCCATCTCCACTATCCACTTCGAGAATTAATTTGACCCTGTCGGTACCTGCGACCGTCGCTCTGCCACAACCCGACTTACTCGAACTACAACAACATAATCGAACTTGGCCAATGTCACTGCCAACATAATCGCATCCTCCTTCCCACGGATCCTATCATCCTCGTTTCTATATAGTGCCACGGCCCTCACCTTTACTTGCCGACCTAACCTCTGGCCCCCCTAAACGGTCGATTCCCGAGCGGCGAACAGAACTGAATATCCCTTCATGGCCTCGGCTCTTGTTGCGTCTTGTCAGCAGCCGACGGCAAACCCCGACCCTGCCTCATTCACAGGCGCTTCCTTTGCGCCTCCTTCGGGTGCCAGCCAGGGGCCTCTCTCCTCCATCCCTCCTCCGAACTCTGCTGCCGTGGGCCGGAACAGCAGCTTTGATGCTGCTGCGAAAGATCTCGCCATGTCACAACCACAGTCGCAACCGTCGTCCCAGCAGTCCTTCGCCATGAGCCAGCCTCAGTCACAATCACAATTCTCTCGGCATCAGCTGCCCGACCACCCGAGACGGAATACCCAGGAGCACATCATCTATAAGGTCAGTCGCATTCCCAACCCCCGTCGCCCAGCCAACCTACCTTCAGCGCATTAACCACCCTCGATCTCTAGGCTGTCTATTCTGGTGTCGACGTGTACGAGATGGAAGTCAACAACGTAGCTGTCATGCGCCGACGCAATGACAGCTGGCTGAATGCCACACAGATCCTGAAGGTAGCCAAGATAGACAAGGGCAAGCGGACCAAGATTCTGGAAAAGGAGATCCAGACGGGCGACCACGAGAAGGTCCAGGGCGGCTACGGAAAATACCAAGGCACATGGATTCATTTCGACCGTGGTGTTGAAGTGTGCAAGCAGTATCACGTCGAGGAGCTGCTGCGCCCCCTCCTAACCTACGACATGGGCCAGGACGGCGGTATTGCCGGTCAAGGCGACTTCAACACGCCCACAAAGGAGCAGGCCATGGCCGCTCAGAGGAAGCGCATGTACAGCGCCGGCACGGAAGGACACACCAATGGCACGTCGGCCACATTCTTCAAGAGTATCTCGAGCACCGCTACCAATGCTGTCGCTGCCATCACGAAGGCTCGCCGCGACTCGCCGGGCCCCAGAAGCCGCAACAAGCCAACGAGACCACCGAGCTTCAGTCGCAACCCATCGATGCAGGCCATGGACGAGATCCCCATCAACTCACAGCAGAGCTTCAACGCCGACTACCCCATCGATCCCTTCTATGCGACCCAGACCATGCAGGTCTTCGACGAGCCACCACGCAAACGTCAGCGTGTCATAACACCATCCGAAAGCTTCGGCTACGCCTCGCAATCCATGCAGCACATATACGCCAACGAATTCCCAGGCTCACCGACAGAGCCCAATGAGTCCTTCGTCTACTCACAGGCCGGTATACACCTGCATGACCTAGAGACGAACTTCCTGCCGCCATTACCGTTCGACCTCTCTCCGGATGGTGAACGTAAGCGTAACATGCTTATGGCCTTGTTCATGGACAAGGGGGGGAATGACATTGAGCGCATCCCAACACCAACCCTCCAGGCACTAACGCCACCTGACCTCGACGCACCCATCGACGCTACTAGTAATACAGCTTTGCATTGGGCTGCTACCCTAGCCCGCATCCATCTCCTGGGTGAGCTGATCGCTGCTGGAGCTAATCCCTCCAGGGTTAATGCCTCTGGAGAAACAGCGCTGATGCGGGCTTCGGCGGTCACCAACAACCTGGACCAGGGCACATTCTCGAATCTGCTTGATGTTTTGGGCGACACGATTGATATAAGAGACAACCGGGGCCGCACCGTATTACATCACATTGCTCTCTCCAGCGCCGTCAGGGGCCGTAGTCAGTCGAGCAGATACTACCTCGAGAGACTTCTGGAATGGGTCGTGAGACAGGGAAGCGCTCCCAGCAGCCAGACGACAGTTGCCAATGGCACGGAAGCAGCACCGAAACTGACCATAGGGCGATTCATGGGTGAGATTGTCAATGCGCAGGACAAATCGGGCGACACAGCTCTCGGCATCGCTTCCCGAGTCGGCAACCGGAGCATCATATCCCAGTTGATCGAAGTGGGAGCAGATCCGAACATCGCCAATGCCGCCGGCTTGCGACCATCGGATTTCGGAGTCGGCGAGAAAAGCGAGGTCGCTGCGGATGGCGCGGAAGTGGACGGCGCTGCCCCCGTTAAGGACGTGGGAAGCGGTAACCAGACGCGCGAGAGTACCGACGACATCATTACCTGTAAGCCTGATGGACACCCCCTTAAATGACATCCCAACATATACTGACAACCTGAACAGCCATGACCCATCTCCTCAATGAAACCGCCAACAGCTTCCAGATTGACGTGAAAAGCAAACAGGCTGACCTGGATGTATTACATTCACAATTACGAAATGAATCTACCGATTTAAGCGACGCCAAGAAAACGCTGAACACGTTACAAATAGCAGCCAAGGCCCGCTTACTCACTCGGCAGAGAGTCATCAACCTCACGCGCGGACGCGAGGAGGAGCAAAAACGACTCGCCAAGATCGAGCAAACCCAGGGACCTCTGGACGCCGCCAGCATATCGTGGGAGACGGATCTTCAATCCCTCCCTGCGCTAGGAGCAGCAGAGCAAAGCGAGAACAACGGGTCCCCGAAGCCGACAATACCCAGCGCCACGACACTCCAGGCGCGCATACAAGCGCTGAAGAACAGAACCGATCTTACTCTACGAGGCGTGGCGTCGCTAAAGAGCCGCAGCAAGGACATCGAGATCAAATACCGCAAGGTGGTGGCGCTGTGTACGGGGATCTCGGAGGACAACGTGGATGACTTGCTGGATGGGCTCATGAGGGCCGTCGAGAGCGAAAAGGGCGAGCTCGAGGTCGGCAGAGTCCGGAGATTCTTGGGCGGGGTGGATGTTGATGTCGAACCGTAGTAGGTTGCTTCATCACTGTCACTTCGCTGTCGCTGTCGTCTGGGAGAATTATATGATGTTCTCTTCTATACGGCATTTTCCAACAAGGAACCAACTCTCTAAAACGCTTTGGGAGCTTCTGCTGCTCGCACGCAACGCACGCTATATTCGGCTCTTTTGGCTGGGGAGCTTGGCGATACGCTTTACTATACTACTACTTCTACTACTACTGACTCACTATATTGTTTGCCTGCTTCCTTCGCCTTCCTGCGTGGGAAAGTGAAGGGGAAGGGGCAGGGGAAGGAAAGGGGGCGTCTAGAGAGCATACACACACTCACACGCAATACACACACAACGCACACGGCACTCAGGGGATTTGATTTGATTTGATTTGCAACGGGGCTGGCTGGCGTTTGAGATGATTCCTACATGCTGCGGTTTTTAGACGTCGGCCTCCGACGTCAGTCGATTTTTGATGTTGTCAAAGGTTTCGGTTTTGGTGCTGGACCTGGAGCTGGTGTTGATCGGGCAAGGGCAAGGCATGCATGGCATGGAAGAAAGGCATGGATGGATTGATTGATTGATTGGTTTGTGTGTCATGCTAGGCACACGAAATGAAATGGAACCAGGCCTGGGGAATTTTTGGAGTTGGGTTGGGTTGGGTTAAGTTAGGTATTCCGTATTAAAGGAATGCCTAGGTGCCTACTTACGCACCTACTTAAACCTACCTACCTACATACTGAACTACGAAACTAATAGTACCTGCCTGCTTGCTTTGATGTTCTGCCTATCAAGGTTGCTGTGGATCGATTGCTCTGGTTGATTCTCTGTGATTGGTGATGTTCGTGATGTTGATGTTGTTGATGTTGGCGATGTTGACGATGTTGGCAATGTTGTTGATATTTGTGATACTCGTCCCACAGTACAAATATTAGTTGTCCGCTCCCAAACCCACCCACGCCTACCTACTCCCCCATGGGTGGGGGCCAAAGGTGGACAACTAATATTCTGATTGCATACTCGTGATGTTTACGGTCTTCATGCTGTTCCTGGAACTTCGTCTTTTCCCGTTTCAAACTGAAAATAATGATCATGAATATCGTATCGTAGTACACTGTGCTGTCAGTTAATCTTACTTACTTGCTTCTTGTCCGACAGTTTGAGTTTGATCGTTTCGCTTCGGTAATTCATTGATTCGTTGGCATCAAGCCGAGCGGGCGGCACTCGAAAGTCTGGGTGGCATGGCATAAGATAGCGGGAGATGATATGACGTGGACTGTGTTGTGTTGTGCCCGTAAAGGCAGGTAAGGGACCTTTTTTTTAGGTAATGTAGCACTTTTCTTGTGTCTGTGTCTGTGTCTGTGTCTATGGGGGAGGTTGTGTGTATGGATTATTTGCCGAGAGAGTGCTCTCTCTCTCGCCCTGGGGAGATTACAGCTATGGTGTTTCTACCTATCTCGGGTGCTACATAGGAGGTAGGTAACCGATTGGCCCATCCATAATAGCACTACAGAGAGCGTTGTTCTTTATTACGGTGTATGGCTTGGGGAGTTAGATTCGAATCTGTTGAATCTTTGATCAGATCGGTAGGTAGTTGCTTAGGTTGGTAGGAGGCTCGACTATTAAGGAAGATGCTTTCGAAACGCAATTTCGCCACTAAGCGAGGATTGTATTCTATCTAGATCACCTAATTCACCCGAGCACCCTGGGTATCATTTCGGTCATTTGCCGGAACGAAGATGTATATTAGGTACCTACAGTACAGCACAGTACAAGCAGAGGGTGGATTGGATTGGACCCTCGTCGATTCTCCTCGCTCTTCCTGGCATTATGAGAATTTCGCAAGTCATTTCCTCAGCGTCATGTCTAATGACATTGATACACATACCCGTACACATATATGTCCACGTACATATACACGGATATATAAGTACAGCCAACAGGCATCCCCTCTCCCTCCCCCTCTTGCTGTGCTGTAGAATCGCCTCGTTTCACCTCACACAATCCTACAATCCCACAACTCCGACCTCGGGACGTACATGTACGAAAAAAGGCCCAGCCAGGTCTAGATCTAGACCCAACACTACCACCCCTCAAACCAAAGCCTCCAGCTGGGCCAATTTCACGGAATCGGCACTCCAGTCCCTTCCCGTGGCGGAACGAATCAGGTCCCTCATGAACGTCTCGACTTCTTCGGCTCTCATGCCTTTGCCACTCCCACCACCACCCCCAAAAACCTTCACCCTCCCCCCCTCGCTCAGCGCAAAGGCATCGCAGACGACGCGCAGCACACGCACGGAGGGGTGGAACAAGTCGAGGGCTATGTGGTGGTCGAGGTACGAGGCTAGGGCTGTTGTGAACGGATGCTTGTATACACCCCCACCAACACCCCCACCCTCGCCACCACCCTCACCACCACCAGACACAGAAATACCTTGATTGAGAACTCTCTCCTCTAGTGGTGGTGGTAGTGGTGCGTTTCCGTTCTCGGGCCGAGGGGGCTGGATCCACCACCAGCCTTCTTCGTCTCGGTTGCCGCCTTGTTTTCTTTTCCGTTGTTGTTGTTGGAGGTGGTGGTGTTGGTCTGCTGGAATTGAATCTGAATCTGACAGGATCTTGTCCCCCGCGCGCAAGAACCGGCGGACCTCGCCGGCGGGGACCACCACGTCAATAGTCTTAAGACCGGCGATGGCCACTGGCGATGTCGTAGTCTTGCCATCGGCTATTTCCGAACTGCTTGTATGCTTTGTATCATGGGACGGTGCCTCGAAATGGAAGCCGAGGGTGAGCGCCACGTCTTTGCTGAGCCTGGGTCTTTTTCCCGGTTCTGGGATTTCTGCCTCTCGTGTGCCTCCAATCCACCTCTCCCAGCTGCGCACCAGGCTCCGCGTCCCGAGCCGCAGCGCACTGATGCGGCAGTCGAAGGTGCTGGAGAGAAAATCTATGACGACGCTCTTTAGTGTGGCGGGCATGCGCGTGAGGAGGAGGGGGTAGTGTGCGAAGTTGACTGTACTAGTAGTTGTTGTAGTTGTTGTAGTTGTTGTAGTTGTTGTAATAGTAGCATCTTTGCCGTGTATCGGAAGTATCTCCATCCGCATCCTCTGCTGTCCTTTTTGTTTCCTGCTTCCGTCTATGGCCTCGAGAGACGGCAGTAGCAAGGCGCTGAACGTGGCTCGCTCGTACTCGAGTTCTAGACAGAGCAGGTGTCGGCTCTTGGTGGCACCACCACTACCACTGTTCTCATTAACATGATCGTCATCGTCATCCTCTTCCTCTCCCTCTGCAACCGAAGGAAAGATAGCCGCCAGACTACACATCCGCCACTCGACCCTCACAAGATGTCCCAGCCGGCCGAGCACGGCGTTGTCCCCATCGAGACCAACCTGCACGCCGCGCACCACGTCGCCGACGAGTGTGTCGCGGAGCCTGCGCGAGAGCGTCTCGAGCCCGACGGGCGTGAGGTTGCTTTGTGCTATGTAGAGCGGCGATACGCGGAAGGTGGAGAATGTGGTGTTGAAGAAGGCGAAGTCGCCTGCTCTGTCTGGTTCTGTGTCTGAGTTTGAGTTTGCGTCGGATTCCGGTGCTGAGTGCTGAGATTGTTCTTGGTCTTGGTCTTGGTCAGAGTTGTGGTCGTCAGCTGAGGCCTCGGGCTCTGCGTTCCGGGCACGCTTTTTAGGAGGCATTGTGGATTGTGAATTGTGGGTTTGGCGGTTTTGTTTCTTTTAATGAAGTGAATGAATAGAGAAATAAAGAAATGAGTCCCAAGCCTGGTTCCCTACTTCGCATTTCAGACGTATGGGTGTTTTTATGTGTTGATGTTTATGTATGCATATAAGAATTAGAGGCCATCGCCACCACAGACTGTGGTGAGTGGTGGTTTGTGGTTTGTGGTGGGGGTGTCCAGAGTCAGACGAGAGCAGGCTCGCGGGGTAAAACGCGTCAGTTTTTGTCCGGGACTAGAGTTTTGCACCCAATTAAAATTTAAACGGAGTATCGAGGAGAGTTTACGCGTCGAAACCAGGGAATTTGATATTAAAAAGGCTGTATTGCTATGTAATGGCGGTTAATTCCAAGATGCGCATGTGTAGAATGTCGTTGAGGGTCGCGTAACCTGAAGGGCCCTTACAGATCCAGTTCCGTCTTAGCACGGTTGGCAGAGCCCTGCACCGGATCTTATTTACGGTGCATAGCGGGGCTTAAGGCATGCGATGCCGTGCGGAGATTGGCGGATGCCCGGCGAAGATACTTGGCTACCTATCTAGGAAAATACCTACCTGTGGGTGGTATTGTCCTCGCCCCTAGGTCGCTTGTTGTGTCATTCTCTCCTATCCAACCATCTACACACTCTCACTCCGCACTTTGTTGTTACACAGAGATACAGAATGGACACTGTACCGATCCATCCTGCGCAGGCTCTCTCCAAGCGACAAATTTATGAGGCTGATGATAAAGGGTAACAACCAGCGAGACGCTAACCCATTCGTCTCAGCTCCGTTCGCCAAGTGCCATGGGTCTTTGGTGAATATCGATACCACCTTCAAGCCACAACGAATCCTGCGGTATCCGGCACCTATCCCATGGCTTCACGCCCGCCAGGTGGAGAGGTAGGAGTGGTGCGATAGGTCGTAGCCTGCTTGCTGGTGGCTGACCTTGCGTATCAGAGTGTCGGGGCTGAGATGGGATTGAGTCGCCTCTGCATAGAGATCCTGTTCGCTACTTTCTTTCTTGGCTTCTATTGTGGCATGTCTTCGTGTTCGTGCATATATACCAGAATGTGGAATGAAAATGCCACCACGGCGGCAGGCTGCACGCCCAGCTGAGTTCGTAACAGCAGCACAATGGGCATTGGGGGCGGGGGCTTAATCCAGATTAGCAGGAACTGCAGCCTCTGGCCCCATGCTCTTGTTTGTGTGAGAGTACAAATATCATATGTGCGCAGGGCGTATCCACATGGAATGCTGACTTTCTTGTTATCTCTGTTGACTGAGTCTCACATTCATCCTTCGCAGAACAGGAGCACCTCGATGGCTGACTCGAGGCCTCGAGCCCCCTCGCCTGAACAGCCCGGCCTTGAGGTCGCACGCCATGGACCCGGGACAATTGCGAGTATCCAAAACGATAAAGAAGCAATACCTATCGATTACAAGGGACTTCATACAATACCTGGCGACGAAAAATACTTACATACACCGTTGATCCGATCAACATCAATCGAAGACGGCATCCAAGTAGCACCTGGCGATGTCGAAGGGCTCCATCCTGTTCAAAATGAAGAGCAATACGTGCCACCAGTCGAGCCTGGTGACAATAACTCTGTGCCTAGAGAATGGACCAAGAAGAAGATCTTGTTAGTTGCAGGGATAGTGTCGCTCGTTGTGCTCGCCGCGGTCATCGTTGGCGCCGTTCTTGGGACTCGGAAACAACACTCACCTACACACTCACCTACCCCAACGCAAGTGATCCCCACAATGTTGCCAAATAACACTTAGTGATTAATCCTATAATCTCTAGCGATGAAAGTCAGACGGCGGAGATGACAGGCAGTAACATTTCGGAACCCCCGTATCCTGCCCCAACAGCTGTTGTGGCTCGTAATCGGCTCGAAATATACGCCTTGACAAAGAACGAATCATACTCTATATATCGCAAATACCAAGATAGGAATCGCGACAACTTCGAGCCAAGCGGCATGGACATGGAACTCGTGGGTGGCACGGTTCTTCGCGACCAAACAGCGTCCATCGCCCTTCACATACATCTCCAAGGGAATGAGTATCGAACTGAGGTAATTATTAATGCAAAAGGCCGACTTCGTACCAAATTCCACGATGAGGATCAAGCTTTGGTGAGTGGTTGCATCGCCCTGAACACAGCAAACTGTGGTTTTAAGCCATGTTCACCCCTATAACCAACTAATGGCCTATTACTGACACCTTAGCTGATTCCTAGGTCTATGCCTCGCCTGACGATTGGTTTGACTTTCCTATTACCAATCTCGCTGTGACTGGCACCCCATCGGAAGTCAAGTACAACCCTGACATTCAGAACATGACGGTCTTTTACCTAGCCGAAAACGATAACAACGACCTTGCAGTCTACTATAATACATATCAACCTGTGAATAGTTGGAGGAACAAGCAACAGGTGCCAGGAAACGCCAAACTGAGCAATATGACACCTTCGGTGGTAGCTTGGAATGGGGATTCCACGCGCCTAGATCTCTTTGTCGTGGGCAGTGAGAACAATCACTTACTCCATGCATCATACGACTCGGGCGCAAATAGATGGACTGATTACGAAGACTTGGGAGGCTTTATGGCCACGCCCCCCGTGGCAGTGGCTAGCCATGCAGGTATAATCGACGTGTTTGCACTCGGCGGTGACAATCGGCTGTGGCGTCTACATTATAACAACGACGACTCAACAAAGTTGCCGCAATGGGAGCTGATTCATCAGAATACCAAAATCCAAGGCCGCCCCCACGCTGTGGTTGATTCGTCTGGCATCTTGAATGTCTTCGCCTGGGGCTACGACAATAAAAGCATACTGCATGATTGGTATGATGGCGGGTGGCATAATGATTTTACTGTACTCGGTCAAAGTCAATTTAGGAGCCCCCAACGGCCGTGGATGATGGAAGTAAGATTCACGTATTCGCGTACGACAATAACAACCAACTTGTACAAATGAACCCAGGTGCCTCTCCGACCATACTTGCCGCTGTGCCGTCGTTGGACGGTTAACATTTACACACCCTCCATAACACCATAGCTCACGAAATACAGTACCAAACCCCTGTTCAATTGTGTCAAAGTCATCAATTCCTAAGTCACCTAGGCAATTTCATAAAGTTTGATCATAGTGTCTCATCTTTCTGTTTGAAAGCGCATTCCATTCTATAAAGAACAACAGTTCAACTTGTGAACAGTGGTAGATAAAACCTCCTCCTCGAGGGGGGTATGGCAGTGCAGATACTGTGAGACAGGCTATTGATGCACTGTATTTCTGTAAAGGCGGTGAAGCCACCGACTCTTTCGCCACTTGAACCCATTCACCATTTAGGTGTTCAAGTCATCTTGAATTCCATCTTGATATCTCCCGTCCGGTCTTCTCAAAATAGCAAACGTCATCCATCAGCTATGTGGGAGAAAGAGCGCGAGTTAGAGCGCCAGTTGAGGGAGGCGAGGTGGGCAGCCTCGTCAGCTTCTTCATCATGCGAACGTCTCTTCCCAAAATTCGCACATCTGCCGGCGGAGCTGCGATTCAAGATCTGGCGCCTTGCTGTGCCATCGCCAGGCATCAACTTCTTCAACGTGCACGCCTGGCCCAATGACCACTGGAAGTGCGATCGGAGCACCTCGCCACCCTTGCTCTACTTGGACCTACGTCGTCTCGCCATCGAGGACAAAGATGACAAGGTGGCCAGCTACGACCCTTCAGCGTGGCAAGCGAGGCTCGCCGTGCGCCAGTCGTGTGCCGAGGCGTACCACGCCTGTGCTCTGCGCCCTTCCGAGGCCGCCACCCTCACCCTCACCCGCCCCCGGCGCGGCCTGTTCGTGCGCCCAGGCGACCTGCAGCTGCGCACGTGGACCCCATTGAACTATGGAGAAACCTGCAGCATGAGTCATGGTACCGGTAGGGTGATGCCCAAGGAGCCCGCTGTGTGCCGCACCGTTGAGGTCCACATTGACGATGTCCTCTGTCTGTCCGTGGAGAACTGCAGCTTAAACCTCCCGTGGGAGGAGGATCCCGTGATCGACGAAGACGAAGAAGGCTCTGACGTCTGTGACGGGTGGAGCTATGATCCCGAGTTGACCCCGGGCCTGCCCCCTAGTATTCGCCCGGAACTTCGCTGCGTGTCCTTGGGAAATTCAAGCAACCAAATCTCTAGTCAATTAACCGACGCCCTTGTGGCCTTGCTTGGGGAGGAGAGAGAAGAAGGGTCAGTGGCTTCGGCAGACGCGCATCCACCGCTGCTGCAGCTCATGTTCGACAGTGACACGGTCTCGCAGCAGGACTCCGACGCTTCCAACTTGTCTCTTGCGCACATTTACGACGAGGATGGCATCCATGATTGGCAGCGACTGGAGCCCACGCCCAAACAGTCCTTGGTTGTAACAGATCGCTTCGGCGACCGATACGTGCGCCTGGGAACGGATAACCATCTCAGTCCTAGATATGAACTCGTCGTCAGCGATGAGAGCGAGACACCCTACGATTTCTTTTTCACCAAGATGTCGCCCGAAACGAACCATATCCGCGAGCGCTATCGCTGGTCGGCGGTTCTTCATGAGGGGCCTGGTAATTGCAATGGACTTTGGGGGACATAGTAGTACCTAGAAAAAGTAGGAAAAACAGGAAAAATGATCGCATCCGAAAAGCCCAATAATAAATAGAATAATAGCCCATCTAAACCCTTGATCAGCTACCCCTTCGTTTAAACGTACACCTTTATAGCACATCGCACTCACATGTAGAAGAGCCTTATGACACAGATGAGCATGAAACGTAATAGCCGTCGGGAAGCTGATCTATCGTCCTCTGAGCAACCCTCGGGGCTCGAAGCTTCTATCACCGAAGTCAAGTGCCAGCTTTGGGGCTTCACTGACGTCGAACAGAGGAATAGTCACGAAGTACAGATTGGCAGGCCTGCACTAGGATATTCACTTCCTTAGGACTATCGAAGCACTGTGCTAGCATACCACATGAGTAAACGGGCACCGAAGATGACCGAGACGAGAGTAATTTACGGTTGTCGAGTTCAAATACATCGTTTTCAAACGTACAAACCCTCGAAACAACGACCAACCAATATCGATGATGTCTTAGCTCTGCTCCTCGACTGTCTTATGGGTGTACCTACGACTACGACACAACATGTCGGGCCTTTTTGCTGTGCTTGTCGCACATGGAGCACCTCGGTAGGCACCTGGCCGCTTTTGTGGTTGTGTCAGGGTCGATATTACTTTGGGAGATGGGTGTGTGAATGTCCAGGGATTTGATTGCCACTCTCACCTCACACTGTAAGTGACTCGTACCTAGATAAGTGGCTGCCGAAGGCCAACTCTCGAAGTTGACAACTTTCCCTCCCTCTTCCCTCGGTGGCATAGCATAGTACGGCAATCTTATTCCGTTACACCCATATTCTGATACCGATTTCGGCCACTACTACCCCTCCCGTCCATCACTACGAGATATCAAGAGCTGACCTTGACATTAACAAGTTTGTTGTTGACTGTAGACCTGTTTTCTAAAGAGCAATAAGCACATGGCGCTTCCTGCCACGCAGTCAAAAGGCTCGGCAAAATGCAGACTAGAAACTCTTTCAACAATATCCTGTTCATCGGAGCGGGCTTTGTAGGTCAGTGGCACTCATCCATCCATCTCATCAAAATCCAGAACTTGATCATGTCCCCATAGACCCAGCCATCTCATCTTTCATCGTTACCATCATATATAATATCATCATCACCATCATCACCATCACTACCATATAAGTATCGTATAACCATGTCGTGATCATTACCTACAAGACGAGTCACTTATCAGGCACTCACTACACAGGGGGACCAACGGCCGCAATCATTGCCTACCATAACCCCAAAATCAATGTAGTTGTTCTTGATAAATCCGAGAGTCGAATCGAGGCCTGGAAGGCTCATTCCCGACATCTGCCCATCTACGAGCCGGGCCTTCAGCACTTCGTGCGGATCGCGAGGGACGGCGGCAGGACCTTTATTTTTAACGACCTAGCAGGAACCAAGGAGGAATCAGACTGTGCAGATAGCAGCAGCCTGGGTAAGCCTCGCCAAACAAGCTACAGAGCTTACCTTACCTACCTCGACTTTCAGATTTAAATGACTGCTGACATACAACAACAGACATTAAGGAAAGCGACAGCCGCTATGCAACCATCAGCCCGGAGCACATCGCCAAACGGCCGAAGAAGATGGTGAGGGTGCCGTCCCGCCAGCCAAATCTGACCTTCACCACAGCCGACGACATGCAGGAGTGCATGAGAAAAGCCGATGTGATCTTCATTGCCGTGGGCGGCGCTACGCAGATCCCGCATAGCCGGACGGATCTGCTGGCGGTCGAGAGCGCTGCGAAGTCTATTGCGCGATATGCGCGTGCTGGTACTGTCATTGTGGAGAAGTCGACTGTTCCGTGCAGGACGGCGGACCATATCCGACATATAGTATGTTGTTTTCTCTTGTTGTTGCTCTTTTTTGTTTCCCAGAAGACATGGTAGGTAGGATGGAGTTGGATGCATTGGGAGAGGGCATGAGCTCTATTCGAGGCATAGTGGTGCGTTTTTCTGGAAGTCGGCCATCTTGACTAGGTCTCGAATGGCTGCCCATACTCCCGAAAGAACACCAAACCTGAAGCAGAAACTTAATCCAACTCCTATCCCCAAGACGATCCTCCTTCCCTTCCTTTCTATCCCCTTAAACCCAGCGTCGTAGTCGACATAACGGAGCCACATGCCCCATTCTTACGTCCCAGGGACGGTTGGTAAGATGACAAGCCTCCGACCATCTCAAAACCTCTTATACAGAAAGTCGTAAAGAGAGGTGACGAGGAAGAGTTACCTCATCGAGCCTGGGGCGAAGCCGTCCATTCCTTACAAGAGAGAAGCTGCCACATCCGCGTGCTCACTGCAAATTCAAATACTTACTGACAATGCCTTCAAGCTGGAGGAAAAACGTCCAGGGAAGCATTTCGAGATCCTCTCAAACCCAGAATTCCTAGCAGCAGGCACAGCAATCCAGAATCTGCTGTCTCCCGACCGCATCCTCATCGGCGCCCACGCCACCCCGAGCGGGCGGCGCGCCGCAGAAGCGCTCGCGGCCGTGTACACGGCGTGGGTGCCGCGGGAGCGCATCCTCATGACCAACGTCTGGTCATCAGAGCTGTCAAAACTGGTATCCAACGCCATGCTAGCGCAGCGCATAAGCAGCATAAACTCGATCGCCGCGATCTGCGAAGCGACAGGCGCCGACGTGGAAGAGGTAGCAACAGCCGTCGGCCTCGACCCACGAATCGGAAACCAATTCCTCAAAGCCGGCATCGGCTTCGGCGGCAGCTGTCTCACGAAAGACATTATGATCCTCATCTACGTAGCTAGAACCTGGTGCCTCGAAGAGGTCGCCAAGTACTGGACTCAGGTGATAAAGATCAACGAGTACCAGCGCGAGCGTTACGCGAAGCGCGTCGTGCGCTGCCTCAAGAACAGGCGGCTTACGAACAAGATTCCGGGGAAGAAGGTCACCTTGCTGGGCTTTCCCTTCAAGGCGAATACTTCGGACGTGCGCAGCTCGCCGGCTTTGGAGATCCTTAGGGTCCTGCTCGATGCGAACCCCTCGCAGATTGTCGTGTTTATTGATCAGCGATGTTGTAACGATCTGGATGTCGAGAAGGAGCTTAGGGCGGCGCTCGTGGACTTCGATGGCAGGTGGCGGGAGATAGACTTCTTTGTCGAGACGAATGTCTATGATGCGTGTGATAAGAGCGATGCCTTGCTCGTCATTACGGATCAGGAAGAGTTTAGAACCGCGGGACCGCCGCAGCTGCAGAGCATCGCATACCCGCCTATTCCGAGCACCAGCAGCGGATCTCAACCCCAAGACGTCAAAATCAAAGTCGAGGGGGAAGGAGAAGCCGAAGCCGAAGAAGCGGTACCAGAGGAGCCCTCAGACCCACGCCCCTTTGGCCGGTCCAAAGTCACAGAAAGCGACATCCTCGCCCTTCACCGCTATCTCGTGCGCTCGTGGCCGGTGCCGGTGTCGCCGTGCCCGTACCCCTTCTCCTCCGACATATCCGAAGGCGAGGACGAAGACGAAGACGACGAAACCGTCGACCCCCTAGGCCGCTACGTGCCTGAGAAACAATGCAAATACGGCTGCGAAGAGTGCGAGCGGGTCTGGCAGGGCGCGAGCGACGCGCAGGACTCGTATTGGGGCGGCCGCGTCAACTGGGGCCGCATTGCGACGCATATGAATGAGCCCAAGTGGTTGTTTGATGGTAGGGGCATCCTTGATCCGGAGAGGATGAAGGAATTTGGGTTTAGGATTGTTAGTGTTGGGCGCAGAGCGGAGGGTTTCTGAGAGGGGTGTTTTGCGCGGTGCCTACCTGCTTTACCTTTGGGTGGTGGGGAGATACGAGGGAAGTGTTCACATGCATAGGTACCTACTCACTAAGAGGTAGGTAAATTTCTGGTGGGCATTTTGTTTATCATCTCGTCATAGCCAATGTATGTCCTGGAGACTGCTTTTCAATACCTAGGTGGGAAATATACAATCAGATTGTCAACAGGAGATTCTAGACGTGTCGCGCGAAGTGAGTTTAGCATGGTGACAGCGCTGCCTTCCGAACAGTGTTATTGACGATAGGTACCTAGGCTGAGGAGGACTAACAGTAGCAGCGTGAACAGCGGAGGAGGGTGATAACTCAACGAAATAAAGGGACGTCTGGCTGCGTTTCGTTTACACCCAAGTCATCAAAGGTCAATTCATGATGTCGTCCACGGGCAATCTGATAAGAAAAGATCGATCATGTAAATATAAGTCTGCGAAGACAGCCATCTTCGTTCTCATTTAGAGTAGTATGGCGACAAGGACGTCGTCTCTTTGCGTCCCTGTAAAAGGTTGGTGATACCGTCTAGGGCGCTGTCCTCGGACGGCATCTTGTATAATTAGTAGCTAGGGACAGCACCCCAGGCACCGCAAAAGCTGAATGTGTATTGGATTCTATTGATAGTATCCTTCAAAGACGTGTTCTTTAGATGATATCGTTTGGGATACTGTTCGAGTAGATAGCTATGAATCTTACAAGATGCGTTATTACTAACATCCCAAAATTTGCGAATTACGGCACAAGGGAGTGTCTATGTTGAAATCCATGTCCTTTGACTTGACAACTGTGCTAAAAATCGCTTCTATTTCCTGATGATCATGTAAACACCCAAATCACAAAATAATCTCGTAGATAATAATTACTCGTAGCGATGAACAACAGGATCTACGCATGCGCTCCCCCGACCAGACCTTAACACACATTCATTCATTCACACACTCAATTACCCCATTACAAGTATGGTCATAGCCAACACTAACACCTAATTAGCTCGACACCTCGGTGGCGACAGCACATTAGCCGGCCGAATGAGAGGGGATGCCATGAACTGGGCACTTGGCGGAAGGGCTGCTTTCTCCATCTGGCAGTGGTTAGATGAGGGGAAAACCACCACACAAAGTCACCAGAGGCCTCTTGCAGATCATAGGCCGGCGGGGAACAACCCCCAAAATAATTAACCAACAATACCTGTTTGGGGAAGAGAACACACCTGGACTGGTCGAGACACCTTATGAGTGGTGTGCTATACTTTCGGCATTTCAATCCCCATTGAGCAAATGGATGGAAATGGGGATGGGGATGGGGGGAGGTGTCGATCTGTTCTGTTCTGTTCTGTATTGTATTGTTGGTCACGCCGTGGCACGCGAACATGTGTCCCTCACATTACTCGATTTCAGAATCATGACAATTTGAACACCGATTAAGGTAGGTGACTTGTTGCACAGGTGAAGAAGAGGAAAGCGAGCGACGAACAGCAAAGCGAACGGAAACGAACTCTATAACTACCAGTAATTACCTACTTACTTATTCATCATGGCATCGGCCGACGTGATGCACAAAGACCAGATGGGCGGCGGCATGAAGGAGCACTGGAAGGCGCTGCTCATCGTGTGCCTCGTCTCGCTGAGCTCGTTCCAGTACGGGCTTGACTTCGGTATCATCGGCGGGCTACAGGCTATGGTTGGCTTTCTTCAGGTATGTCGTGTCAATGTCATGTCTCGTCAACACTCTCATCTCTAGATATTCAGCTGGCGCCGCGGCTTTATTTTCCATTGCAAGCCAGTCGCGATGGCAGTGACGAAATTCTCTCTTGGAAAAAAAACCCAATGTTTTCATTTCCAAATCCGCCTCGCAACCGTTCCTCTCTAACCTCTCCGTGCCCATCAGGTCTTCGGTGAAGAAGCGCCCGAGACGCCGCTGGGCTGGAACATCGACGCGACGCGGCAGCAGCTCATCTCGTCGCTGATGATCCTCGGCGCCTTCGTGTCGTCGTCGACGGCGGGCTTCACGGCCAAGTACTTCGGGCGCAAGATGTCGCTGTGGATCGCGTGCGTCGGCGTCTTTGTCTCAACCGCCGTCATGCAGGCGACGACGCAGATTGGGGGTCTGTATGCCGGCCGCCTGATCATTGGGCTTTCGAATGGGCTGTTGATGACGCATGCGCAGTTATATATTCAGGTGAGTAAGGAGTAATTAAAGGGATGCGGTGATGAGTGAGGTGAGTGAGTGAAGTGAAGGGCGGGCTGGTGCTGATGCAGACTGTGGTTAGGAATGTGCCCCTGGGAAATATAGAGGTTTCGGAATCTCCATCTTCACGTATTGGGTCGCAGTAGGTACGTGAAAATGAAACGACAATGCTTCGCATTTGTGGTATCTCTGCTAATTGAGAATGAAACGAAAGGGACTCTTGTCGGTACTGTGATCGACAACTTCGCCGCCAAGATACACAGCCGAAACGCCTACATCATCCCTCTGGGCATCGTCCATGTCATCCCCTTGATTCTTTCGATCGGTCTTTTCTTTATCCCGGAAAGCCCGAGATGGTTGGCAACTAGGTACGTTTAAGCTTTACTAAAACTCATATGATTAGAGTTCCAATTTCTCCTCTCATTAGAACCATAAGCTCATACAAGTTCAATGCTAATTATTTTATAGTGAGTGATGGTTTACATCGAAATGCGATTCTTCCAGTCTTCAAAGTTACTAACACCCAGCGTAGAAGGGCGAATGGACGAGGCCGAAAGGGCCCTTCGACGACTACGGCCGGCCGGGTACTCGGTTGCCGAGGAGCTCGATGAGATGAAGACGACGCTGGCGGCCGAGGCTAAGATGCAATCGAGCGTGGGCTACCGCACGCTCTTCGAGAACCCGATCGACCGGCGCCGCACCTTCCTTTCGGTTTTCGGCTTGACTTCGCAAGCTGCCTCGGGATCTGTATGTGATTTCTTGTTCTTTCTTGTCCTAGTGTGCCGTTCTCTCGCTGCTCCCCGTTCGAGATGTTTCGGTCAGAGTCAAAGCCAAGCACCGTTTCTCATAAATATGATAATAGCACTTACTGACTGACATCCTTGTGCTATAGATGTTCGTGATCTGTAAGTCTTTTCCATCCTCCAGCAACACACACTCAAACACATCACATACCTACACACACACACACACCATCACTCACGTCATCATCATCCCACCCACTAACCAAAACCCACACGCCCAAAGCCTACGGCACCTACTTCTTCGAAATGGCCAACGTCGGCAACGCCTTCGAGAATTCCTGCATCCTCACCGGCACGGGCGTCGCGGCACTCCTCATCAACGCCCTCATAATCACGAAATACGGGCGCCGACGCGCCATGATGCTCTCCGGATTTTTCATCTGCGGCCTCACGCAACTCCTCATGGCGATCCTCTACACATTATCCCCGGGGACGCCCTCGACCGGAAAAGCCATCGTGGCGCTTTCGGTAATCTACATCGCGGCCTACAACGCGCTAATCTCCACCTACGCCTGGCTTAGCGGCGGCGAGCTGGCGTCGCAGCGGCTGCGCAGCCATACTTTCGGCCTCGCTACCGCGATAGGGTTTTTCGGCGCTTGGCTGACGACGTTCACCGCGCCGTATTTTATTAATCCCATGAAGCTCGGCTGGGGGCCACGGTATGGGTATATCTGGACGGGCAGTTGTGTGGTTACGGCGCTGTGGATTTGGGCCTTTTTGCCTGAGGTTAAGGATCGGACGTTGGAGCAGATTGATGAGATGGTGCGCTTTTTTCTCTTCTTCTTCTTTGCTTTTCTTTTTCTTTCCCCCTTCACCTTCCCCTTCCCCTTCCCCCTTTCCCCCCTAATCGAGGACTTTCCATGTTCTGTCTGGAAAAAAAACAGTCAATTAGCAAGTACGTATCTAGTCAAGACCAAGCTGACTTTCGCTGCAATAGTTCGAAGCGCGAGTCCCCGCAAGGAAGTTCCGCAAGTACCAGTGCACGGGACACCACAGCGCGCTGGACGAGAAGCCGCAGGCAGACCATGTCGAGACGCAGTCGAGCCACGGTGATGTTGAGGAACTCGCTGCTACGCCCGTCGTCGCCGTGAATGGGAGAAAGGTCTGATTTTGGAAGGATGGGACTTGGGTTGATTGACGCTGATCAACCTTAAGAATCGATCTTTGAAGGAGAGTGATGGGTGGGTTTGGTTGGTAAGTTGCGTGCTGATGCTTTGCAGAGTAGCGATAACGGTAGCGCTGGCATTGAGGGGGCAAGAGGTGGAAATGGAAATGGAAAACTCATATGAGATATCGTGTTGAAGGAGATATTGTTGCGTTGTAAGGCGTTGTGTAGGTACCTATTTGGTCGATCTAGGCAGTTACCTCCTAGTCAAAATTGAAGGGGTTTGGAAATAGGCTGCAAGCAAGATGTCCTGTCTCAGCATGAAGATCTGTCAACATATAACCTCGTCGACACCTTGTCATAACATTTGTTCCCACACGCATTTCATATTGCTACTTAGGCGGGAATCTAATCGTCTATTACAACATTCATACAAAAAAATCATTCGTTCCCACGCAAGCCTTTCGTTATACGCCCTGACCCCTGGGCAAACTGCAAGTCATGCTATCCATCCATCCATCAAGCGCCGCATCAAGTCATGTCATGTGCCTGCCGAACACCATTACCCCGTCTGTGAAAACATTCATCGTTCCCCATTCCCCATCCAGGTAGACATGGCCATCCGTCTAATATCCGGAATGTCCATGGTGACTGTGGTGTCCGTGATGACTACCATGATGACTGCCATGACGACCATGGTGTCCATGATGCGAGGATCCGTGTCTTCCACTTCCATGCTCCGATCCCGAATCGCCATAGTAGCTCCCACCACCACCAGGCGAGACATCACGACGGCCCCCGAGGAGACCACCTAGCAGCCCACCACTACTGCTTCCACCACCTCCACCGTAGGAGCCGCCGCCCTGGCTGTATCCGTACGGGCTGTGGCCTCCATGACTTCCATGGTGGCTTCCGTGATGGCTTCCGTGGTGACTTCCGTGGTGTCCATGATGCCCATGGTGGTGACTCGACCCATGGTGGCTGTGGCTGTGATGACTTCCACTTCCACTTCCATGATCATTCTTCCCAGCACTATGTTTCTCAAACCGATTCTCCGCCAGATTCGCCGCAATCGCACCGACCGCCGCGCCCGCGATGGCGCCAAAGGTGCCTTTGCCGAGCTTCTTGCCCAGCAGGCCGCCCGCGCCGCCGCCTAGTAGCGTCGCGCCTAGGCCTCTCTCGCCGTCTTCTCCTTGACCTTGGGCGTTAGGATTGTTGGGATCGAAGTCTTTGTCGTATTGCTGCTGTCCTTGCCCCTGATAATCTTGTCCCTGGCCGTGGTTCTTGTAATCTTGCCCCTGTCCCTGCGCATACGTGGAAGGATCCGCCGAATGCGGCCTAGGCAGCGGCGGGCCGGCGCCCGAGTACGTGTAGTTCCCGGCGCCCGAGTTCGAGTATCCGTAGCCCGAGCCGGCGTCGGAATGCGCCGAGTGCGCCGAGCCGGGACGCGGTGCGTATTGCTGCTGCTGCGGGTAAGGTGCAAGATGGCCGCTGCTTTGGTTGTAGCTTGGTGGCGGGTACGGCGAGTGCGAAGGGGATGATGGGTAGGGTAGGGGGGAATGGGAGGGTGTGCCATGTTGCTGGGAAGGGGACTGCGCGTATTGTGGTTGCGAGGGGTATGGGGATTGGCCTCCTCCTCCTCCGGAATGACCCCCGCCGCCGTAGTAGTCTGCTGCTGACATTGTGGCGATGTCGATGATGGTGTTGTTGTTATTGTTGATAATGCTTTAGGCTTCCTTTGTCTGGTTGCTGATGAAGCTGTCGAGTGTTGTGTCGTTGTTTTTAGGTTCGGTGCAGTGCAGGGTATATAGGTCGACAGGAATACGAGGTAGGTACTGCACAGGGAATCCTGTTGTTGTTTTTGTGTTCGTTTTTGTTGTTGTTGTGTCGTGATGCGAAGAGCAAGATTAAGATGTGAACTTGCAGCGCGAGAAAACCTAAGTAAGTATCCTGAAGATCGAACCAGGTAGGTGTAGGAGGTAATAGGCAATCAAGAATTACCAAAGAGCGATCGGATCAGATCAAAGTAAGCACAGGCAGGCGAGTAGGCAGGTATTGGTATTTTATAAGCATCCATCTGACAAAGCCATCCATCCTTCGCAGGCTCAGCCACCTACCTAAGCTGTTCTTATATAATGGGCGATGGTAAGCTAGATAGGTCGGTAGGTCGGGTAAGGTTACAATGTAAGTAAGACGCATTCACTACCTGACCAGCTCATGAGTGCGCCTTATGAGGTCATGCTGTTTGTCACCTTTGCCTTTACCAATGGAAATCCCGGCAAAGCGGCAACTTCTGCTCCCTTGGTAGTATTCACCACCTCAGGTTTGTACATAGGTGCGTGTACATACACCTCGCCGAGGCGCAGGATGACATTCGCATGCAACTAGCAGCTAGAGTCCCCCAAATGCCACTTAGATAGAAAACAATGGAGCGTACCTCACCATACCAGAAAGTGGCATGGACAGAACACAAATTAGGTAGCAACTGAATCGAAACCTCCACCTTAGTCATTAGATCAAGAAAATAAGGGTCGCACAAACAGCCCATCGGCTTTCCATTGGCTGAATTCCGGCTTACCGGCGGCAGGTCTTGGTCACTCGGCACCGCCATGCCGCCTCTTCGAGCTCAGTGGACCGAGGGCCATCTGGTTTGTCGAGTGCCTGGCTCGCCTGGAGGCGGGGGCGAGGGCGGGGCAAGGGTCCAGCCAGCCCGTATAGAGAGTCATCTGATTGGTGGATCCGACGGGGGAAGCAGAAAGGTCATAGGGCTTCAGCTGTGGCGCAGCTGAGGCTGTATAGTACATCTAGCGCCTGCATAAGGTTTCTTTCGAGGCGCTTCTTCGAGAGGCGTTCGCGAACGCCGAACCATTTTGCCACACGAGGCTTTTGTCTATGTATCATATACAGCTGGCGAGTTTCTAGAAACTACCTGTGTACGCTAGCACCAGGTGCGAAAGTCAACTTTGAGAGAGAACTACGAATATCTCTATTAATTCCTCGTGGAAAAATATATATACTGGTTATAATCTAATTATCACCAGTTCATATAGAACTCATGGACAGAACAGCAGTCTAGAAGTTCAACAATAGTCCAATCAACAGACACAGCCGTCCTAGTAATATGACAATGAACCAAAGTAGATGGGTGAGTAGTGCTTCATTCGATTTCTACAGCTAAGGTGTGCAATTACATGTAGACATGTATGGGTACTGTTCGATACTAGGTAGGTGGTAGCTAGCTATGTCCCCCATCAATGCCCATGTAATAGTATAGTATCGTACAGCCAAATTACTTGCAACTTGTTAGTTCGTTTGGTGCTTGCTTGCTTGCTTGCCTTCTCTCCGTGTAAGTCGTGCACTCACTTTCCATTTCCTATGTGCTCAAGCTAGGTGGCATGGGTATGGTAGTACACCGCCGCCGCCAACACCTGCCTGGTTGGTTGGTTCAAGGTTGAGCTGTTTGTTTCATCATTATTCGTCATTAGTCCCCTGCCTGCAAAATGCGCCAAATGCTTGATCAAGGCAACAAGGAACAATCATCTCATCGCCACCCATGTAAAAGGGTGTCGTGCCAAAAGGTTCTCAGAATTGCAAGTGTGCTTCGTAACGTCTTCATCGTGACAAGGTTTGTAGTATGAAGGGGCATGACTCAAACCCCGACCCCGGACCCGTTCCGTCGGATTTTGGGCGGTAGTTGTATCTCGCCCTCCGAGTCCGAGCTGTCTCCCGCCTCCGCCACCCGGTCGATCATACGTTGTATATCTTCATCACTCAGAGGCGGCTTGGTCCGCCCCAGCCCGCCCAGCCCGGCAGGGGTCGACATGGAGGCCCGGGGCACTGATCCACTGATGGTTTTCCGTCGCGGCATAGCTCGTGTCTGTGACGGTCCGTACTGCTCATCCACATCCATGCCGTTTATCGTGCTCGGTGACTGCTCGAATTCCACGCGTTTTGGCGGCTGCGGTGGCGGCCGGATCGTAGGCAGGGCCGTTCGCCCCTGACTCTCGGGCCCGCTTGCTTGCCCAAGCCGAGACGTCGGCAGACTGGTCCGCGTACCATTTCGCGGTCGAGTCGTTCGCTGCTGAGATGTGGGGAAACCATGCTTGAGGTTGGCCGAATTATCTGGACTGCTGAGGAAGAGCAGTGTCTCCAGGGCCTCTTGCTCGCGGACGTTGGGAGGTGGGGAGAAGAGGATAGGATCATTATGGGGGGAGCGCACGTTGGGAGAGTGGAAAGCTTGCTGGCCTGGGCCGGGGGTGCTCTGCAATGGACTTGGCTGTAAGGGCGTGTGAGGCGAGGACTGGTGAGAGAGGTACGCGGGCGGGTATCGAGCGTGAGAACTGCGCCGAGGGTTGGTAGGCAACGGCTGGCGCGGTTGGATGGACGCGGGCGGTCCTAAAGTCGGGGCTTGGGAAACCAACGGTGCGGACATGGGGCCCCTGGACGTGCTTTCCCGTCGACCGCACTCGTATGTGCGTGTCTGAGGGTATTGGGTGACGGGGCTTGTGGCCGCGCTGGAGGGAGTCGACATGGTCTGGCGGTAGCCGGCGAGTGGTACGCGTGGACTTGCCGACGAGTTGTGTCTTCTGTGCAACGTCGAGGTGCTCGAAGCCGGTGAGGCGGCATGAGATGCCAGTGACTCGATCTCATCTATCGAGTGGCTTTGCCAGCCATTGTTCACTTTGACCAGAGCATAGGACAGTTTGGCCTTCAATTCAGCAGAGAGCTGAGAGATAGGTTAGTGGGATAATCATTGAGCGGGTGGGCGTGTAGACATAGACATAGACAGAGACATACCTCGCCTATGCGGCTACTATTCGAAGCCATGCTGACGGTGCTGGTGTTTCTCGAATGGCCCATCTTGACGGGTGAGGCACTGGAGTGATGCCGCGTGTGCTTGACAGCACCGTCGGCCATCCTTTTGCGTGAGTGGGCGTCGGCATCGTCGCGCGAGACATCTAGTTTTTGCTGTAGAGCAGCGAGATTGGAAAGCTGCATCAGCTGGGAGTTCTGGTGGGAGGAAGAGCCGTTGGGGAGAGGATGGCTGGCCTCGCTGTCGCTCTCGGGCGGGGTGAAGACGCGGTCGGTGTCATTTGAGGTGGAGTTGGTGGTGGCCTGGGAGGACTGGTTACCCGAGTCGGGGAGGGGCTGACTCTGGTTCTGGCTCTGGCTGCCGGACACGGTCTGCGGCGGTGGGCTTGTGATGATGGCCTTACCACCACGCGACGGCGTTGAGTCGGCCGTGGGCTGCGACATGTCTGGCATGCTGGCTTGGAACAAAGTGAGTCAAGCCGTTGGGAAGCCGACTGACTGTGTGTGTGTGGTTGGCTGGCTGGGATGGGCGGGACCTCAGGCAGCGGTTGTCGCGTATTATCGTGCGGCGCCCCGTCAGATCGCGTCGTCACGTTGCTACTTGCTTGGACGTGGATGCTCTCTTGAACAAAGAAAAGAATTGTGGCAGTCTCGAAACTACACAACAACAGGAGCAGAGCTGCAACAGGACGAAGGAATGACAACCAGTAGATCGGTGCTGGTATTCCCGTGTCGTCTTTGTCGGTGGGTGCGGGACAATTGACAGGCGGATACGCGTTGTCACCCGCTCGGCCAAGCGACGTACTAAGCTCGGACGAGGCAATGCAACCTGGAGGTCTGCGCAGATCATTTACCTGGGGGGCCGGGGTATTAGGTAGACGTACACGGTACGCGCGACGACAGGTGCTTGTACCTACAGTAGTACTGCCCGTGCTACGACATGGATGTAGGCACTTGAGCCACGCCTGGCGGGACACGGTGAAGATGGTGTAAGTCAACAAATACGCTGTGCAGTAAGGGTATAGCAATACAAACCCGACGTGACAACAACGATGCACGGCTAGCTTGGAACCTTTCACGTCGAAGAGCAAGCAAGCACTAGTTGAGACTGTAGGTACAATTGGAGAGGCAAAAGGAGAGAGGTAAGAATTCGAATTGGATGGGGAGAAGTCCAAGCTCTGTAATTCCAATAATACAGGTACGTACGAGGTCGAAGGAGGGAGGTACTGGGCATGGTAAGCAGGGGTACTCAGTACCTGACAAGTCTGACTGACTCTCTCCCAACAAACGCAGTTGGTGCTTGCCCGCTGTATTTCGTGTGCGCTGCGCTGTACTTGCCTCTTGTGTGCTACCTATTCGTGTCGCCGTGTTGCCGCGTCGCTCGCTGCATCTTGCTGCGTGGGCAGGCGGGCAGGCGTGGGCGAGCGTGAGTGGATTGCGCTAAGCTCAGTTGGCAGCACCACAAGCGAATTTACGCGGTCAGATGCGCGACTTTACCCCACTGCATCTCTTGCCCATCCCGCCCATTCTAGCAGGGATACTTCTGTAAGTACAGGACTGGGAAAAACTAGACCGCTGCACCGCAGTGGACTCGCTCTCGAAATCAATCAATCACCTGCCACTTTTCCATTTTTACAGATAGGTAACTTCTGCTGTGCATGCAAGTTGTTGGAACCAGGCGGGTCCATTGTTCTTCTACTATCCTTGAGGTCCCCAGCACACAATTCGTAAATAAAAAACCTAATAGATCAAAATGGTGGTCCCGGCACATTGTGTCCTCCCATGAGAAGGTACAGTTAAGGGCAATACCGGCTTATTTTAAGCACCGATTAGTAGTAGTATGTATGTCTAGACTCTGCGAAATCCCACAACCCCATGCGACTTGCAATCCAGTTGTGTAAGCCAATTCGAGTCCCCCATCTCGCGCAGCAGGGGAAATCGGCTCCGGAAAAGAAACGTGCAATACGGCGCGCTCCGGGTGCAACGCTCGAGTCAGCTCGACGACACGAGATCACGTGACGGGCTCTACATTGTATCATGTATCTATCTCATGCGTCAAAGCGACTTGGTTACACATCTTTGTCCCCAAGACTGAAGCGCCCCGCACGACGAAGCATCACATACCGGATGGCAAGTAACGAAGAATTAGTATTTGGCGATAGTACCGTCTGGCTACAGGTAGGCAAAGGGCTATTATCATGAGAGAATTAGCCAGGTAGGTGGCTATACCTGACACCCCTTTTTCACGACAAGGCTCCGAGTAGGTATTGCCTCACAGTTGCCGCGATGCTTCAATTCACATGATGGATAGACGCAAGGCAATCATTGTTCAGCAATAGCAAAAGCCAGTCTTTAATTCATCTCAAGTCGAGTCAAGTCCAGTCGAGTCCAGTCAACTCCAGTCAACTCCAGTCAACTCCAGTCAAGTCAAGTCTGCAAATGGGTATAACCCCCCCTTAACATACAAAACAACAAATCAGTCACCCAATCCCTCAACGCCGCTTCTGCTTAATAAAAACCGACGCATTCGCAGCCCTCGCGGCGCGATGTCTCGCAAACGCCGCAGCCTTCGCCCTATTCCGCGCGTCTCTCTCCATCTTCACAGCCTCCTTGATAGCGTCGTCGTGGCGCTTCCAATCCTTCTCTGCGTCCTCAGCGGCCGCCTCCATCTGCAGCGTCAGCTGCACCAAAACTTCTTCGTCGAGCTCGGGGCAGTCGCGAAGGTCCCACCGGACCTTCTGACGGAACCCGTCATTGCTCTCCCATTCTTCCAAGGCTTCTACGTCGCGCTCCACCTCCTTGATCCGAGGCAGCACGTCCAGCCGCCGCGGCGCGTCGTTCTTGATGATGAAGCGCGCGTCGAGCTTTGGTGTTGTGGGGGACGGCGACATGTTCATGTACACCGGCGTCGACGGCGAGGGCGGCAGCCGGGATGATAGTGAGGGTGAGGGTGAGGGGGTCGATGGGATGGTTGGTGGGGCGGCGGCGGCGATAACAAGCACGGGGGCAGGTACGGGGGTGGCGGCGGCGGCGGGCACGGGGGCAGGTACGATGGCGGCGGCGGGAGCGGGAGCGGCAGGTACGTCCTCCATCTCCTCTTCTCTCTCCTCGGCAGGTGCGTCCTGCATCTCTGCTTCTGCTTCTTCTCCTTCTTCCTCGGCATCCTCCATCTCGTCGTCGTTGTTATTGCCGTCGTCTTCGTCGTCGCTGCCCATTTCGATGTCAGGGCTCTGTAGGGAAGGGGCGGGGGCGGAGTCGAGGTTCATGCTGTCGTCCGGTACAAAGACGACAGTGGCGGGAGAGGAAGCGGCGGGCGACGGGTCGGCGGCGACGTCCTCCATCTCTGCGTTCTTATCGCCGGAGATGGCAGGCGCGATGGTAGGTAGGTAAGGAGGTAGCGAGGAAGGTACGTAGGGGGGGAGGGCGGCAGGCACGTCCTCCATAGGAGGGACGGCAGGAGCGATGGCGGCAGCGGCAGCAGCTTCCTCGTCGTCGGCGAACTCGTCGGTCTCTTCGGGCAGGAGCGCGAACGCCTCATCGGCCAGGGCGTCCGTCGTTGCCGTATCAAGCCCAAGAAGGGCGCGAGCGAGGTCGTCTCCTCCTCCTCCGAACATGTCGAGTTCTGGTACGAACTCTACCGGCGCAGGGACGGGGACAGGCACAGGCACAGGCACGGGGAGGTTGGGAGGGGGTAAGACGGCCTCGACGATGCGTGCCCACGACATTGCGTCCTCGGCCTCTCCTGGTTGGTACGTGTCGAGGAGATGCGCAAACTCCTCCGGCGTCATGGTATATTCCATTGGCGCCGTGGGCATCGAGGGGACGGCCGGGGCTGTTTCATCCTGCTCGTGCTGTTGCAGTTGCTGTTGCAGCTGTTCCCGTTGCTGCTGCTGCTGCTGCTCGGCCTCCCAGAGCATCTGGGCTGGCCCGAAGCCGGACCACAGGTCGAAGGCCTGTTCTTCCTCCTGCTGCTCCGGCTCTGGCTGCGGCTCCGGCTGCGACTGCGGCTGCGTCTGCGGCTGCGGCTGTTCGGGTTCGGGCGCGGCTACGGGCTCGGGCTCAGGCTCAGGCTTAGGCTCAGGTTCTGGTTCTGGTTCTAGTTCTGGTTCTGGTTCCGGCTCCGGCTCCGGCTCCTTCTCTAGCTCTGGCTCTGGCTGCGCCTGGACCTGCGCCTGGACCTGCGCTTGCACCTGCTCTTGCACCTGCTCCTTCTCCGGCTCGGGCTCGGGCTCGGGCTCGGGCTCGTGCTCTGACTCTGGCTCCGGCTCTGGTTCTGGTTCTGGTGCGGGTGCGGGTGCTGGTGCTGGTTCTGGCTCTTGCATCTGCTGCTTGGGCTCGGGCTCAGGTTCGGGCTCCGGCTGCGCCTTCTCCTTCTGCTTCTGCTCCGGCTTGGGCTTGGGGTTCGGCTGCGGCTGCGGTTGCGGCTGTTGCGCCTCCTCCTCGCACTGCTTCTGCAGCTTTCTGAGCAATCCGCGGCGGACGGTGCGACTGTTAAACGTGCTCCGCAGAGCCTTGACCTCGTCGGGGGTGAGGTCATTCAGGCACGGGCCGACGGTCGTCTTTCGGGCGGAGGAGGGGGTGGTTAATCGCCCGTTACTCCGAACCGCCTCCGTCTGGGTTCCTCGGTCGACTAAGTCGACCTTCTCCCGTCGGGAGGACGGTTCGGGCAACTGCTCGTATGACGGCGGTATAACCGCGTTGATGAAGAGAGGAGAGATGGTGAGGGTTGGTGGAGACGGAGGCGGCGGCGGCGGCGGAGTCGGCAGGGGAGAAGGTGGCGGGGCGAGGACACGGTACAGCTTGCGGGCCGAGGCGAGAAACGTCGAGAGACGGCTTCTGATGCTGTCCAGCAGCATCTTGGTAAGTTCGGGCGCCATCGGCACCACTGCCGCCAGGATCAGGTAGGCCCAGCACCTGTCCCGGTCGACGCCGAGGTACTGGTACGGCAGCCAGGCTCCCAGCAGGGCCACGCGCGCCATGTCGTCCGCGAGCCAGTAGACTGCGATGAGAGCGAGCACGGCCAGGTCGAGCTGGTTCTCGTGCGGCTCGTAGCTCTCTTCGATCTCCTTGGAGACCCAGGCCACGGCCATCATCAGGAACGGGTCGGGCGACGCCCTGCAGACGCCGGCGTCGCTGCCGAAGACGTATGAGATCAGCAAACCCATGGCGAGGGCGGCGGTGTTGGTCGTGTACAACATCCAGAGCATGAGGCTAGAGATGCAGTGTCAGCTATGGGGTGGTTTACGTATTTTGCTGGTACGGTGGGTGGGTGGGTGGGTATGGGACTCGGGGTCTGTGACATCGTCGAGGGAAACATGTTTTCCGGGGTATACATTCAGGTTGCGTTGAGATGTCTCATGACGGGATCGGTGTCGGCGTGAAGTGGGTAGAGAGGGCAGGGCGGAGGGCGGCGTGTGACCCAGTTACGTAGTGAATTAAATGAAGCCATGTGCGTAGAGATTGAAAACACCAACTCGAGGGCGTCAGAAGCTCAGTTGCACGTACAGGGTAATGAAAGCCTTGGTGGCCAGGCGAAGAGACGCCATCACGATCTTCTCGGAGGAAGACATCGCGGGAGAGTGAGGTTGAGGTTGAGGGTGAGAATGAGAGTGGTGGTAAGTAAGAAGGTTGGTAATGTTTCTAACTGCAACAGAAACTGCTGCGTAATCTGTGGTTGAGAGGAAGTTCAAGTCGAAGACTGAGGCAAAGGCCGGTGCGTGATCTGTGGTCGAGAGTAAACTCGACGGGTGCGTCAAACTTCGGTGTAGTTGGGAAGAGAAGATCGCGAGAACGAAGCTGAGGAGTCTCGAGAAAAGGTAGGGCATCCTCTCGGTGCGGGTGCCAGTTCCCAGAAGCACTGCAGTTGCCGTAATTGCTTCAGAGTGCGCGCGCATCGCTACGTTTGGAAGGTACCGAAGTACCTTACGCCGGTTTCGTTAGTCAAAACCGTTAAACGTGGTATAACCAGTGAATAAACATGATGCGGTTTGCTTATCCTCCTGTCTTGGTTTATCAGGTAGTTGGTGGCAGCTGTTGAAACTGAAGGTTTAGAAGTGGAAGTTGAGAGTTGCCTCTTTTGCAGAGGGGTAGCTAGCAAGCAACCCAAGCTCCCTTACATGGTACAAGACTGTTGGCCCATGCCTACCTAGTTGTGTAACAAGCTAAGCGCTGCGATTCTGATCAAATGATTTTCAGTAACACAGATTCGGGAACGAAAGTGTAGTCATGTAGACGATGCCATGGTATTACACATGTGACCGTGACTTACAATATTCAACTACTGGTGTTGCCACATGTAGATGAATGTTCGTAACTGGAAGCGATTATGTCGATAACTTTGCTTGAGACCTTTTAATCGACCCCATGGTAGTATGTCGGTTGTTGATTAGTCAAGTCAAACATTCACTCTTTTCATAATGAGGCCGCTTACACAGCGAATAAGATAACATGACTAGGAGCGATTAGAATCGGCCATAATACAAACCGATGAGAGTAAACGTTGAGTATTTCCTCTTTGTACATGGGAAAAGCTGGTCCATTCTGAAACAAATGGGAAGTGTGCGCCATTCGCTGCCGGGTCTATCTGAATTAAAACTTTGCATTCAATGTAGAAAATAGCCCAGTACAATTGTCATACTCCTGACAAACGGGATGTTAACAACCTCTGAAAGGCGATGCTTTATTGTGTAATTGGTGTACAATGTGCGCAACAAAGGCAGTCCCCTGCAAATCCCGTGCGAGTGACACAAAGATCCTGCACCGCCCCTTTAATTCTTGGGACGCGAATAGATACCTAGGTACAAGTCGTACATCTGGCTGAAGAGAGTCTTCAACACTGTTGGTGTAGCTTGGATCACGTGTCAGTGACATTCACTGTGACGCAAGGTCAATTTAACTTCCACATCTCGAGGTCTACATCAATGTCTCGTTCCAATATAGTGTTTAAACCTAATTTGTCATTTTCAACTGTTTGGCTTATTCTCAATGTCAAAGATAGTGCTGGGCCTAGGTACGATATAAATCCAAGCTATTCTCTGCTATGCAGGACCATGCATATGCAACTGCTATAAGCCACATAATGCGCACAGACGATATTACAACAGCCACATGAGCCACAACCATGACCATCATGCAAGTCAGGCGTAAGCTTAGGTAGGGATCAAAACTTATGTCGCGATGTAGCAGTCGTCTATGTTATTTAAAATCGCAACACTCTGAGGCTTGCTACTCATGGCATGATTGCCGGGCTGAGAAGTTGTCGTCATGGATCAATGGAACTTGGACATCGCTTCGACTTTATACAAACCCCTCGAAGGCGACTTGCCCATCCGACTCCTCATCGTACACCCTGGGAGGGGTGACGAACCCCTCAAAACTGAGCTTAATCCAACGACGCTTGATGAATGCCAAGAGTCTTATGATGCTACGTCGTACACTTGGGGCTCTTCAGAGAATCCGGAACTGATCAATTGCGGCGACTTGCAGATATGGATTCAGAGAAATGCGTTCCTCATGCTCTTGGATCTTCGAAGGCCTGACAAGCCCCGCACGGTCTGGATCGATGCCATTTGCATGAATCAGTGCGATATCGAAGAACGCGCAGCGCAGGTGGCAATCATGCATCACATCTACCGGCGGGCGAGGTTGACGTTGGTCTGGCTAGGACCTCCAGACGAGCATGCCTCTGCTGCGATGGAGTTTGCAGCGACTCTCGACGCCAAGACATACGTCGAAGAATTCTCGAAATGTCGATATGGAAACGATTGGGACATGTTTGCTGAGAAGTCCTACTTCTTCGACCCTTCGTTCAGACCGGGCGAGGAAGATGTCGGCGAGTCACAGGAACTTGCGATTGCTATCGTCGAGTTCCTGAACCGACCGTGGTTCTCTCGCGTGTGGATTCAGCAAGAAGCTTCTTTATCCCCGCACGTGCAAGTGAACTGTGGCCCGAATACGGTTGAGTGGGATACTCTATTCGCTCTAGCTGTATGCTGCTTCATGTTCTATTCCCTTTCTTGAATCTCGGCATGGGAACTTTAGAATGTTGTAACTGCCACGCGCCAGTTGCGCGGGCACTCAATCACACGATGCCATCTACCGAGTTGCCTACTTAACCTTAAGAGTTTATCAATGAAGGATACTTGCGATCACTGACTACTGCTTGTATTAGTGGATTATGTGCCCGAGATACACCGAAACATGGCCCGACCATGTCCAAAAGTACCTCAGCCGAACACTCTACAACACACAAGCAGTCAGGTTGATCCAGCAGGCTCGGCATTGCCATCTAGCGGATGTTTATGGCCAGTCTGATTATTCTCTGAGTATTGAGGGGTTTGTTGAGACTGTGCACCGCTACGGGGCGACAAATCCTCGCGATAGAATGTATGCCATGGGCAACATGGTAGACGACTCGCATAAGTGGTTTGAGATTGACTACAAGATTCCGTGGGAAAGTCTGGTGGGTCGTCTTCAGATGCAATTCAAGCTGAAAATTTGCTTGAAAATGTCGACCTTTAATGTATTTCATAAAGGCATGCCTGGGACCACAGCTAAGCTTGCGATTATATCATAGTACGCCGACGTTGCTCGACGTTTCATCGACGTGGACGCGTTCCGCTTCTTGGGAAGTGCGGGAAGGGCGCGTCAAAAAGCGGGCACCGCCCTCCCCTCCTGGGCGCCAGACTTCAGATACAAAGAAGAGAGCGAGTGTTTCATGATCACGAAGACGAAGTTGTGGAAAGCGGGTGGGAGCATCCAAGCGGCGCTCAACCCACCGACAAAGTGGGCAGGGAGTAAGGTCAGCCCGCTTCCCAAGAACAGAAGAAGACCACTGCCGAAATCAGATGACTCGAAAGATATCAAGGGTAAGGACAAGTTGCTACTGCAAAGCTATGCCACGTTCAAATGCCTGATGTCTGATGAGATCATCTATGTCGGAGATTTCATCGATAACGAGAAAGATGACTTGCGCGCAAATACCCTTGGAATCGTTGCGAGTATACGGAAAGACATTGATCGCATCGGCACGTTGGGATTGCCTACATATCTCAATGGCGATACGCTCCTGGATGCATATAAGCTGACACTCATTATGTCGTGCGATGCTCAGCAGGAGATAGTGCGGTCGGACTATGTTGACATGCATTGGGACAAGTGGTTCAGCTGGTATGAGCAGGGTGTAAGTACAATCCTACATCATTGGTTTATTGTACGAACATGGCAGACCTACTTGTAGGATGATAACTAGAAGACTGTTGGCTAACCAGACTGTGACCCCTCTAGTGCCCGGGTTACTGGGCCGATACCCCCAAATTGCCAGAGATGAACCCGTCCTTCGACTCATCTGGCGCAACAAAGAGTTTCCGCTTCGCCCTGACTCAGAATGGCTACTTCTGTCTAGTACCTAATATGGTCCAGATTGGCGACGCAATTGCGATTTTCCAGAATTACAACCTTGCAGTGGTTTTGCGCCCGTTGCCGCCGCTACCACCCCCGAAAAGTGGACAAGCACCAAGCAAAGATGACCAGGAGCCATATTTCGAACTGGTTGGGGATAGCTATGTACACGGCATGATGGAAAATGAAGCACGCTGCATCAGTGATGAGTTTGAATGCAAATATCAGCCCACTCCGGCTCAGCTGAGCAGGGTGCTCGAGATGTCGGGTCAAGGCGAATCATGGGCAACATTGAATCTGCATCCCAACTATGAGAGAATCTTGGAAACGCTGGGCCTCCGGACTATTCGTCTGGTGTAACTCCCAGTCGATACTTCGGGCAATGCAATGTATGAAACTGAAAGCATTTGTCCCAAGCGAGAGCCCTGTCATAAGGAGCACATATGCCATCACGAGCATCTTTTCTCGAAAGTCACGAAGAGCAGGTAACAGACGATAAGAGATACGAAAAGCGATTCGTCAATTTGGACTAAGTTTCTATGACCCAGCAAGCCAACATCCATTCACTAAACCTCTACGAAAGCCCAAGCGTTTTTCGCGTGAGCTCCCAGAACCTGTTCTCCTTCGCCTCGTCATAAGCATAGGGCTGCACGCCCCTGAGTGTCATAACCAAAGGCTCAAAGGGGGCGACCCTGCAGTCCTCGAGGTACTTGCCGCCCTTGCCCTCCCACTCCTTACCAACCGCCGCTATGACCGTCGTAGCCGCGCCTTGCTCGGCGCTCTTGAGGAACTTCTGCGTGCTCTCGTCCTTCGTCCACTCCGCCTTCGTGTCCTCAGGGACATGCACCTGCAGCCCCGTCATAATGCCACCAGGCATGAGGCTGTACGCATGCAGACCCTTGGGCCCGAAGTTTCGATCGACGTAGTTCGCCATGTAGATCTGCGCCAGCTTGCTCTGCCCGTAGGCGCCCCAAGGGGAGTAGGCGTCCGCACCTTTAAGCTGCAGGTCGTCGAAGACGATCTCCGACATGTGGTGGCCCGAGGACGAGACGTTGACGAGCCGCGAGTTGAACTCGGGCGTCGAGCCCTTCAGCATCGCGTCCTTGAGCAGCTCGAAGAGCAGGTAGTGCCCCATGTAGTTGGTGCCGAGCTGCTTCTCGAAGCCGTCGACCGTCTCCTCGCGCGTCGGGATCATCATGACGCCGGCGTTGCATGCCAGCACGTTGAGCGTCGACGATTTCTGTAGGAAGGCGGCCGCGGCCTGGCGCACTGAGGCGAGCGAGGCTGTGTCGATCTCGATCAGCTCGACGCGGCCGGGCGAGAGAAATGAGGCGCACGCTGTCTGGCCTTTCGACAGGTTGCGCACGCCGAGATAGACTTTGGCGCCGGTGGCGGCGAAGGCGCGCGCTGTCTCGATGCCGATGCCGGATGAGGCGCCGGTGATGAAGAATACCTTGTCCTTCATGTTGCCCTCGAGTCCTTCATCTTTGATGATTTGGAGGGCGGTGGGACGCGCGTCGCCAGGGCCTTGGGTGTTTTCGAAAGTTGCGGCGTAGCGGGACATGTTGGTTTTTTTGTAAGTGTCGGGTGAAAGGAGTCTATTTGGATGGAGTGATATCAGGCGAGAGATGCTATGAGGTTTGATCTGTGATTATGTAGAATGGATGAGACGGTTAAGTTGGTTCATTGCTCAGGGTTTTATAAGAAAATTGATGTCGCTGTATGATCATGGACATGTTGATTGATTTAGTAACCATCGTCATAGCCTCACCGTCTCATCTCTCAATTGACCTGGGCAATACCTGAAGATCGTATATGGTTTATGCGAGATCCGGCGATGCAAGTTGTAACTCCGCTAAACCCCGCTGCTTGGTTTCGCTTCACAGCTACAAGACCCTGGACTTTGAGATGGATTTAAAGACCACCGGCATGAAGAGTCATCGCCGTACCTATCAGCACTAGGATTCATTTCTAAGCTGACTACAAAGGCGCAAGGAATCCCATGTTGCGACTGTACGACTTGATAACTGAACTTGCGATTCTGCTGTCGATGGTGGACCACAGCATAAGCATAAAACATTCGATGCGAAACCCGCAAGATGCAAAGCATCATGTCATACAGCTATGCATACAAACCCTTGTATGCAACTCGCACGAAGTCCTGCGCTTGGCGGGCGTCAGCTTGGGGCTGCACCTCTATTTGCAATCCTAAATTTAACCTCTCATGTCTTTGACTCGCACTGCACGAGTTTCAGCTGCCAAGGCATCATCTGACTTACGTACTTTACAGCTGAAGCAGAAGAGTCTTGAAATCAACTACTTAACATCAATAGTTCATTCATATAAGTACCTATTAACTCTGCCGTGCAAAGCAAATTTTCAAACATCAAAAGCCACAATGAGGGGTGCCATCCCGAATGCCGCAACCAGCAGGTTGCATGCATTGGTTAGCTCAGCTTGCATACAGACAGTCTAACCAGACGATCGGAGGTGTGACTGGCGAGAACTGGCAGTGTCGGGCGGCTAGAGAGACACACGCACAGACTAATGAGGTCAGCGCATTAGAGGGACAGCAAGTTGTACTTAATAGAGGGGTTGATAAGCCAGTCGGCCGAGGGGCCCCATTAATTGGTATCAGAGACTATTCCCGGAATCGCCAACTCCGCTGCCGCATGCGCTGCCGCCTCGGCCCCAGTTTTCACACGCTACCACCTCCGAAGGATGGGTATTTCGGCACTGCGCGGGTAAAACTGGCTCTACTGTACTGACCTACGTAGTAGTAAGCGACGTCGATTCAACCTCCTGCTTGTTCCCGGCCCGCCTGTGACCTGTAGAACGACCCAGCAAGGTTGTCTCGCCCGCCTGCTCGGTACGCGAGATGGAGCGACCGACCATGGCAACCGTGCTCGCGTGGGGACGGTCCGAAGAAGAAAATATTTGACAGCCTACTACCTACAAACTAACTCTCACGCCTCCCGCCCACCAGCTCGCATCTCGACATATGGGGCATATGCTAACCCTACGTAGTAACATTCGACGATGCTAAGATGCTCCCAAGGCGCACCGCCCAAAGGGTCTAGGAGGTGCTGCAGCCACCCGCGGGCGACGACTAGTCATCATTCTGTAATTTATTAAAATCCCATGAGCACTTTGGCATTGGACTGCGCATTGGTGCCATGCGACATGCGGCTTTTGCATGCTTCGTGCCGACCCGTAGAACTGGCTTTGATGGTCCATCCCATGCGGAGAGAGGGATGCAAAGATGATGGCATGCAAACTATGATATCACCGTTTCCCTCGCGGCTCGGCACTGTGGTTGTTGGGCGTGACCATGGCCCGCGTGCCTGCGATATGTGCGGTGCGACAGTGTCTGCAATACTGTTGCATTGCTTGATGCACGGCGGCTGTCAAGTGGTTTCGCGCTCGTCGTAGCTCGGCCGAAAATTGGAATTGGGATGAGGAGGGTATAAGAAAGTGATGAAACCCGAAGGCATTCCATACCTTGCAATCATCGGCAATAGTCATCTTCATTCTCATCAAGTACTTACATATATCTACCTACAACATCTTAACTAATACCACCCCCTGTTCCAAGCCTATTCCCTTATCTTACACGCAAACAGGAAATACTTAAACCCAGAGCCGAACAGATCAGAACATATTCAGCAATTTCAACCAATTTTCATATAGTTATCGCCTCATAAACTTTCGAAACACTGTCATGGCTGCGACGAACGGGTTCACAAACGGAGCTGCCAACGGCAGCGTCTATGGACGTCGTCTACTCCCCCATGTCGTAGATGACATGGCCGCCAGGGAGCCGGATCGCGAATGTTTCTCAGCCCCCCGCAGCTCAGACCCAAAAGACGGCTGGGAGAAAGTCACATTTAAGCAGTTTGCCAACGGCATCAATCACGTTGCCCAGAGAGTCTTGCACAACTGCGGCCTCCCACCCGCCGACTCCTGTCCCACGATAGCATACGTCGGACCTAACGATGCTCGTTATCTCGTTCTGACGCTGGCTGCCGTGAAGGCCGGCTACAAGGTAAGTTGCACAAATACCGCAGAAACGAGTAATATATCTTTTTTTCCTTTTCTTTTTTTTTCTCCGTCTATATTCTGACCTGGACACACAAAGGCCCTCTTCATCTCCCCGCGCAACTCGCAGGAGGGGCAGATGAGCCTCTTCGACAAGACGGACTGCCGCATCATCGTCTTCCCCAAGTCGCACCGCAACATGGTGCAGCCGTGGCTGCAGGAGCGCGACATGCAGGCCATCGAGGTCGGGCCCGTCGCCAACTTCTTCCCCGAGAAGGAGGTCGAGCCGTTCCCGTACAACAAGACGTTCGAGGAGGCCGAGTGGGACCCCCTCTGCGTCATGCACACGAGCGGCTCGACCGGCCTCCCCAAGCCCATCATCGTCCGCATGGGCATGCTGGCCATCAGCGACCAGTACTGGAACCATCCGACGTGGAACGGCCGCATGTTGTCCATCTGGGGCTTCCGCGCGTGCTCAAAGCGGAACTTCGTGCCGAGTAGGTTTTCCCTAGTTGCCCCTTGATCTCAGATAATGGGGATTGGTGATATTGGAATGTCGCTGACGAGCTGGTTATAGTGCCTTTGTTTCACGCTGCTGGGCTGTATTGCTTCATGGTGACTTCTCTGTACTTTGAGACCCCGCTGGCGCTCGGCTTGCCGGATCGTCCTCTTTCGGCGGAGTTGGTAGCCGAATGTCTGGAAAATGTCGGTGCAGACGCGACGATGCTTCCGTAAGTACCACGATGATTATCACGTTTGAAATTGGCCAAAGAGAAACATCATGCTAATGAGAATCTCTTATAGACCAGCGCTTCTCGAGGACATGAGCCAGAGCGAGCGCACTATGGAGCCGTTGAAGAAGCTTAATCTAGTCTGCTTCGCGGGAGGCAATCTAGCTCTCGAAGCTGGAGATCGGCTAGCCAACAGCGGTGTCCGCATCAACAACTTAATATCTGCCACGGAGTAAGATATCGCCCATTTATCTTGTTCAATCGCTTGAAACAGCGCTGACTTTATGTTCCAGATTCCTTCCCTTCCCGATATATTTGCAATCCGACCCTAAGCTTTGGCAATACTGTGAGTCTACAACCGCATCATTTCGGTTTGTATCTGATTGCCTCAAATTGATTGCTGACATTGTCATGTCCAAGTCGTCATCAACTCAGAAGAGTTCGGAGCCGACTGGCGCAAGGTCGAGGGCGAAGACGACGTGTACCGCCTCGTCGCCGTGCGCAAGGCCAAGGAGCCGGGCCTGCAGGGCTTCTTCTACACGTTCCCGGAGCTGCAGGAGTACGACACAAAGGACATGTACAAGCCTCATCCTACTCTGCCCGACCACTGGCGATATTACGGACGATCAGATGGTGAGTCTTTTACCCCCCTACCTTGCAAAACCACTCATAGCCGAGTGACTACTTTACTTTGCATGGATGCATGTCAGAAGACTAACACTAGTCAATAAAGACATCATCGTCTTCTCCAACGGCGAGAAACTAAACCCCGTCACCATCGAAGGCATCGTATCCGACCACCCCGAGCTCAGCGGCGCCATCGTCGCCGGCGAAGGCCGGTTCCAGCCCAGCTTAATTCTCGAACCCCTCACCTTCCCCGCCTCGGCGCACGAAGGCGAAGAACTCATCGACCGCATCTGGCCGCTGGTGATCGCGGCCAACAAGCAGACGGTGGCGCACGGACAGATCGGACGCGCGTACATCGTGCTCGCGGACCCGACGAAGCCCTTCGCGCGCGCCGGCAAGGGCACCGTGCAACGCGCTAATACTATCAAGCTGTACAGACCCGAGATCGACGCGCTGTACGAGCGCGTCGAGAACGTGACGGGCGTCGACTCGCCGCAGCTGGATATAAGCTCTGAGGAAGGCTTGACGAAGTCGATTCAAGGCCTGTTTAAGGCGCGCATGGGTGCTGAGAGCGAGATTGCGGAAGACGCGGATTTCTTCTCCGCGGGCGTCGATAGCATGCAGGTCATCAGCGCCTCGCGCTTGCTTCGCGCTGGCTTGGAGTCCGCGGGCCATCATGTCGAAGCTGACTCCCTCGCCACGCGCGTGATTTATGGAAATCCGACGCCCCGGCGGCTGGCGAGGTATATTTTCTCTCTGGTAAAGCAGGGCGGTGGTGGTGGACACACGGCGGGAGACGAGACGCTGCAGGAGGTCGAGGCCATGAAGGCCCTGTGGCGGAAATACAGCAGCGACCCACCGCAGGCGATCCCGGGGCGGCCGGAGGCTGATGATGAGAACCAGGTCGTGGTGATCACGGGCAGCACGGGCATGCTCGGGTCCTACATGCTGGACCTGATGGTGCGCAACCCGGGCGTGGATAAGGTCGTCTGTCTCAATCGCGCCGAAGACGGTGGCAGGAAGCGGCAGAAGAGCATCATGGCTGAGCGCGGGCTGACGGCTGATTACGAGGCCAAGACTACCTTTTTACACGCTGATATGTCGCGGTCGGACTTTGGGCTTGAGAAAGAGGATTTCAAAGAGCTGTTGTTGAAAGCGGATCGGTTCATCCATAATGCCTGGCCGGTCAACTTCAATATCCCGACGGAGTCCTTCGAGCCTCATATCCGCAGCGTGCGCAACATCGGCGACTTTGCGGCGCGGTCTGCGAAGCGCGTCGCTGTGGTGTTTATCTCGTCGATTGGCACGGCGGATAGATGGGATGCGAAAGCTGGGACTGTCCCTGAGGCACGTCTCGAAGATCTGTCGCTGCCGTCCGGCGGCTACGGGCGCAGCAAGATGGTCGGGAGCCTGGTCCTTGAAGACGTGGCGAGAGGCGGCGCCGACTTCCCTGCCGCCATCATCCGCGTCGGCCAGATCGCTGGCCCGCAGGCTGAGGCTGGGGTCTGGAATAAACAGGAGTGGCTGCCGTCTATCGTCGCTAGCTCCTTGCATCTCGGCGCCCTGCCGCGCAGTCTGGGATCCATGGAACGCGTCGACTGGACGCCGGTTGAAGGCATTGCGGGCATGGTGCTGGATGTCGCGGGCGTGGCGCACAGGGTTAGGCCGGGGGATGTTGAAGGGTATTATCATGGTGTTAATCCTGAGGCTACCACGTGGGGGGAGCTGGTGAGTGCTGTGCAGGAATACTATGGGAAAGAGAGGATCCCGAGGATTGTGAGTTTGAGGGAGTGGGTGGAGTTGCTGGATCAGTCGCAGACGGGCGATATTCAGACTCTGGAGAAAAATCCGGGGGTTAAGTTGTTGGATTCTTATAGGGGTATGGCGGTGGGTGAGGGGGCGGGTGTGGAGGGTGCGGTTGTGTTTGAGATGGGGAGGACGAGGGCGCGGAGTGAGGCGACGAGGAGGGTGAGGCCTGTTACGAGGGAGTTGATGGTGCATTGGTGTAGGCAGTGGGGGTTTTGAGGGGGGTTGTTTATATTGGGATGTGATGGGAGGATGTTGGATATGTTTTGATTGGAAGCGAGTATACGGGTACGACTGTCATTGTAAGATGAGATAGTACATATTCATTTTTGTTTGGCATTACCTACCTTCATTGTCTGCTTATCCGTTCCACACAAAATAAACACATACTTAAATGTGATTTTTACTTGTGTTAGCCAATATGCATAAGGCCACTTTGAGTATGAGGATAGGTCAAGGCAGAGACTGCCTAGAAACCTTGAGAATCTTTGCGTATTTGTCATCATGTTGCGTGTCAAGGTAAATGCATTCCGTCATATCTCTATTTATGTAGACATGCTTCGATTGGATACGGTACCTAGGTGGACTTGATCTCGCATTCGAAGGTTTGTTGAATCTGAAAGTTGTTGGGAGAGTGAGGAAGGTTTCAGGTTACGTGGTGGGCCAGGGACACCCACCCCTATGGCTGCACAGGTTGAGTTTCCTCCCAGGTCACAGGAGGCTGAACACTTGTAACCTGGTTTTTTGGTTGTAGTTGATATTGGGTAGACTCTTTTAAAAAGAAAACTGAACTGGATCTCTTGACAAAGGTAAACTTGAAAATATATCATTGTGGGCCTCGGCTATGTGCAAAAGGTATGTCACTGTGCAGAAGTGATGTGCATTAGCGAACTGGTCAATAACCAAGATGTGGTGATTTGAGAAGGGGCTCGGGGGGGACTTGAGTATGACAGTCTACGTTAGATACTTAAGCACATACACGTATATAATAGTAATACGAGAAATGGAAGCTTGTTGCTGCCGTGTGTTGTCTGCATGACGTGTTAACCTGGAAGTCTGTGTAACCTACAGGACAGGATATGTGCACCTACATGTGTACTTACCAACCTACTGAGGCCCCTAGGTACCTACACAATCTCCCCTCAAATCACCTCCTTCCTACATGTACCCTGTCGACTAGTGTATTGGATTGCCTCCATCTGAACAATACCCGTGTTGGTCCACTATAATACTCATTCAAAACTAATTCATTTAGCTGTACAATGTGGGAGGATACTCCAACAAATCACCTTCCTGTCACAACTTGATAACAATTGCTCACCTGCTCATGGACTTTCATCACGATGAGGTGGCAAACGGAGGTGTTGCCTAGACATGCACCTGCGACCTAGGTGTACCTCCCGAGTCAGTCTGTATGCACCAATGGCAGCCGGCCAGCCAGGCTGGTGATCTGGTCACGCTGGTGCACCTGGGCTGGGTACACGAGCTGTGGGTGGCGCTTACGTACACGATTATGTACCCATAAACCCAAGCCCACAAGCCCCCCAAGCCTCTTAGGTAGCCCTGAGAGTTAAAGCTCCCATCCCCAATCCACGCTAGAACGAATTTTCGACTCGCGAGGAAAAAATTAACATATCGATTCTCAATTGTCTAAACGACTCGGACTTGAACCACACCACACACACAACATCAACCCAACCATCCACTCTCCCCTACCCACCAACCACCGATCGCCAACCCGCCAGCCCTCGCATTGCAACCTGCAAACTGCGCACTGCACACACACATTGACATACGCTTATGACCGACAGTCTACTTGCCATAGACAACTTGACCAACCATCCACCAGCCAGCGAGCGAGCGAGTCAGTCAGTAGCCAGCTACCCAGCAGTGTTATTGTCAACCGCCACTTGCCATCCCCCATCCTCGATACATACGGCCCGCCACCCGCAACTCGATAGCTCAACAACTCAACCTGACCTGTCTGTCCTTTCCATCGCGGCTCTAGTCACCCCTGTTATGCACCCGAGTCTCGGCCTCAACCACCGACGCCTTCACCACCTCGCAGTCCCGTCCATCTTGCCCGCCGACCCGTCCTCGCTGCTGCCCGCATCAACGTCGACCGCGTAACGAAGAGACAGACATCGAGTCAAGCTGCTTGTTGCTGTTGTTGTCGTTCCCGTTGTCGCTGCTGTTGCTGCTGCTGCTGCTTGTAGTACTCGTACTGTTGCACCATTATAGGACCGCTGTCTGTTTTAGTACCAGCCAACGATGCCTTCATCATCATCAAATCTACCATCCAGCTTCGCGTCTGCGGCTGCTGGACAGAACTCGAATGCGAGAACAGGTGCCAGAGCTGACGGACGAGGAAACGCGAGCGGAGAGTGGTATGTACCAGCCATTTTTGCTTTCAATCCCTCCTGTGGTGTGGTTGCTGTTGCACCCATCCGATGTCGACATGCACCTATTACTAGTATTGCCGGTGGCATCGCTCATCATCCATCCGGTTGCTGTCACCAATCACCCAGCACCCCATCTCCCATCTCTCATCTCTCATCAACCAGCGACCCGACCCTTATCCTCTCCCCGCACACCATCAATTGCCTAGCCTCATTCTTGCCGCTTTTCTGGCCCTATGTATCGCACACCCCATCTGCCTTTGCTTTCTATCTTGGTCCCAGCAAATTCGATGTCATAGTGTCACGCGAAAGCTGTTCACACCATTGGCCAGCTGCCGCCCCCTTGTATCTGCTCTCCATTTTCTTTTTTCTTACCTTCATTTCATATCCTTTTCTCCAATCACCAGCAGTCGAGCGTACCGTGTCGCTCCCTCTCACTGCCTACTTGTGCCTGCTAAGTGTTTGCTGTCCTAACCTTCTTCTTGCTTCAGGCCTAGACCAGCACGTACGCTGAACGGTACACTCACCCTCCGCCGAACATCTACGACGCCTTCCACCGCGCCTGCCAATCAGGTCTTCAGCCAGCCCAATCCTTCAGAGCCAGTCCCCCACCCGGACGATTCTGCGATTCTCGCTGCCATGCCTGTGGGCTCTACAGTTGTCGAAAATGCCGCCCCTCCAAGATATACCCGCGAGGACATGTACTCGATCCGCGGCAACATGTCACAGGACCAACGTGGCCAGCAACCCGACGTGTCTACTTTGTTCGTGTCCGGTTGGAATCCCGGTCACGTCAATGGTGCAGCCGCTCGTGGATGGGGCAAGCCAGCAGAGTCTCACGTGCTTCCCCAGGAGCCTGACATGTGCTGGGATGCCACAGGGTCCACGAAACCTGTTGGATTACAGGAGATGACCGCCGATGAAAAGGAGGTGTGTTTGGCCGACATCCAGTTGGAATCCAGGTTCCGGAGTGCTGACTCTGTGTGATTCTAGCTTTTCATAGACGTCAATTCCACCATGAAGCCGCCGGCCCAGAATAAGGAGGGGGCTCATCCCGCGGGCGGCATGAACGGTAGGAAGACCTCTCTCTCCCAGGCCTCGCCCCTACCCCCGACCACCTCTCGGCCGGGCACGCGACGACGCGAAACTGCCGACACCAACCCGTTCTCCCCCGGTGGTCCACTGAATTCGCCATCTACGAGCCGTCCCGCACGCGACAATGGCTCGCTTTGGCTCGATCGAAAGAACACTGATGCTAAGGAGTCGGTATTCGAGGAGCCTGACGACATGGCGTCGAGAGACGCCGGAAACAAGCCCACGTCGATTCCCGGTATCTCTCGTATCAACACCAACACAGCCACCAGTACGACTCCATTCGGCGCCCCCTCGCCATGGTCGGCATCCTCCGCCACCACTTTGCCCGGCATTGGCAGCTTTGGGAACTTTGCGCTACCGGGCTCATCCATTGGAGAACGGCGCCCTGGAAACACGCGCGGCGAGAGCCGGCTAGCCCACCTGATTCCTCCGCGAGATAATCCCGACAGTCTCAGCAACAAGCCTGGTGATGCATTATCCCCGGCTGATCCTGGTCGGACTTGGCGATCTCGACCTCGAACTGACACCGACCCGTTTGGTGAGGAACTTCCGTCGGGGAGCGCGGCTCTAGGCGGCGCTCAAGACACCAGCCCTCCTCCTATGAGCCATGCCCAGCTCCATACCCAGCCGTATGACACCCCCATCAAGGGATCCGCCGCCGACTTTGGTATGTCTGGACTGACTCTCGGCCGACATGGAGACCTCGAACATACCCCTCTCAGCCCTTCGGAGACGAACCCTTACCGAAGCCCTCTCGGGGATCGTGGCGAGCAGGACGATAACCCGGATAAGCTCCATCACGGATTCGGTGGCAATGTCGAACATGTCCCGGGCTATGGTCCTGGCATGTCGCGAGCTTTCCCGCATAACGCGTTCGATGGAAGCGATCGAAGCCAAACCTCCAGCGTTGGCGCCAAGGGCTACCCCTCCTTGGGCAATCTATCGGGATGGCCATCTTCAGCCACGCCCGACCGTGAGCGAGCCCCCTTTGCTCCCTTTGGAGGTGGTATCTTCGGTGGCATGGGTGACATGCAATCGCCTGGTCTCGGAAATCTCGGAGGGGTCTTTGGTCCTGCAACAACTGGCGGCCTCAGCGGATCTGGGTCCATCAGTCGTGGGAGCAAGCTGGGGTCCTTGTTTCCACCCTCAATGCAAGCGCAGATGCAAGCGCATGATAATGAAAATATCGGTGACTCAATTCCTGACCTTCGCCAACCCAATCCCCTTGGTGCCATCGGACGGAACTCGCTCAACGATCCTGGGCGTGAGGCGGAGAGTCCCATGAGAGCTGGTCGAAGTGTCTTCGCGAATATGTTTGGCGCTCCATCGGAGGGCAATCGTACACCCGCCGCGGCGGGTCCGGTACTCCACGGTGGCATGACCACGGCGCCAGGACAGACGTTCCCGGCCACGGCTGGTACCCCATCCTTTGGTGGCATCCTAGCTTCCGAACCGCCCTCGGCTCAAGCACGCACCATGGTGATGCCTGATCGTATGCGTTGGACATACCTTGACCCACAAGGTAACATCCAAGGCCCCTTTACGGGCTTGGAAATGAATGACTGGTATAAGGCCAACTTCTTCACGCCAGATCTACGGGTCAAGAAGCTCGAGGATGTTGAGTTTGAGCCCCTCGGACAGCTCATCAGACGCATTGGAAACTCTCGCGAACCCTTCTTGGTGCCCCAGATCGGCATTCCTCATGGACCTCCAGCAGCGAGTGGGCCGTTCTCTCCTAACGCCAGCGGCGGCATACAACCTCCGCTCGTGGGCGCCTTTCCCAGCTTCGGGCGGACCTTGACTGCCGAGGAACAGAACAATCTGGAGCGGCGCAAGCAAGAAGAACAGTACATCCTTGCCCGTCAGCGTGAATACATGTCCAGTCAACAGGCAATGGGCAGGATGCCTATGCAAGGCGTCCCCGGGCTGAATCATCATTCCAGCGCCCACAGCTTGCAAAGCCAACCAAGCTTCGGAAGCATGACGTCGCCCATAACGGCGCCGCCCCAGCAGGCTCCTATTGGACCCATCGGAACGTCGGGTTCTTTTTTCGACACGCTAGCCGCACGTCAGCCCGCCGCGCACGGTAACTCCGGCCCAGGCCTCGATTCCTTCCACGAGGATTTCGCTCACCTGACCGGTGCCGAGCGCCAGGTGCTGGCTAGCATACAACAAAACACGGGAGCGTTAGGCGGGAACCTCCCTCAACAACCCATCGGGACGTCTTCCCGGCCGGAATCCGGCAACAACGGCAGACTACCAGCAGCGAACGAGCTTGTCGAAGACAACGAGGGATGGAGCGATAGGCTACAAGAGTTCAGACAGCTCCGCGCACAGCACGATGCCGAGGCGATGGAGCGGGATTTTACAACGAGCCCTCAGCGAGCTCATGTGGAGGACATGGTACAACCCCAGACTCTGGATTCCGAGGTCTCGCAGGCGCCGAAGCCATCGGGTGAACCGGAAACCGCGAAGGAAGCCCAGAAGAAAGAATCAGCCGCTTCTAACAAGGAATTTAGAGAATACCAGCAGGCCCAGGCGGCCGCCGCCGCAGCCAAGCTGAGCGGACTACCCATGCCATTTCCACCACCCCCGTCGGGTACTCCCCTCCCAGCGCCAGCCCCTCAGCGTATCCGGTCTAACTTACCAGAACAATATGCGGATGGCTCTCGATCGGGAACGCCTGACATCGGCTCTGCCACATCCACGCAGCCTCCCCCTCTCGCTCCCTGGGCGAAGGATGGTGGTGCGGAGTCGCACAAAGGGCCAAGTCTGAAGGAGATTCAGCAAGCAGAAGCTGTGAAGGCCGCTAAGGCTGAGGAGGCCGCTTCGCTCGCACGACGTGTTGTGCTTGAGCAGGAGGCGGCACGCGAGCGTGAGAGAGCCGCTGCGACTGCACCGGGCCTGCCCACCTCGAGCACCTGGGGTACGGCTTCGCCCGTCAGTGCTGCGCCGGTGAGCAGCTCTTGGAGCAAACCCGCAGCCAGCAAAGGCAGCGCCCCGACGCCAACGACATCAACCGCAGCATCCGACAAGAAGAAAACACTGGCTGATATCCAACGCGAGGAAGAAGCACGCAAGCAGAAGGCTCAGCAACTGGCGGCTCAGAGCGGTCTGCCTACGGCGGGGACTAAGCGGTATGCTGATCTGGCCAGCAAGACTAGCACGACTACGAGCACGTCAAGCACTCCCAACGTAGGCGGTGGTGTTGCCACTCCTGCGCCGACTGGTGCCGGATGGGCTACTGTGGGAGCTGGTGGAAAGGTCAAGGCACCACCGATGGGCCCAGCTCTGCAGACTCGCTCGGTGAGTTCGGCAGGTATCAAGCCTGCTCCTAGCGTCTCGGTTGCCTCGCCTCGGCCGGCGCTCAAGAGCAACACGTCCACGGCGGCCACCGGACGCACGGAGGCCATGGATGAGTTCAACAAATGGCTGCACAGCCAGCTCTCCCGAGGCATAAGCGGTATGGCGGACAGTAAGTCAATCCCATGACCAATGGTCTATTCGTAAAGTGACTATGACCCCGAGCCTTGCGTTTACTAAGTCTCGTCGCACAGTTGAAACCTGCATGTCGATTCTGCATGTGTGCCCACTTCTCCCTGACGTTATCTCGGACGCCATCTACGCGACAACCAAGACAATTGACGGACACCATTTCGCGCACGAGTTCATTCGACGCAAGAAGCTCGCGGAGAAGGGTGTAGTTGAGAAGCAGCCGGTGGCCAGCCCCTCTACAGACACGCAATCTAGCAGCGCGGGTGGATGGAACGAGGTGGCGAAGAAGAGTGGCCACAAGGACAGCAACAGTGATAGCGGCTCCATCCAGGCTGCAGGCTTTAAGGTTGTCCCATCGCGGAAGAAGGGGAAGAAATAAGGGCAGCGCGACGAAATGGGACGATGGCAAGTGTAAGAGCTGGTTTTGTGCTACATGTGATGAGCTAGTGGACGACGTGCGACTCGTCAATTCGCATATAACATCGCTGTCTGCGCTAAAATGTCAGCTTCACAGATGTCCGCCTGCATCGGCGCCATTTCTGATGGATCGGGTGCTGCCTACTAAGGCTCTTTTACAAATATGCTTGACTTGAGCGAAGCTATAGCCATGGAAATTTGCATCAACGGTTAAGCGTAGTGTATAGGTAGACAGTAGTGAGCTAAAAATATTCTGCCCCATCATGATTATGATTGGATTGTTTAGGGCGACGTGTTAGTTGAGTCTGAAGGCTACTATATGTACGTACCTAGTCAGTCTCAATCTTCCGTGGTGACATGTACTGCTCTCATCTTGCCTTCCAAGTTTTAAATGCTTAGGTAAATAATATAGTGATACTAAAGTTGTAATAGCACAAAAGAATTTGCAAAAAAAAAAAAAAAAAGAAGCGGACGGCAATGTCTCGATAGGAGAGGTAAATATCGAACAAAACGTGCCACTTGTTGATCAAAAGTAAGATTATTAAACTATTTGTCAGTTGCCTGCTCATGTATGGAAATATGTCACAGGTTGCTGGTTGGTTTTGTCAGAACTTAGAACAGCTGCTGCCAACTGCTGAGCTTGTGGTGGTGGTCTGACGCATTGCCCCTCCATTGGCGTCCACGGGCTGCCCCTCCCCCACCATGTCGCGATGGATGAATTTTTGTTCACTTACACGGGCTACTGTAGGCCAGGTGTACATGTACCTAGTACTAGGATTGCAGCCTGTGATGTCCTGCGCACTGCTGAACATAGTCTGACTCATACCTACCAATACCCTATCTTTTTTACATTGAACTGGCCGACTATTCATATCCTAATTGAGATCTAGGACG
>JAJNNY010000062.1:0-205841 GCA_022453515.1 Astrocystis sublimbata | reverse complement strand
TGTATCTGATATTCACACATCTGTATTTGCCTTGCATAACCCCTTGTCATATGGCTGCGCTGGGCCTTCCTAACTGGCCTATCCTGCAGTTGGTTTATAACATATAGTATTTCCTTCTTTTATACAATATCTCTATTTACTAGCTTATTTATACAATCTAGTGAGCTACCTTAGCTTATTGGCTTACTAGTATAAGCTAGTGATCCAGGCTCACTGGCTTACTAACGTGATCTAGTGATCCTGTCACGTGACCTATTTCTTGGCGCTTTATGTGGCTTGTCCTCCCAGCCCTGCGCCTACCCGCTTAGGCATAACTGTCTGCCCTTACTAGGCCTTCCCGACAGGTCGTTTCCTGTTGGTTTGTGACACTATTGTTAGAAAATTGGGTATAATAGGTTGTTTTTTAACTATAAGTATTAATATAGTTATTCTTGCTATACTTTTTTTTTAAGGATTATATTTTTCGAAAATAATAGGGCCTGGCGATCCTTTGGTTATATCCTAGCGGTTTGTTATACTTTTTTAATAGTTCTAGGTGTTAGAATATTATTGCGGGTTGCTTTATATACTACTACTATGTTTTTTTTGAAAGCTTTATGCTAAGGCGACCAGCGGGTGTAAACTAAAGCTCTTTTTGTAATTTTTTCTTTAGTAAACTAAAAATTCTAATGTTTAATAGCTATATATAATATAGCTATAATAAGGCTTATAAAACAAAAGCTATATCTTGTTTAAAAAGTAGGTCTAAAGGAACTCGTTATTTATATAAGAATTATAATTATTATAAACTAATATATATTATATATTACTAAAATAGCTATAGATATAAGGAATAAATAAGTCTAATAGTTATTTAATTACGATAGAATTACTAGTTTACTTATTAAAAGAGTAGTTAAATTATTAGTTTTTAAATAAACCGTAGTTTTTATTTAGAAACTACTATGTTTAAACTATAGATCCTTTTTAAATTAGTAATAGTAGTAAAGCTTTACTTCTAGCGCTGATATATTTAAAAGCTATAATCTATTCGCTTTTTTCAACTGTTTTTTTAAAAATATAGCGTATTAAAATATTAATAATTACTTAATAGTTTTTACTAATACTTTAGCTTATATTTATTTTATCTATATTAAAAAAACGTTTTAGTAGGATATTTATAATTTTTAGGACCTTAAAGGGGTTAAAAAAAAGGTTAATATTAACTACTATTATACTATTAATATATATATAGTTAATAAAAGTCGATCTAGCTAATTTTACTGTTTTATTTCGAACTAAAAACCATATATATTACTTTTTATTAAAGTTTTTATTATTATTAAAAACATTTAATATATATTTAGCTATTAATTTAAACTTAACAATTAAGAGTATAAAGCCTAGCCTAGCCTGCCCTACAGCCCAGTTCGCTAATTACTGTTTGTAATAGGCAGATAAGGCTTAAAAGTATACGTAGGTCTTTTTTCGGGTGGGAATACCGCGAAAGCGGCGGAGTATATACGATCTGTTTATATCCTACTCGCGCGCTGTTTGCCGGATTGGCATACCCAACTTATAGGCGCGAACCGTAGCCGCTGCACGTTGTTTTTTAGAAACTAAAGGTATCATAATAAAAAAAAGTTAATTTTGAACAAAATAAGAGTAAACAAAAGCTCTGGGAGTTAGTTATAGTCGCGTTATTAAGTAGTCTTTAATTAAGGTGGGTAGGATTAATAGCGCGTTTTCGAGGGTCTGGGGGTGGTTCGCGATGGCAGGGGTTCGTGATGCAGGGGTTTTGCTTACTCGATGATGATACTCTGATCTTACTGCCAAGTGCGATAGACCCATCGAAAACCCACCGCCAAGTAAATAGTCCCGATAGTGTAGCTTGATCTACTTCTCTTCTTACATCAGCCGCCATCATCAGCAACAATTGGCTCACTGACGACCGCAACGTAGCCTCCTGTCAGGTGATGCCATCCACAGGAGATGCAACCCTCTGACTTTCCCTCTCTTGTATTCCTTCATTTTCCGAGCACCTACTAGTAAGTATTTCCGGATTCCGAGATTAAGACCTCGATTGATCATTACATGAGTCCTTGGCTAAGAGATATGTGTACCGTAACAAAAGGATCTCTTTGTTAGTGTCAGCTCAGCTCTTACTTATAACTTATAAGTGCCTCATTGTGAGCTGGGCACTGCTGGGCTCTTGTAGTTAGAGGGTCCATGGCCAGGACAAAATTTGACTGTCAAGATTAACAGGATGGGATGGCGGGAGAATCAGTAAGGCATGACGAATACTCATCAGCTTGAGATATAATAAGACGTGGAGCGGAAGCAGGCTGTGATGAATAAGTGGACATGCAACCTATGCTGATGTTACCTTGGCTCCTACTATACTCCTCAATGATAGTTCCCTTCACTCTTTCCCATTTTGCTTCTCTCTCATCATCTTATAAAGTGAATATGAGGTTTCTTGATTATGGGTAAGTCTTTCGATTTGAGACCGCATACTTGTAATAGACTGACTTATGGCTTATTGCCTTGTTATCTTCAGGGTCTTATCAGTGCGCTCAGGGCTTCACTATATCCAGCCAAGAAGAGATTGACAAGAACCGTGAGAATATACTATCTTGTGGATACGGCGCCCTAACACCTAATGCGACATTTATCAACGTAAATTCGCCTAGTACCGACTTGGTTTTGCCTGAAGGCACACGGGTCACTAATATCACTCTATCGAATGTCCAACGCAGGCGCGAGATCAATGCCAGCGGCGTGGATCACGTTGATACTCTTTTCATGGTCGAATACTACAATGGCGTTCTAAACATTCCCGTGGTACCCAACGACAAGTTCCCCACCTGGGAGAAAGCTGAATGGACGAACTCTCAATTTGATGAAGTGTATCTTGATCAGATGCTTCACGTTTCAGGGAATGCAACAAGAGCTTGGAGACAGACAAACGGTTCTAGCATGATGAACGACTTCAAGATTTTGGAAAGTCTATACGTAGAGAACGGCTGGGCCACGCTTTTGTCGCTGACGAACGTGACCTACTCTCTTGAGATCGTGGGTGGATCTATAACACAACTAACAGTACCTGCGTTAGGCCATGTCGGGAACGCGACTTTCAGGGGGCAAAGCTTAGCAACGCAACTGAACGGCCTCCAAGTAGCAGGCAGCCTCAAAATCGAACTGGGCGGTGGGGTTGTTGAAACTACAGACGAAATTACAGGCAAGGATATTTACGACTATGAATGGAATGTCGTCTCTATTGGAAAAGACCTGGTTATATCCGCTATATTCAACGCCACACTCACCATGCCAATTCTGACATCTGTCGCCAATCAATTGTTGATTCAAGACAGTAACAACTGCACTTTCGCATTCGCCCAATTGACGAATGCCAAAGACATCTTGATGGAAAATAATGTGAACAGCCCACTACCCGGAGACTTCAGGAATCTCGAGTTCGCTGACTCAATCCATCTCAGAGGCTACGTAGATACGTAAGAAACCCCGTTCCAGACTCTTAGGTGTCTTAGCACGAACTGATCGATGTACTAGCTCCTTATCTGGCAATATATTCCCCTCTTTAAAGCTCGTGAGGGAATCTGTCACAATTGAAGCATGGAACGCAGACTTCAATTGTTCGAAACTTGTTTCTCAACAGAGGCAGGGCATCATCAATCATCTATATTGTAACGGCACAGACAACGGCAACACCACAACCTCCTCATCAACGCCTCCACCCAGTAACAACCCAAATACGAGCCCTGACTTGTCAACAGGTGCCTGGGCTGGTATAGGAGTTGGGATTGCTGTCTTTGTTCTGGGAGTCATCGGTCTCGTCACTTGGACGATCTTGCACTTCCGGTCGAAGATTCGACGTCTAGAGGATGAGAGAGCGAGGGCTGAGTCCGATGCATTGAAGTCAACAAAGCCTTTCTCTAACATTCCGGAACCCCAGGAAGCCGATTGCCCCCCAGTCGAGATGAGTGCTGGTCGTATGGCCCCTGAGATGGATGCGCCTCGGAAACCTGTCGAGGCTCATAATACTTCACTAGTCGAGGCGCCATGATTTGAATGTGGTACTGACAGGGGTCAAGGTCTGACCTTTTCGACGCAAGTTTGGCATTGGTTAGCGATTGTTATTTCATGAAAATATTGTGCGAGTATGGGTGAAGGGATAGCTAGTATGGGCGAAGTACCTTTGGTTTTGGGGTTGCTAGAAGTGAGCGTAATATGAGATAGTTTCCCGATGACTTCATTTGAAGACGAAAGAAGCTGCGTAGAAGACGCCCTGATTTTCTCGTGTCTTGAGTCTCGCCTAGAAGGTCGGCGTATGTGCATGCCGGTGGTAGGTTGGCTGGCGTCCTCGGCGATGGTTCGTCGAATGTTGCGAAACCGCCCAGGAGACGGGACAACTCCTTGTCCATTCCTATTAGCGTAGAAGTACTAGTTGCACTCAGGGGCTCGGTAGTTGATAATACGGGTCGCAAGCAGCTAGTATGTACAACCGTCTGGAGTCTTCATCACGAAATCAAAACAATTGCTCTAGTTATGACCAATCCCACTAATATGATCTTTTAACTCAGATGAGAGTTTGGTTTCGTAATCTCAGTTTCAAATGCAATGACAGTACAGGTGATGTATATTGAGAAGGGGGAAGATGGCTAAATGACAGGACTTAAATCATCAATCGTCTTATATACTGTGGCTAATCGTGTAGAATGCGTAGAAGTGAAAAAGACTTGGGTAAGTCAACAAAACGACCAGATCAAAGCTGTCGGGTTTACTTCTCGCTCTGGCTTCGCGATCTAGTGACCAAGGGGACGCATTACCCTATGTCCTTGCCTGAGACATCCCAATTTAAGTCAACTGTTGGCAGGCCCAACCAACGTTGATGGCACAGGCGTACCCTGGCTGGTTGCAAACGTCTTGATTGTTGATCTGCTCGCAAGCCCCGACGTGGACGTTGCCATTGGGGTCAATTGCTTCGAAGGTATGCTGTTCTTCGAAGAATTTCCACGAACTCGGTTCTTTGCACTCATAGTAGGGATGAGGCCCGGATAGGTCCCCGTCCCCAAGCAGTTGGCAGCCGGAGCAACCGCCTTCTCCGGTCAGTCGAACCTAAACGAAAGTAGAGGCAACTCGTTAGTTATCGATCTCAATTTCTGTCGCACTTACCATCCATGTGTACTGGATTGATTGCTTTGGTATCTCAAATACCCGTGGTCAGAAAGATAAGCCATGTACTTACTATGAAACAGTCAGCAAATTTTCCATGATATTCTGTCATAGTGCACATACCAGTTGTGTGACCCCACGACGGAGAGTCAGGAATTCCATCGGCGCAAGTCCAAGTAAGGATCTCGAAGTCTGATGCCGCCACAGCAAGAGTGGGGAGCACGGCGAAGATAAGAGTTGAGAATTGCATTTCGACTGAGTTTGGGGCTCGAAGCTAGGAGTCTTGTCGTTGATGCAGGATACCGGTTGAAGATGTGATGCTGATAGAGGTGGTGAGGGAAAGAAGAAAAAAACTTTGAGAAGATGGGAGGAGTAGCTCTTTATATAGATGGAATATCTCGAGTTTGACAGCTCATATCGATCCTACTCTGTCACAGAGAAGATTGACGCCGTTAGTCCCGTGAAAGGACTGTCGGTATATCCACGTCTCCGCGACACACCCCCTAGGACGGCTGGCCTACGCACCGCTGGACTACTGTATCCCCGTATTACTATCTAGGCCCCGCCCCCCCCCCAGGAAACGGCAGATAGACGTCTTGTTATTCGTGGAAATACTCAACGCGAAAGCTCAAGCATCCAATAGTTTGGTTGGCCTGTTTCAACCTACCCTCTCACGCGCGTTCAAACCCAAAACCTCAGGCGTCGTTAGAAATAGTATTATGGGTAGATGCCCCAGTTCTTCGCCTCATACTACCCCAACGCCAAGTATGAAGCGAGAGAGAGGTGCCGCTACCGTTGCGCTGAAGTCTAGTGGCGATCAAACCCATAATTAAGGACGGGGCTGATCCTCCACCCAGGGAACAATCAGCTGGTAGCCAATCAGAGGAGCAATAGTCTTGGGTGGGAATGTCTATGTCTAGGGGGCAGAGCAAGCAAGGCTTCGAGGCTCCCAGAGATTGTGAACAAGGACTCATGACTTCTTGAGAGACCTCTGAGCCTAACAAGACCGGTTAGGAACGGGGACGAGGACGAGCACGAGGAAGAGCAAAGAGAAGCTCCCAGCAACTTAGAACTAGGAGACGAGCATAAAGGTACTCCCCGAGAAGTGCAATCTTCGGAATCGGGAGATTTGTATGACCCGTTTGAAGAGCCAGCGTATGACACCACAGTGGTGGGAGGACCCCAGAGGCTACGTCGAGAGTGCAGGCAAAGTATCTTCCCACCAGCGGTAAGATCTAGCCGAAGGCTTCGAGGAGAGCGGTCAGACGCCCCAAGAAAGCCAAGAAGGCAGGGGGTCAGGCAAGCCGAATGCGAACCACGCTAATAAATGTCATAGAGAGAAACAATGCCAATAGTCACGTGAAAGAACGAACGTTATATCTACTCCACCTCTCTGCGACACGCTCGAACGACAAAGGATACTTGGGCCGTTGAGCCGTCTTGAGTTCCAAGAGCGTTCCTCGGTCGCGGCCGAAAATTAGTCAGGAGATGTTTAGAATCCCGGTGAGTCATGGGCGTGTCTGCAGATGTCGGCCAACCAAAGCGTTATAGGAAATTGGGACAGCAAGTTCCACCTTCCCACATAGCTAGATTTAACTACCACGTTTTCGTTCATCTAACCTCTAACCGATGATACAAGGTCATTATCGACTGTGTAACTTATGACATGGGCAAGCATGAAAGTGCTGCATAAGTTAATGGTACTATTTCCTGGGAACTGGAAAGATTATCCTTCAGGCGCCAAGGCAGTGTCGAATGATTCATGGCTTAAATAGGCGGACGACGTTGAATTCTGTGGGACAGGCCAACGCGGCTGGAAGCCTGTGGAACAGCCGCGATTGTCTGGTCCAGCTGAGTGATCAGCCAAACCGAGGGCATCTCACCCCTGCTCACCTGATAATAACAGGGGGCCGACATATGGGCTTTTCTGGCGAAACAGCATTGTAGCATGAATCCCATTCCATGGGGACATGGGGGTCTTCCGATTCGTTCCAATGGACTCGAGAAGCATGATCTTTGGCCCCAGCTCTTCGGGTGCACCGTGACACATTACTGCCCCCAGATCCACGAACACGTTCACAGATCTGAGTTTTAGCCCAATATCTGTGCGTCAGGATCTGAGTCGAGGGGCGCATGGAGCAGAACATCCGCAAAGCCTGACATCCTGGGGGAAAAGGCACCCATCACACCTAGGCATAGCACGCTGTGCCTCACAATATATCCACTTTTTGAGGCACAGCGCATGAAAGCACGTTGACCAACCGAGCCGACCAATCCTAACTGATGAGTGAGTGGATCTACCTCTCTTCTAGGCAATTTCCTATCTTGGCATACCAGTGGTGTGATACACCTGGATCATGGACAGTTGAGACAGGTGCTGTTTTTCTACCATAACGTACGATGACTTGTCTTACATGGGACAAATCCATCGAGGGCTCGGTAAATAATGCAGGTATAGGAGGGAGGACTTTGCTGGAATAAGGAGCGTAAGAGGCTTAGGTGACGATGTTGGAATTCTGGGGCGGCTTGAAATCGAGCATCTCCGGCGAGTTGCACAAAGACGACCACGTGCTTGCCTTGGCGGGGCGGTGTACAGAGCGAGTGTATAATCCTGGAGAATATTCGCAGGTGTATGGGTAAACCGATTCCCTCGCTTCGCTCCTCTCCACACGAGCGTGTAGTCCCAGCGAATAAGAGTCTTCCAACCAACCGTGAAGGAGAAAGATTGCTTTAGTTTTACAATATAGCGATATTAATCACTAACCATAAGAACTGTCCTGTTAAGCAATCCGTAAATTTGGACGCAAAGTTAGACGGGATTCTAGATCGTGTACGAGCTCTTAGTCATTTCAGAGACTCTTGCTTCCCATCCCGCCCACGTACCGGGTGGATGGTATATAACATTGTTCGGTTGCGTAGGTCTTACGCATCTTTTATTAGAAAATATTTATGCTTGCCAAGAGCGTGGGTCGGCCCGCTTCCGATCCGATGATTAGGTCGCCCCGCATATGCATACGAACTTGCACAGTCCCTCTAATAAACAATACTTACCCCATTACTCTTACTAAAGATTACATATGTTAAGCTATAATACAATTAGCTAATTCTATGTAAGTATCGTTCTTGATAGAGTATTTTCCTTTCCCTTAGACGTAAGAACGAAGTAGGTAGTTTAATGTTGTATTTAATGTGCTACGTAGATTCTTATCTTATCTTGTTTGATAATTAGTATTAGGGAAGGGAGTTGGGCTACGAGCCTCTGTTTCTAAACCTCCGTGCTAGAGCTTCAAACCTCTAAAATCAACGATATGTGAACATCATCAAGTTTGACCCCATCCACCATACGTCTGAGGTGCCAGGGGTGTGTAAGCACTATACGTTTGGGCATCGTAGGCGGTGGAGCTGTGGGGGCCGGAGAGTCGTTGGTTCCTCTCCTTGTTCATTGTGAAGGCGAAACCTATGGCCCGAATAGTTTCGACAGGACTCCACATGGTGATCAGCATGCTCAATCCCCCCGAGTACGAAGCAGTATACTCGGCTGACTCTTCTCGGCGACGGACGTCCTTGAGTAGATAAGGTCGATACGAGTAGGCGTAAATAAGGAAGAGAGACAGGGGAACCAGTTCGAGACATGTCAACAGTTTCGGAATGCCATATATAAGATCAGCTCGTGTCAAGACTGAAGTGGGCTCCAGCTTTCCTGCACTTTCCAAGATGGTGAAGATAACGCCTTCAAAAGTAGTGAGGAAGACCACAATCTTGAATGCCAGAAGTTTCTTGAGAGCACCATATGGGGCTAGCCGTTGTTTAAGTCGTCCATAGAATCGGAAAATTGCGATCACGGCCACGCCCGTCGATACATAGGTCGCAACGCTGAGCTTGTTGTTGGTTAGCACATAGTACGATTCCTCATGTCCGAAATGTCAGCTCACCCATAGCTTCGCGAAGTGCGTGCTGGACATGAATTGGCAATATGCCCCAGCAGCCTCTGTGATATCGGTAAAGATAGCTACAAGAAACGTAACAACAGGGAATTGGAATATCAAGATCCATTGGAGCTAGAATTGATTACACGTTAGCAATGAACACCACCACTATTTGCTTGCATTGACTTACACGAAACCATTCCAGCCCATTCTTACCATTCTTCCCAGATTCTGAAGTTGTCGGTAATGCCGCGAAAAAGACGTCTCGCTGATGGGAACTTGGGGAGATGAACTCGCAGAGAAGAAGGAAGAATGCACCCAAAGCGATGGCCTCAACGAAAACAGCCCATGGGTTTATGTACACTGCCGCAGTGGGGAAGGCGATCGCTAAAAAGCTGAGAATCGCCAATACAGGGAAAAAGAGGGCTATTTTCATGATTCTGTAATAGGTGAGCCTGCATTCTCAAATTTGTGGGTGTTCATGAGTTCAGATGCGTACTTTGACTGTTCGTTTGGCTTCGACGCATGAGTCGCGTGCATCACGAGCAGGAAAGAAACGACGACGACAACGAAGGCAGCGCTGGCGCCAGAGAGAATCTTGTTGAACTCATAAAAGGTCGTGTTACCAAACAGCGGCTCGGTGGCATCTATAACCGAATCTGATTAGCCTCATAGTTAGCTCTCGGACACTGGGGTTATCTTACTCTCGGCTAGTGAGACGACCGGACAGACGGTTTTGCTCGAATCGTCAGACTGATGGTCGGAAGGTTCATGATGAAGGAAGCTTGTCATTATGCTTCGTGTTTGGCTATGTTGAGGGCCGTGTGCAGATTTCGCGAAGAAATAACAGAGCTGGAGATTTCCACCTTGTGCTCAGGTACCTAGGTAATCAGAGACTCAAGGTTTAACAAGCACAGAGTAGACTTGGTCTGATATCCATTTCCCTTGGCGATGAGGATGCATCAGGGCTTATATACCTGATGCATGAACTCTCAATCATGAGTTGTAATAGTGCAAGGATCGACATACTAAACGTCTGACTAAGAGTAGCCAACTCAGATTCTCGTAGAACGTTGTCGTCTATTGGCCTCTCAAGTTCTGCACTGCCATTTCAAGAATGAACCCAAATGACACTGCCTGTACGCTAGGGTCGGGCTATTTGAGGTTCATCTGCCATAAGTATGTATCACCATGATGGTTGTGGCCATGTCGGAATTGTACTGCAAATGCCTATCCTACATTACATCTTAGTCGCCGGCGGACTAGCCTGAGAAATTAGGGGGAAACGCTACGTCGCATCGTTATCCCCTTTCTGTGCTAGTGTTCAGTAACGCTTCAGCCCTATCATCAAGGATCCTTGCCGATCTTACCCAAAGGCGTAATTCCATTCGAGCTGTCGGAGGTGAGACGAAAGTTCTATTGGACATAAAATTAGGTCAGTGGAGAACAGACTAGGACTGCTAGCAGCATTGCAGCAACCGACGGCGTGATAAGTTTGAGACCGCGTCCCTTTTTCGTTCAGTGAGGTAAGCCAAAACTTACCTCAGCCTTCCGACATCATGCACGACGAACCAAATAGGAAATCTCATTCGAGACCTCAAAATGCCTAACACCGGCCAGAAGAGTCCCAATTGTCACTTATGTCGCCAGCGAAGGGTCAAGGTATGCATCTGCTCTATACCTCTATACCCCTCCTCAATTCGTTACATCATCTGTGCGAAGCTAGCTAACATCGCGATTCATGACCCTCTGTAGTGTGATCTCACGCGACCAGCATGCCTGCGTTGCATCAAGTACGGCGTTGAATGCCCTGGCTATCGTAAGGAAGGCGATCTCACCTTCAAGACACAAATTGGTACATATGTCTCTCGTACTCGGAAGCCATCGCATCTCGCGTTAGCCGCAGTGAGAGGCAGCCAAGTCGCTCCCTTTGAGGCGGGGTTGGCGTCATCCGGTGGCTCAGGCGGAATAGTGATTGGATCCTCATTTGCCAGCTCTTCTCTACCTCTACAGTCCCTCCCCTTGCCGACCTCGTCGGCTGCCTTTATGCTGCGCCGGTTTTCCGTATCGATCCGTGGATGCGATCATTATGGCGAGATAGTAAGTTCTGGCTTTTGCGTACAATGCCTGACATAAAATACCAAGGAATAGTGCATCTGGTGTCTGAATCGATTATGTGACAGAAACTAACAGGGAAGGTAGTGGGACTTTCTGCCTGACCTATACCACCAAGAGCGGGGCAATTTATGTCTTTCCATATGCTCCGACACATTTAGAGAGACATGCCTTGCCAACGAACAGGGCCGTCTTAATGACAAGGAGACGTTCATACGATCTGCAAGGCTCTTAGCAGCAGCAACAAGAGCCACCCAGCACCGCGAGTCCGTAGGGTCCAATGGCACATTACTGTCAATATTTCTACTCGCCATACATGAAGTACGCATACTTTGGCTCTTGTAACTTTGATGAGATTAACCATACGCCGAATACTAATCTTGGTGCTTCAAAGCTCTTGCTAGGGACACCAGAAAAGGATCTGGTACCTGCTCCCGATGCTTGGCATACCCACGTCAAGGGCCTTTCCAGCATCATTAAATTACGTGGACCCGGGCAGTTCAAAGATAAGCATGGCCGTGCTCTCTTTTTCATGGCATTCAGCACTGTTGTTGGTAATCCCCTAGCTATCCCGATGCCTCGAATATTCTAACATCAATTCTTGCAGCAAACGCGATCGCTCATCCTTAACACCGAATGCCCCCCAGAGTCATCGCAGTGGTTACAACTCCTCAAATTCTACTCTGGAGATAGTCCTGTTCTTCAATCTACTTGCGTCGTATTCACGTATGTATGCGATGTATGCTCTCTCTTGAAACAGATTGTCAGTCTGTCTAGAAGAGCCGACTCTACCCCTGACATTCGCGGTGCAGAATTGCTTGGTTTGTGGAGGAAGGCCGAAGAGATTGAACAGCCCATGCTTGCTCAAGTTTCCCAACGGTCTCCCTTACCCTGTAGCTGCCCTAGCTCTCAGTTACATCTCTGGAATCTGTTTCGGGCTTCTCGATGCAAGCTACATTGCTGGCTAATTCGGGCATACAATTCTGTGACGACCGAAATAGCCCATCTTGACGTTTTGGTAGCTCTTCACGACTATTGCCGTGGTAGCCATTTCGTCGCCTCGGCAATGGCAGAGGGCATAGTCAAGGACGCTGCTGGCATTCTAGGCGAGGAGAACCCCGTGCACTTGCACATACAAAACGCGGCAGACTTGAGAAGTCACGAGATAAACGCGACAGCTTGTTGGATGGATGCACTGCGGTTGTTATGGCCGTTGACTCTAGTCTCGCGGACTTCCATAGTTTCGCAAGAGCAAAGGATGCGGGCGAGAAGACTTCTCGCTGTAATCGGCGGAAACCTTGGCATTTTTGAAGCGAGAAAATACAGCGGCATGGCACGAGCTAGTTTCTGTGTTTTTTGATTCTCGACACGAGGAAGAACCTGTAGCTGCCTAGGTAGATATTCGACAAGCTTGTAATGTTGACACCTGTTGGAAATATAGGAGGCTGATATACTCCACCCGCTTAGTCTATATAAATGACGCCAGATCCCCATCAGCCTCCTTCTCACTTTGAGTTACACTGAATAGAAAGCTTTTGTTTCGTCTTTTAGGTCTAAAAACAAATTATTGACTTCTCGAATGTCGAATTCTACGAATAGCTAATCATCATAACCTTATAGAGAACTTTGAGAACTAAGAGCCTTAGTAGGAGTTTGCGTCTCATCATTATCCCCCGACATCGCTCTCGTGTGCGCTGGGTGCGTAGGGTTAGAGAAGTCCAGGGGATTCATTGGGACGTCGGATTCTGTGACGGGAATGTCACCCGTGCATTTTTCCCATTTGGTAGTTGTCCCAGTGACTCCTTCGTATCCGAGCCGTTGAAGTTGCAAGACTGAGTAAGTCTCCCACTCGAGATGTCGATATTGGCTGTAACGCCCTCGTCTCCAAAGACAACGTGTTAGAGGCTCCATCACGAATGAGCTAATGATGATCAATACTCCAGTAACAAAGGTGAACAACAGGCCAAACAGGCTGAAGGATGTGTACTGTGCGCTTCGCATCTTCTAATCACGCCTTTGCATCAATATTTTTTTCTCTTTAACGGTATTTGATCAGTTACTTACTTGACCATTGCATAAACGCCGTGTCTCAGCATCGAAGGGTGTCGATCTGTATGGCTGCAGTTGCTCATCGGCCTGCCCCTGTGCGGTGGAGAGAAACATGTTTTGAAGCCCTGCGAGAGAAGAAGCCCATATCTGTGTCATGTCCATCTGCCATTGATCTTTCGGCAAGTTCGGTTGGACCCCCTGATACAACTTCGATTCAGAGGCTAATGCACGTGGTCCCAGAGTCCTGACGATATGTGAGACAGTGGAAGATGCAGCCTGGAGGCTGACGAACCAATGCAATCTTGAGCCCGTGTCGCTGGTTGCATTACCGTGTTCTAGCTCTTCAAATGTTGTGTTGAATAACGGAGCTGCATCTCTTGCAGAGCCGATACTCCCTCCCAGGGAAGTGCAACCGATATCTCTTGGGTAAGCTGTATTGCAATACTGGAACTGCTCGATGCAAGCTACAGGTGATGCTGCTTCATCTGGCTGATAGGTCTTGATAAGTGTGCTGTGCCCTGGGGTAATACTTCTTAGATTGGGGCCCGGCATATGTGCCTGATACCACGGGGCATCAACCGGATCCCAATACAAGACCCCATTCCCGGCAAGGAAGAGTATGTAAATGTCCCCATCTGTCCGGTATAGTTCATCTCTAGGCGAAAAACCTTCGCTGTTATCATCGTCAATGGGTATAGAGAAGGAGTAACTGAATTAAAGTTCAAGACTGTTAGTGGCGATCAATGATAACATAGGATACTCAAGGCCAATTCACTTACGTGAGCATGTAGTTAGCTGCACCGACAAATCCATCTCGGTACTGACCAGCTAAGTCTTTGACTTGGTATATAGCCTATATATCCGTCGCATTCCTTCTGCCACTCATATCTATGTTAACGCCATACAAATACTAGGTATAATTGCCCTTGTCGTCGGAGAACCTGTCCGTATAGCCTTGGGTCTTAAGAGGAGCGCACTGAAGGACAGTCCTCATCTGAATCCGAGCGTCGGCAGGATCGTTAAGTCCAAGATCCTTGTGACTATCGATAAATCCTGTATCGAGAACAAGATTTCCCTTCGCGCTTGAAAAAATTGTATCCTCAAAAGGGCAGTCTGCATTATTGTTGATCGTTGTCGCAAGCCGGTCCTGTACAAAGCCAGCACAGTTCAACAAACCAGTATTGTTGGACAGGTAGCACTGCTCTGCATATGTCTCGGCTTGGACTGCTTGATTGGCAAAGTATGGATCCAGGACAGGCAACGCGCTCATTTGCGCTGAAGGTTCAAGATTCTGAAGCAGGGCAACATATCCACAGCTCGAGCTTCGGATCAGGACCTCATCGCCGGGAGCCTTGGTGATCCACGACGACAGTCCGCTTGCTGCTGAAAATGCGACAATGCAGATAAAGCTGAAAGCCATTAGAGGGGCTACTCTGTACAGACGGCGTTCGGTTCGATTCCGCCAGGCAGATTGCAGGAAAAACAACATCGTAAGGGCGGATGTGGCCGACGCCGCGTTCCGTAGAATAGCTTGGCGCTGGTGGTGTAGTGCGTCTCGCGGTTTGGCAGTTGCACAGTGCTGATGGAAAATGAACGACGATATGTACCAGAATCTGGAGGCAATGAACGTGATGAATAACGCCGTGAAAGAAATTAGGGTTGCACCATCGTCCTTGGACAATGTCAGCGTCTTTCCCAAGACGCTTCCCTGATCCCAATTTGTCCACATGCCAACATGGACGGTATATCCATTGGAGGAGTTGGTTGTTGACCACGCAGAAGCCATACTTAGTGTGATAGTTTGAACCAAGACTTGAGTGCAGCATAAGCATGGGATGAAAGAACCGATGTGATGAAATATGTTAGATATTGATGCCAAAACCTGATATTTAAGGGCTGTAAGTGACCAGAACGATGACGTTTGGTAACACAAGTTCTGATCTTACAAGATATATTTTAGGATCTGGTGCCCCCAAAGCCCATCTATGCATCACCAATTCCAACCTCTCCCCAAGCAGAAGGCATAGGCACCAAGTTGCGATCTACAATGCACGACGAACTTTTGGTCTTCAGTAAAGTGTAATTGGTCAATTTGAGATATATGTCTCGCATGCTAGGACGGGCATGTAGATAAGGTAGGACTCAAATCGATGCGTTGCGAGGTTACTATTAATAGCTGAGCTGAACTTGGTTCCTCACCTTGCTTGATTTGTGCGGCAATACCTTTCACATTTGACCACTCGCCCAAACAAGCAAAACATTAACTGAATATTGCGAATTAATTGACACTGAATAACAGCGAACATGTTTGGCATCTCTTTTGCATCACGGAGGTAAGTAAACTCATGAATATTAGGATTTAGGGTAGTTAGACGCGACCGTTATGCTAGCGATTTTCCTTTGAATAGTAAAGAATGGGGGGGGTTTGGGGCCAATGCTATTTCTGATTAGCTCGTACGCTATAGCCCCCAATAAAAGCGAGGCTCCAAAAATGACCAGAGGTGTATTTGAACAGCTTGTAGCAGATGATATAGAAGGCACGAACATTTAAGTGCCTAGGTACTTACCAGAGAAGTAGGCTGAACAGCCAACCAGAATAGGGGCAGGCCAGAATTAAGTAGCCAGCCGACATAGGGGCACCCAGGCCCCCAGGCCCGTGGGCGGAAGATTAAGTGTCCGGTGTAGTTGAGTGTAGGTAGATGTGGACCCGGACACTTAATGTTACGCCCACATGCCAGGGGGCCAGGCCTCCAGAACAAAACCCTACGTAGATCCCCCACATGATCCACTTTTGATAAGGGTGCTGTACCCAACAGGAGCATTGCACAGTGTCAACCTAACAGTAAAATACGTTGTTGGACAGTTACCCCTCTCGGACTCCGTATCTGGTGTCCCAGAGGAGTAACTGTCCAAAACCGAGTTTATTAGCAAAACACGTCATATGTGTTCAAATTATCGATAGTACTATGGCTATTGCACACATGAATATCTATATTCTCAGTATCAAAACCTTTCATCTCATGAGATGAGCCAAGTTGTGCAACTATTATATTGTTTTGTTAAGTTTTGAATGAGCTGTTGAGTTGATAAATCCACGATGTATTGTGTAGTTGACGTTCCGACATTGTTAGTCGTAAATATAATGTTGTGTGACCTAATGATCTATGTGATGCCCTAGCTATTCTACTAGCTCCGTGAACTTCACTTGTACGATGATCCATACTAAGGAGTGAAGCCTCAGGTCTTGTGCTTCCTATCAACCTCAATGGCTACTATGAAGTTTGAGAGAGTATGTCACACGCTCTGGCCGCCCTCAGAAATCTCATGGCCAGGGTGGCCAGGAGAAAATAGTTCGATAGGTGATGGCTGCTGACTTCTAGCGTTTAGAGTAGTGGTTTGGCGGGTAAGTGTGAGGCCTTTTTGGATCGTCGATCGAAGCCTTATGAGCCCTCGATTGGAAGCTTGAAGTGGCCCGTGAGGTGTGCTAGGGCGTAGATGTGCCTCGCTGATACTGGCGTCATATGAGCTGCTATGGCTGGTTTTCGAAGCGACGTAATCCTTGAGAAACCCCCAGAAAGCTTTAGAACCAGAAAATATTTGTCTGAGAAAGATTGGGGTAATTGGCAAGCAGCAGCAAATAAAGCCAATGTTAACTTCAGCGGCACTATATAACAGGATCAGTCAATAGCTTTGAGAGAGTCGAAGGTGACTGTCACTCACCCAAGCCCTTGAGTGATACACACCGGCCAAAGATCGTTGGGCACATCGACGGCAAGTAACCTGAACTTACAGTAGGTGCTAGCTATGGAGAAGCCGCAAGCTCTGTGAGATAAGATTGTCAGAGCGGCCTTAACGGGTTCCCAGCGTACGAATCTTCGACGACCTACACAAGTCCGGTGAGGAAGATCCTAGCAATACTGATCTTCTTTGAGAGGCGCAACTTGAGCTTGGCAACCATGCTTATGGGGATACTTATAATAACAAAGTCGAGTATGGTTCCAATAAGGCCAGACTCTGCTGCGACCTGCTGTGGTGGATGTGAACACCTCTCAACGCTGCTCGGAGAACCCCAGCCTCCATCTCCTGGACGTGGAATGCAGTAGTACAGAACAAGAATTGAAGAGATAACAGATATGGCGGCCGTTAAAACTATAGAAAGCAATATGAGCCACTTGACAGTTGTCGATACTTTGAAAAGACGGAAATACAGGGCCAAAAGGGAGACTTTGACGAGCAAAGCTGCAAGTATCTAAGTCACGATGACTGCAATTTGAAATTCCTGAATTGTTGATCAACGACGACGCAATTTCAGTTGGAGCAGATGTAGATTACATCGTATTGTGAGTGAGCGATTGCGGAAATGGGGACGTCCGATGAGTGACGATCATACACATCATTCGAATCTGGCGACCTCATTGTCAGCACATGCTTCAATAGAGGCATGTCACACACTTGTCGTTCATCACTCACATTGAGCTAACATGAAGCCGCATAACGTGATGGAAATGGCCTATCATGTAGTGAGATACTGAGTCATTGGCATCCTAATGAACAAATAGAAACAAGACTCACAGCCCCGAAGAGACATAGATCTTTGCGTTTAATGCTATTAGTGCATTGACCGGGTTCCCGTTAAGCGAATGACTGCTTACAGTCATCAACCCCCAATTGGCGGGTTCTCCAGCGAGACCACAAACGAATGATTACAAGAACGAGCACTGGCGGTAGCGTGGTATACACTGTGATCCTAGGGATGCTAGCTTGACTGGGAGGATAGACCAGGTTCTGTTCACTCCTTGGTTGTGGACTAATGATATGTATGGTGAAGGGATCGGGCCTTGGTGGAAGCCCTAACGTCATGGGCGCGGACAATCTCGAAACATAAGTAGTGCGAAGAAGTTGATGAAGTTGTTTTGGTTGGCAGATGGGCAGAAAACGCGGCAACAACTCCGCATAAGAATAATTCTTACAGTCTTGATCCGACAAAACCCACGCTCCCCCGATAAAACCTCGTGGACGAAAAATTGTGCTAGTCACCTAAGCTTGGCACAACACCCCCTCGACATAAGCCACAGTACGTCGTATTGAATGAACCCGTGTATCATGAACATGTTTGGCATAAGCCGCGGGAAATTCCGCAGACTGAGATAATAAAGATGCGCGGTAATCTATCTAATTATCGGGCGAGTGGTGAGCACTAAATTACTGATGACCATGGAGGCACTCAGTCAGCTGATCGCCGGCCCCAAGGCCGAGGAATCTTACATAGCGACCCTGCAGACCAGCCAACGTACGCCTTCGAGAAGTTCGCACCATGTGCTGTCCAATGCGGCTCAATGATGCGCTTGATCCAATGAAACTATTTGACAGTCTTGACCGGCTCCGAAGGTGCAACGATGAAAGGCCAAAGCTGCATGATCGCATGTGTCCCAATGTGCGCCAACCAAGCCCTACCCGCTCGCCCCTGTAAATTCTATAAGAGGACTCATGTCGCGATAGAAGTATGATAGGCTAAATTCCCCCTCATTTGATTATGAGCTTTCATTCATCACCTTTTCGGAGATTCTGTTTCACACAGGCATCAAAAAGCAGCCCCTCGCGTATAGGATAGCAGGTGATAAATTCGCCTTATCCGCAAGCTGATATTGGGGACTTGAGAGAATTTGGTAAACCTGCTATATTGCACCTGCTATTAATGCGCTGCAGTTGACACTTTATACAATCGTCCTCACTAATGCAGTCCTTGTCTCTGAGATCTGGCTACACATGGCTTCCGACGGCCAAGGCGTCGTTGATCTCACTTGCTTTGACTGGAACTTACTTGATAGTCGTGATGACGAGGTCGCGTTGATACATTGTTTTATAAAACATCCGTATTGAAGATAATCAATGCTGAGTTCCAATCGCAAGTAATTATGATAGCGATAACACATTTCGTCGCATCCCTCATGAGTTCAGTTCTCCTCTCCTTTATCGAAGATTGTAGTTTCTAAGAAAGGGGCTTCGTAAATGATTTCTTGCTACGGAGGGTTAGAATGACACATAAAACAGGCATGCGCAAGTTGGTTGGGAATGCGAATTTCTGGACATGATGGTGCTAGCGACGATGCCTAAGTGGTGATGACGATCCCAATGAGGGGATGTTGATAGCTGTGTACTTCAGGGATCTGCTTGCTATATTGTAGCGGGTCAATCGCTGCAACAGGGACACTAAATCGAATGGCACTGGGTGTGGCTTGGCTTTGCTAGGGGTCAGCTATGGCCTGGCTCGGAGTATTTAGTATTTAACGCTACGACAACGGTTCGATCATCCGATGTATGAAAGGCAGCAGATGACAAGGGTTTTCAATTGTATAGAGTTGTGTCTTATTATTAGTTTGAAAACTAGAACATAATAAAATTTACACGATTACGAGGTCAGTGCAGATTATGAGGTGTCACAGCTTGGTGTAACTCCCAAGTCCGATCATAGCTTCTTGGTCAACACTCATCACAAGTCGGCCAGTCTTCCAATCCCACAGCCGCTGATGTACAAGAACTCTCTCGTTTGCACCCCAGGTTGTGCGGCGCTCCGTAACCATCCACTGGCCGATCTGGACCGTTGGATTCAGAAAGAAAACATTATGAGTAAGACTTGTGATGAGAGCAATATTGCGACCGCCTTTGCCCACCGCCATAGGACTTGCAGCGGCCGCCATCCCGGCCAGCATGCGATCACTCGCGTACGCGAGTCCAGCCAAGTTAATGGCGGGTGTGTTAGTAGAGAGAGACTGAGTTGCGTGCGTACGTAACCGCGTACACAAACCTCGGTCTGTTTGTTAGCGAACTCAACCCCCCCCCCCCCCCCCCAGGCGCCAATTGAAAGGCGCTTCATCCAGACGGTATGGATGCATGAACCCTCCCGACTGATTGATACGAGACGCTGTGAACTGGACACTATGTTCCTGTGGAATATCCTCAGGGCTGGATATAAGCTTTGGCATTTCTTCGTCGTAGGTGAGGCTGTTGGCCACGGGTTGTTTGTTGTGCTGGAACCAGATCATGGCAATATAGACACAGGCGCCATCGGCCATGGCTCGCACGAGACGCATAGCGTAAGAGCGACCCGCTGTGGTGCGCTCCACGTGGTAAGTCACTTTGCCCTTAGCCTTCTCGGTTACGGGTCGCAGCCATGAAGATTGAGAGGAGTTGACATAAAAGTTATCCGGAACGGTTGCGCTGGCCGTAGATACGGCTTGAGATATTAGCAAGCCACCAACGACGGTTCGGCCGGCTTGTTGAAACTTGAGAGGTCTATGCGCAAGCTTAAAAAGCGCTTGTCAATGGCACAATTGAAGGTCAGATACTTTTCGTTTGTGAACACGTCTTGGCTCATATCATGCACTGGGACGACACCAACATGCGTTTCTACGGCGGAGCGAGCCATCTTGATAAAGGATGCAGGATTGGAGCATTCCGGAGATGAATAGGGGTGACGTTAGCCATAGGCGTGAAGCAGGCAAGGGAGCTTGTATGAATTAGAGCATCTCCAACTTCCAAAGTGGTTGAGGGAAATAACAATGAGGAATGCGAGTTTGCCTCGTTAGACCAACAGCACTGTGCGACTTCAGTTGAGAGATGACCTCACGCCTACAATGCGTAGAGGATTCTTCTTTACTCGATTACCTGAACAGCTTCTCAAGAACACACCCTGGATTGGTGCTCAACAACCCCAAAATGTTCGACTTCGAAGCCACACTATCGACTTTCGACTTAATTGTCGCGTTGTTAGGGGCAACGTCTGTGTACGTAGTAGTCCGATGTATTAGTCTTCTGTATTTTCACCCACTTTCCCGGTACCTCCGCCCCAAAATTGCAGCTGTTTCAAATATTTGGTACGCATGTCACTGGTAAGGATACTTTTCGTATTCGGTCATGCTTGCCTTCAATTGACTTATATGTTTTTCTAGGCTTTCAGGACGACGATACCCTTCGGCCATCGGAGTGGTCATAAGAAATACGGTAGGCTTACCTCGTGCATCGCTCAGTCGTATCAGCAACTAAAATTGTGAAGGCGATGTAATGACCACGGCGGTATCGCATTCGAAAGAGACCCCATCCGAACGATAGGAGCCCGATGACGTCGAGGCCGAGACGCTGGCACCGCTTCGTCATGTCGGCGGGGGCTTTCGCCTCGGCAGATTTTAGCAGCTCTTTCAGGAATATAGTGACCTGGGATTCCATGGCGGGTTCGAAGTTGCGCATCGAACGCTCGCTGAGGGCCTGTCCGATGTACTTGCGCTTCCGCCGGTGTTGGTCCTTGTCGATGACGTTGATGAGACTTGGGTATTTGGCGCGGAGCTGGGAGTTGCGGTACGCTTCTCCCTTTGTGACATTTGGATTGGGGTAGATGTCTACGATGGCGAAACCAGGGGCGAGGGTTAGTGGAAATTGACCGCGGTGAAAACAGTTGAAGAGACAAACGGTCATCTGTTGCGGACACTCACCATGCAGGGCTGTGACGGTGTTGAAGACGAGGCGATTAGGCGCTTGTCGTATGACAGGTCCTGGCGTCGCCAGATTCATATCAGCTACAGTACCTTAATTTGGAATATTCGTCGTTATCAGTAAGTACCGTATTTCTGGAAATTATGGTACGTAGTCAAATGAAGACATTTCCTGATAGCATAGTATCCGGCATACGCATTTGTAAATCGAGCAACCAAAGGCCCTGGGTAGGTTCGTAGAGGATCAAATCGTTGATAGTATACGATCACAGGGATGAGAAGCTACCGTAGATTAGTTGGCTGGACTGGGACTGGGCTCTTGTTTAACACCTCGACTTACTACGGTTATGACGGGAAGGTACCTGACAATGAAAAATGCCAAAGTTGGCAATAGACCAAGCGATTCCATCGTATGGTAATATGAGCCACGCCTGGCTATGCTTCGACGATGTGTAGGGACAGGTTTCTGTGAGGTGGGCAACTCAGGAATATCATCAGAAACGAAGCTACCCCTCCCTTTGTCATGAGACGTAGCCTCGGTCCTCGGCAACTACCTACCCAGATACCAGGTAGGTAACTTAAGATGCTAGAAGGACAAAGGGGGGGAACAGTTAAGGGGGATAAAGCAAAGGGAGGAGTAGTATAATTCTTTAAGATAATAATGGTGGCGTACCTAGGTACTCAGGTGAATACCGATAATACTCCGTAGAGTGCACATTCGTAAAAAAAAACACTCGACTCATAGCAAGTTGATTAAATTAAACTCAAGTATCCCACGAGGCAAGCAGCCTTTCGCCAAACTGTATTTGATTATGTACTTAAGAGGAATGTATCAATGCTGAACCGTGCCCACGCTCTCAACGATGCAGATAAGGACAGGAAATGGTATATATAAAGGAACAAGACCCGCATCCGCACCAAGCTGACAGCCAGCAAAAGCCAAAATCCACACAAAAAAGCACTCGCTAGAAGTAGAGACAGTCAATGCTAGATATGTATGTATGCATGTATGTGCGTATCAAGCGCGCTCCTCTTCCAACCTAGACAAATACTCAACGCACCAAATGGTCCAATCCACGATTCCGCGCGCGATATCGACCAAGGCAACGAGGAGGTCGAGGCCGAGCACGACCCACCAGACGAAAATACCAACATAAAACTCAAGTCACGAAATCTTCTTGACGCGCTTCTTGGCGACGCCGACCTTGCCAGCAACAACATCGGTCTGGGCGTGGACGTGGTCGAGCATCTCGGTCTGCTCCTCGACCTCGCGGTTGATGGCCTCGGCCATCTCGCGCTGGCGGCGGATGATCTTGGCCAGCGCCTCGACGTCCTGGTCCTGGTCCTCCATCAGCTGGCGCTGCAGCATGGCCACGCCCTCGTTGTCGAGCTCGCGCGTCTGCTCCGTCTCGGGCAGGGGCGCGCCGAGGACTCTTCTGCCGCGCGCTTTGGAGGCCGCGGAGCCGACGAGCGCGGCTTTGGAGGCTGCCGAAGGCGCCCCGCTACTACCGCCGTTGCTTTGGTTCAGCACCCTGGCCGTGGCGGAGATGGTCGAGCTCAGCTTCTCGAGATCCTCCCTATCGACCCGCGCAGCAGCGAGCAGATCCTTCCTCCGTCTTATCTCGCCCTGGCCCAGCCTCTTTGCGCTCTCCATCGCCTCAAGCCCGATCCGCAGACAACTCAGCAAGCCTCCCGCTTTGACAAGGGCCTTCTTGGCGCTACTCCCGGCCTCGATGGCGACAGCGTTCTCGGTGGCGGCGTCCCTGCGCGCCAAGCAGCGGCGGGCCTCCTGGAAGTCGCGCTTCATCTCCCCGTGGAGGTCGAGCCAGGTACCGGGGTCCTGGGCGGCTGCCGTGTTGGCGGCGTCTCGGTTCGGGATGCCGTAGCCGCTAACGTTGGCGGCGCTGTTAGACGCGCTGTTGAGACCGGGTAGGTTTAAAAAAGTGCGCCAGGCGGGGGTGTCGCGCCATCTTCGGTCCGGCGACTCGGCGATCGCGCGCATGTAGGCTTCGAGGCCGCGCCGGCGGTCTTCGGTGAGCTCGGGGGATTTGAGGGTCGATTTGAACCATGTTTTGGCGGGTAAGGGCGCGGGCGGCGGGGTGCCGATGGTGGAAGAGAGGGTGGCGTGCAGAGTAGAGAATTCAGAGTAGCGCTTCTGCACGACATATGTGCGTAAGGGGAGCCGTAAAGTGATGTTGTATTGGGTGTATGGCTTCGAGTTATCGGTGGGTGTGTGCAGGGACGTCGAGGGGATGGTGATCTCGGCGGGTGGCGCCATGGCTGCGGTTGGTGGATGCGAGCAGGCACGCTCTCCGATCGAAATGTGTTCCTGATCTCGCGTTGAACGGGAATGGTGAGGCGGCGGCTCGGCTCGAGTTGATGGGATCTGGACCGTATAGCGTGGCGCGTGTATTCCAACAGGCGATGACGCAGGAGAGCAGTGCCCAATGTTTATAGGCAGCGTCTGATCGAGCTCGCTCTTTAGAAGCTGGTCAAAGGCAGAGAGTAGTTGAATGGACTTTTAAATGATATCGCTCCTTTACCGCCTGGATGAATGAGGGAAAATGGAGAAATGGAAAAAGCAGATGGTAGTTGCAAGATGCAAGAGGGAAGATAAAGATGAAGGTGGAAAGAATGCGTGATGTGACTGACTACTGCGCGTGCCAGTTTAGCGCCTGATGCACCCCAGCCGGGCCCGGCCAGGCGCCTCCAGGCCCCCCATGCCCCCGTGCCCTCCCACTGCCGAGCCCCGCAATTCCCGCCTGGCTTGCACCTGAATGATGCAATCAATACCTGGGGTCCTTCAAGGTTATCTTCAGTATTGCTGCCTATTCTACTGCCATATAAGCCACTGTCTTCTGTTATAAAAAAATCAAGTCACTTGGGAGACATATACCCACTAGGTATTCAATATTATAGAAAAGGGAATTATAAACTGTAAAGAAAATATAGATAATTACTTAGTAGGTTACCGAACCATGTCATCACCATTTCTGCTATGACCCAGGCTGCGGTATATTAGGTAAGATCTACGGCGCCTGCAGCTCAGCACAGAGTCCTGGAATGGAGCATCATGGACATGTGATGCCATGAGTATGTGCAGCTGCGTGAAACTGCTGCCGCCTCTTCTACCCGTACATAGTGAATGTTCTTCAATTTGTAATTGCTCCAATTCATGATTTCGAGTATTAAATAGCGAATCTTTAAAGTGCATGCTGGCAAAGGGCTAATGATATAGCGACGTGTATCCCCTGGGTACTTTCTTTCCTGACAGATCTTCGAACTCCAGATACGTAGCAATTGCTTAAGCCTAAAAATGAATCTCAAGTATAAAGAGAAATACACAAGTGATTTGATTGTGAGCTGATCCTGCGAATTGTGTTGTACTGACTTTAGTGGTGGGAGTTGTTGGCCTATTTAGGTTGCCCAACAAATTCCACATCCATGCTTCGCAGTTGCAACGAGACGTTTCTTATCAAATCAAAACACTATACAGAGACAAACTCTTGTTTTGCATTTGTTTGAAACTAATGGTGTATAACTTGAAAAGAATGCTGATGCTGATTTCTATAATAGCTAGTAAATGCGATGACACATGTTCTCATCCCATCATCCGAGTTGGCAGCGAATTAATCATGACCCCAATACATGCCCCCAAGCCAGGGGCCAACCAAACACCCAACGCCTGTAAAAACAGCCTTAACAACAACGCTAAACTCCACAAACTCTCAGGCACACCATCACCACCACCTACCACCTACTTCCTACTACAATCAACACGCAAGCCCCTCCAATACCGCACTCTGCGTAATCTGCCCCGCCTCCCTTATGAAATCCCTATCCAACGAGAACGGCTTGCCAACAACATTCGGCACAAAGTTCCCACCCAGCTGATCCAACCGAATATCCTCTGGCTTGACATGCGCGAGGAAGAAATTCCGGAAGGTCGGGATCCAGAAGCGCATGCGCGCCGAGTGGAACGGCACGTCGATGCCCTTGAGCACGATGGTCGCCTTGCCGCGCGGGATGTCGACGTCGAGCGGCAGGGCCTTGGAGCGTGAGATTTCTTCTTGGATGAAGGTGCCGAAAGTGGTCTCAGAAGAGGATGGGAATGGAGCGGCTAAGAATTCTTCAATAGCAGCCGGCGAGATCTTGTGCGTCGCAACGGCATTCAGCACGTTGGTCAGACAGCTCAGGTTCTGCACGTGGCCTGCGCACACGTACTGGTCGCCTTCGACGTTGAGGTTGACGATTTCGAGGAGCGAGCCGCTTGCGGCCGAGATGTGCTTGACCAGCGCTTTCAAAGCATCATCATTGAACTCCTTCCCAACCCGTCCCGGATTCGTCGCCATCATGCTGAACCCCGTCTGCCCGTTCTCATCCCGCGGAATAGCAAACTGCATCATCAAGCCGCGATAAAACGCCGTGCTGAGCATATCCCTGAAATCCACAAAGGGCGCCATGGCCGACAGCGCGCCGTACTCGCCGAGCGAGTGGCCCGCGAACATAGCGCCTTCCTGCACGAGACCGCGCGCGCGGATGTGTTCAAAAGTCGCCTTTTCTACCAGGATAATGGCCGGCTGCGCAAAGTGCGTCGAGTACAGAAGCCCGCGCGCCTCGGAGAAGGTGTAGGAGGTCGAGGCGCGGCTCAGCCCGGGGATGATGGGGGCCACGCGTCGCCCGCCGTCTTCGGTGGGGAGCTCTGTCTTCAGGTCTAGGTAGTTGGAGAGGATCTTCTGTCCCTCGCGCCCGCGGAAGTGCAGGGTGATCTCGGTCGGGTTCTCGCGGATGATCTTGAGGATGGAGAATCCTGGGAACGGTCAGTCTCGAGTCAAAATGGGTTAAATGGGGATAGAAGAAGAAAGAAAAGGTTCAGCTTACCATAGAGCTCCCTAATGTGAGCATCCATCTCATCATAGACGGACTTGGCAACAGGGCAGCTATCATAAAGCGCCATCCCCATGCCCACAGACTGGCTCCCCTGGCCCGTAAAGATATACGCCGTGGACGGCTGCGCGATCTCCGCTTCCGCGCGAAGGACCTCAGTATCGGACTCCTCAAGTCTGGCAACAACCTCAAAGATCATATTACCATTCTTCATAGCGACATGCGCGTTCCTTACCGTGAGCCTATCCCCCGGCCTCACCATATCCAAAAACTCCGCATCGAACCTCCGCAGCCTTTCCGGCTCGCCCGGCACCACCATGTCCTCCACGACGCGGCGGGCCACAGCCATGCTATACATGCCGTGCATAATGGGGCCCGGCAGCTCCGCGACCTCGGCGAAGACAGCCGAGCCGTGGATGGGGTTGCAGTCGCGCGACACCTTGGAGTACAGATGGGTATGCGACGGCGCCACGACGGAGACCTCGGCATTCCCGCTCCAGCCCGGATTTTTGAGATCGACTCTGCTGCTCGTCGTCTCGCCCTTGCGCCGCAGGAACTCGGTGACGGGGTTTCCGTGACTGGCAGCGGCCGCAAAGGCGACGGTGCCGATCTTCTTCCGCGATCCGTTCCACAACTTCTCCTCCACGACACCGCGGATTTCAAGGTCTGCGGCGGAGCTGGAGTTTGAGTTCGTCCATTGGCTGCTCGTGCGCACTTGGAAAACGAGGGTCTTGCCCAGCAGGGGCGCGGAGGGGTTGTCGAGGCTTAGCCAGCTGCGGTCGCGGAGGACGGCTTCGTCGATATTAGTGGCGACCTTCAGCTCGACATCGGCCTCTTCCTTATCCTGGAACGTCGTCTCATGCTGCGCGAACTTGCCCCTGATGAAGAACTTCGAAGTCACCGTAGCGACGTGTTGGCCCTCGCGCAGGATCCTGGCATCCACAGCGATGGACTTACCCGAAGCTTCAACAGTAATAGACCGAATAGAAGAATCCGACGTCACCGCCTCTCCGACGCGCAAAGGCTCTGCGTTGCCAACGTACTCGATGCCAATAGACTGATGCACGAGGCGCATGAGATCGCCCTGCACATCGTCGATCAAAATCGGGCGCACGACCGCCTCCCACGCCGCAATCACCGCCGCCTCGAGCGGGAGCACATCCGTCGGACTAGTGGCAGCCGCGCCGACAAAAGCATGCGAAACAACGGCATGCAGGCGGCTCTGCAATTTCTGCGTAAGCGCGAACGCGCCGCCGGAGAATACATCACGCAGCTTTCCTTCGCGACCGGCGCTGCCGGGCGAAAGCCACAGCTGCGCGTAGAACTCCTGCACCTGTGCGTCGCGGCCGGGCGTCACGTCCACGAGCTGGCGCGCGCGCTCGTCGTATTCCCATTCGAGGACTAGGGAGGCGCTGCCCCCGGTGGGGACGGAGGCGTCTTTGTATGTCACTTGCACGCGCAGGCGCTGGGGCGATTGCGTGCTCGTGCTGATCACCACGGGAGTTTGTCCCGTGGCTTCGTCACGGAGACGCAGCTCTTTGGAGGTCGTGTCGAGGACGAGGGCGTACGCTTGCTGCGGCGCGAAGAGGCGGTGAAAGGGGTTTGGCCGGCTGCGCTTAGAGGATGATTCGAATACTGTTTCCTCGCGCACGAGAGCTAGCGTCGATGCGCTGAGATAAGGCTGCAGGTGCGCGATCCACGCTTCCTGAGTAGGGAGATCGCTGGGTGACGTAGCCTTGAAGATGATGTGGCCTTGGGTCTTGTCTACGACGATGTTTGCTGAAGCGGGATCTGCCGCAGGAGTCGATGCGCGGCGTACCTTGGGCTGCGCCATCAGGTCTGGCGAGCCGCGCATCAGAGCTGTAATCTCGCCGTGAATTTCATTCAGAATGTCTTTCGCGGACTGGTCGTCTCGCGTCGAGTGGCGGACAGCAACGGGGCTCTGCAGGATGCAGACGCGCTCTGGGTCTTGTCCGATGACGGCCTCGATGTCCTCCGACTGCCACAGCGAGTCCTTCTTGAACCAGTGCTCGAAGTCGTCGTCGAGGGCTACGACGAAGTTCACCGGCTTGCGCCCGCGCTTCTTGCACGATTGGATGAAGTAGCGCACGTCCTCGGGGTGCACGATCTGCTGCGCCATGTCCGGGCAGATTTTGGTGATTTTCTCAGCCAGGGTCTGCGGATCGTCAAACCACGACGCCTCCAGCGTGCAGCAGCTCATTCTTTCGAAAGACCGCGTCGTGAAGTCGGCGACGAGCTCGAGGTACGACGGGTTCACCCAGCGCTGCTGGTGCTTGACGTACATGAGCTCGACCAGCCGCGAGATGATTTCCGTGTACGACATGTCTTCGACCTCGACTGGCTCGCCGATGGCGTTGTGTCCGAACCACGGCTTTGCATAGTCTGCGTCTAGGCGGCGGATGATTTCATCTTTCCGCTTCAGCAGAGCGGGCTTGCGCTCCGCCTTGGGCAGGCTGAAGATAGTATCGTCCAGATCCTTCCAGAGGCGCACGCCGCGCGTAGCTAGTTTGTGGATAGGCTGGCCCATCTCCGAGGTGACGGTGAGGACACCGCCGGCCACGTCGGGCTGGAGGTAGCTGTTTTCCCACCGCGCACTGTCGACGCCAGGGGCCTTCAAGATGAGCTTCTTCGCAGCCGCCGAGGTGTGCGCGTCTGTGGCGACCATCATGCGACTACCGAGCAGGACGCCATCGCACGGCATGGCGGGTCTGCCGAACTCAAGAGACCAGGTTCCGGTCAGGTAGGGCAGGATGCCAGCGCCGTTGCCGAAACCGCTGCCGACGACGAGGTACAGGTTCTCGTGCCGCCGGATCTCGCTGTACATCTCCAGCAGGGGCTCGTGGAAGTCCTCGCACGAGTGATGCCCGCCGCCACGGCCGCCCGTCCATTGCAGGATAATGGGGAACGACGGGAATTTCTTGGCAATCTCGATAACTTCCCGGATGGCGCGCAGCGAGCCGGGCTTGAAGGAGATGTGCTTGATGCCGAGCGTCTCGATGTACTCGGCCGCGATCTCAGGCGACGGGACGCCTGCGCCGATCGTGAGACCCTCGATGGGCACCCCGCGGCGGGTCAGCTGGCGGATCAGCGGGATCTGGTACCCGATGGCCCGGGGGTCGACGTAGATCAGGTTGCAGGTAATGCTGCGCCCAATAGGGATGCTGCCGGCGACTTTGTCGATGGCCTCCTCGAAGGCGGCGGCGTTGTGGTAGCCGCCGCCTGCGAGCTCGATGTGGTAGCCGGCATTGATGACGGAGGCCACGAAGTCCCACGGGACCGTCGTCGGCGTCATGCCAGCTGTGATGATGGGAGGGGCCCGCAGGACGCTGTTCAGGCGCGTCTCGACGTGGTAGCTGCCATCGGCGTATTTCGCTACTCGCGGCTTGAACTTCTCGCTCCATGACGATGTGGACACGACGAGGTCGGAAAGGCTCGGGGTGAACAGCTCCGCCTTGCTGCCGATGATGGAGGTGTCTGCGGCGTCGATCCGCACGCCGTCGATGACGCGCACGCCGTGGCCGTCGACGGTCTTGTGCACCATGTCGCTGAAACGCGCCGAGCCCAGCGTTATGATGTGCGAGGCGTTCTTCTTGCCTTCGGAGCGCAGCGTCCGGGGCCAGTCCACGACGTTGGTGGTGACGGCGTCGACGAGGAGGCCTGTGACATCCGTCGTGGGGTCGTATGTTTTCTTCAGGTCGGCTCCGTCCTTGGTGTGGAAGACTGGGATGCGGAGACTGCTCACCGTCGCGGTCCCCGACGACTTGGCCATGTGGCTCTTCACTTCCTCTGCTGCTGCTTGCAGATACGGCGAGTGGAAGGGCGCGCTGATGGGCAGGTATTGGAACATGATCACCGGCTTTCTCTTGCTGTAGGGAATCCGGCTTTGGTCGGCGCCGTCGGCTGCGCGGACCTGATTTAGACTTGTGATCAGGCCTTGGAGACTCCTTGATGGACCTGCGACGACGTGGTCTCTTGGGCCGTTGATCAAAGATAGGTGGAGCTGCTCGTTCTTTCGCAGGTGCTTGTTGTTGGTATTCATGAATCGTTCGAGGTGGTCGCGGGTGATGCCGCGCACTAACAACATGTATGAAGGGGATCCGTATCCATTTGTTATGCTGTCGTCGACCATCGCCGGGGTGAGTGCAGACCCAGGGGCGGCGACCTGGCTTTCGTAGCCCATCCAGAACAGGAGTTCGACGGCCCATTTCGCCTCGTCGAAGAACGACTCCCACGAATGTGACTTTGCAACTGCGGCGGCGATGACGATGCCTTGAGAGTGGCCGGTGATGCCCGACAGGGAATCCGCCATCTCGCCAGGCGTCTTGCCCAGCAGCTTGCAGATGATGGAATAGTGCAGCAGCCCCGTAAGTCCGATGATGGGGAAGCTCACAGCAGCACTCGCGATGAAGGTCTTGTCCGGTATTGACGATGGGTCGGCAAGCCACTCTAACACGTCGATCTCGCGGCCGAGGTAGAAGGAATCTGTGTCGGGATGTCGCGAGAGCGAGTGTAGAGCCGCACCCAGCGACACCGTCAAGGACGCGACAAGGGGCTGGTACAACGAGTACAGCTCTGCTAGTTCTTCGACGCAAGCACCGTTCGCAGCGCCCTGGCCGCCAAAGGCCATCAGAATCGAGGTATCCGGGTCTGTTGCTAAGCGTGGCAGCGCGCTCGGACTCGACAGCAGCGGGAAGGGTAGCTTCGCCTGCAGCAGCATGAAGGTGCGCAATATCGACTTCTGCGTCGACGATCCGTCGGGCAGTCCGCGTATGAAATCGTGTACGTCCCTTCTTCCCATGATCTCGGAGTGGACGGCGTAAAATAAGCGTATAAGTGCTCCCGGAGGCACTTTGCGGCCTAGGAGGAAGTCGAGAAATCTGAAGGCTAGAGCTGCACCGGATAGGAATTTTGTGCCTTCGTTCTCTGGCGACGCCAACGACATCATGAACGCCTTCCGGTGTTCGAGGAGTTGGTAGGCGTCTGATAAACCCAGAGGTAATTCTTGCTCGACATCTTGATATGATATGATGAACTTGCCGATGGTTTCGGTTAGCTCTGGGGTGGGGTTGATCTCGTAGTACGAGGATGGACTTGTTTCTGTATCCATCTTGCTTGTGTGTCTTGTGTGTGTATAGGGCGTTGAAGTCGCCCAACTCGAGATGCTAGACGTGTGTGAATGAAGAGATGTCATGAGTTGTTTCTTTCTTCGTGAAAAAATGACTATTCGTACTTGAGGGGGTATAATGGGGGGGGACAGTGGAACAGATTGGTTTCGAGCAAAAACAAAGCACGAGAGTCAAGCGAGAAGTTGGTCAACAACAATTGTCTGATAATAGGCAACTCTTTGTGGGAAGCATTCAGTTGACACTAGTATTATATCTAAGAGTTGAACTGGCTATGGCTATAGTAGTAAGTCCCTAGGTTGCAACGTCGATTCATATGCTAAGCCAGTTACGAAATGTGCCGTCTCATTCGTGCGATGGAGCTCCATTGTTTCCTGCAAGTTCGCATGCTACGATAAGAAAAGCTGACAGTTTCTTTCCCAGCGCTCTTACGGATCTGTGCCTGCAGGCGATTTCAGAAGTTGATCGGCCGTTTGCTGCAGAGTCAGTCCATGTTATCATCGGTCACCCTTGGGCCGAACAGCAACCCGGACGGTTTCGGTATGGTGCCGAGCATGGCCGAGCGCACGATTCGGGCGCGGCCCCGAGCCCCCGACCAGCTCAGACGGCCACTCAAATACTGAGTAAGCGGGCCATGCACCGCACACCACCAGGTAAGCAATCGTCTGCCAAGAATCCAACCTCGATAATTTGCAATGTTTCTTTTTTGCAACGTGAGAAGATTATAATGGTGGCCGGGAAGCTGCTGCGAGTGCACGCACGCACGCATGCTTCTCGGGTCCCCGCTAAGCAAAAGAAGAAGGCGACATAATTATACGAATTACGGAATCAATCAGTCAATCAGTTAATCAATCAATCAAGCACAGACGCACAATATGGCACCCCTACCAAAGCCAGACGACAACTCGGACAGGCCCTATGATGAGGTCATCGACAAGGTCGTCGACTATGCCTACGACTATGAGGTTACCGCCGAGCCAGCTCTGGCCCGCGCCAAGATGGCGCTCATTGACTCCTTTGGAGTCGCCATTGAGAGTCTGGCTCTGAGCAAGGAATGTGAAGCCCTAGTTAAGCCGTTATTGCCTGGTGCAGGCTCCGTCGCTGGCGGTTTCAAACTGCCGGGAACGCCATACCAGATGGATGTCCTGCAGGCTGCCTTCAACATGGGTGCGATGATCCGTTACCTTGATCACAATGATGCGTTCGCTGGTGCAGAATGGGGCCACCCCTCTGGTAAGTCAAAATTACACTTATATCAATCACATTCACAGACGCACATATGCTAATCAAGCTTACAGACAACCTTGGCGCTATCCTCGTTATTGCAGATGTGCTCACAAGAGATGCACTGGCGAGGGGGAAACAAGATGAGGTGATCACCATGAAGCAGGTCCTGGTCGGCTTAATAAAAGCCTACGAGATCCAGGGCTGCTTCCAAGTCAAGAACGCATTCAACCGCGTCGGCCTCGACCACACCATCTTGGTCAAGATCGGATCCACAGCAGTAGTCTGTTGGCTGATGGGGCTATCGCGAGAAGAGGCGCGCTCAGCGGTCTCGCACGCCTGGGTCGACGGCCACCCGCTGCGCACATTCCGGCAGTCGCCTAACACGGGGCCGCGCAAGGGCTGGTCGGCCGGCGATGCCTGCATGCGCGCCATACATCTCGCGACGGTCGCGAAAGCAGGTCAGCCCGGCATCAAGACGCCCTTGACGGCCGCGCGATGGGGTTTCTACGAGGTCCTGAACAAGGGCAACGCGTTCGAGCTCCCGCGGCCGTTCGGCACCTGGGTGGTTGAGAATGCCATCTTCAAAGTCCTGACGGCGGAAGGCCACGGTCTAACTGCGGTGGAAGCGACCATGGCCGCGAGCCAGAAGCTGCAGGAGCGCGGCCTCGACCCCGTCAAGGATATCAAGAGCATCCATGTGCGCGTCCAGGAGGCGGCCATGATCATCATCAACAAGAATGGCCCGTTGCATAACGCGGCGGACAGGGATCACTGCTTGCGATACATGATGGCGGTGGTGTTGCTGAAGAACGGGGCTGAGGTCGAGACGGAGGATTACCAGAACGACAGCCCCTTCTCTACGGATCCCCGTGTCGAGGCTCTGAGGAAGGTCATCACCATGGAGGAAGACGTGCAAATGACAAAGGACTACCATAATCCTGATATTCGCAGCGTCGCATGTTCTCTTGACTTCACCCTCAATGATGGAACGACATTCAACACGAAACTCGACTTCCCTCTGGGTCACCCGGCCCGCAACGAGGAGAGTTTCCCGATGGTGCGGAAGAAGGCTATTCGCAACCTCGGGCTCAGAATGCCCAAGACCAAGGTCGATCAGATCATTGAGACTTTTGATAGGTCGGACTTTGATTCGTTACCGGCAAGCAACTTTATCGATCTTTTCCATCAGTCATGATTAGGTAGCATTGGGACGGCGTATATAGAATAGGGTATAGAGATGAGATCGTTTTTAGTTATGATTATGAACTTATATAAAGCTTCATTTATCAGATCAATTAAGGTGCTTGCATGTGTGAAAAGTAACTGGAACAATGCATGTGAGGTGTTGCGACTTAGAGTTCCAGTTCTAGTCACGTCAACACTTCAGATCAAAAGGCTGCTAGCATAGCATATCAATAGTAGTACAAATTCGCTGTCACTTTTCAATGCCGCTTCATGATAAATAGGGTAATTTCTCATATAACAGTGAAAAAAGGTATTCAATTCTCTATATCATGTCTATACTGCACTCCTGGCAGGCTTTGCTAATATCTGAAGTAGCTCCGACACATCATCGAGCTGATCTATCTCCAGCACCAACTTCTCAATCCTCTCTAAGCGCTCCTGGTCAATGACCGAAGCAGCCAACTTCCTGTACTTGCCCCGAATCTCCTCGTTCGTAATCGGCGGGTCGAAGCCCTTGGGCATCTGCACAGTCTCCTCAACAGTAGTTCCATCTTCAAACTCAGCCAACACGTGAGTGCCGCACTGGTGGTTCGGCTTGTCGAACTGGGCATCATGGTGACACGTAGTCTTATTCACAAGCTCCCACACCTGCTCGCGGTTGAGCTGGCTGTCGGCGAACTGCGCGATCAGGACCTGGTTGTCGATCAGCTGCGTGGCGCTGATGTAGGCCGCGCACATCTGCGAGCCCGTGTTGGACAGCGGGCGCTCATGCGGCGCCCAGCCATCGTGGTGGAAGATAGTTTCCGAGAGCCCGACCTTGATGCTCTTGAGGCCCTTGAGGCCTTCGGCCGTGAAGCGCTGCGGGTGCGCTTTCTGCAGGCTTTCCACGGCTTCGACGAGCCCGTGGCAGCCGCCGACGCATGCGTGCAGCTTGAAGCGGATGCGCGAGGTGTGCCAGACGTCGCCGAGCCCGGCTGTGATCTCGCGCACGTCGTACCGCGGCTCCTTCTTGGTGCCCTGGCTGAACATGTTGAGGAAGCCGCCGTACTGGCGCTCGTAGACTTTCTTGATGCCGACGTAGCCGTTGCGGGCGAGGAGGGCGCCGAACAGCCCGTTGCGCGCCGCGATGCCGTGCTGCATGCGCTTCACCATGCCTTCGAACTGCGCCGCCATGAGGCCGCAGGCCTGCGTGCAGGCGATGCCGATGGCTGACTCGGTGTCGACGGCCGATAGGCCCAGGAGCTTGGAGGATGCTGCGGCCGCCGCAGGGCAGCCGAAGACGACGCCCGAGTGCCACCCCCTGACTAGGAGGTCGGTCCCGTGGATTGCCATGCCGGAGCGAGGACCGGTCTCGAAGCCGGCGATGGCGGCCGTGAGGAAGTCAATGCCGGAGACGGTGCGAGAGGGGTCTTGTCCGCTGGACGGGTTCCCCCCGCGCACCTTGACGTTCTTCACCTGCGCCGCGGCGAAGAGAGAGCCAAGAACAACGCTGGCGGAGTGCAGGGGCGCGACACTGTGGTAGTCATCCAGCTCTGTCGCTTGGATGAAGCCGCCATTCAAGACAGCGGCGGCTAGAGGGCCCAGTTTCTAATTGGCACATCGTTAGTACTTGATCCAAGGCATCATTCTCTTTCGTTTAAAAAAAAAACTCACTTCTTCGTATCCTATCAGGCTGCATTGTCCCTCAGGCTCATAGGCCAGCACGGCATCGACGGCCTGCTCAGACCACGGGACGTGAGATCCAACAAGGCCGCACGCGATACCATCCAGGATCAGGTGCTTGCCCCGCTCTAGGACTTCATCTGGGATGTCTTTCTTCTCGAGCCCGACGATCCAGTTGCAGAGGGTCGCGGTCACACCGCTGTTCTCGTCGTTGGTCTCGTCGAACACCACCTCGGCACTGTGTTTTCCCATGTTGGTACTAGGGCGTCAGTGCGCTCCGGATCTGTGGTGTGGGGTAGAATTATAATTTTGACCAGGTAGGTAGAATAGAAGAATGTCACTTGGCTTGGGGATATGGTTGATTGATTGCGCAAGTCAGTAGTCCGTAAAGAGATGGGTTTGGTTGAAAGTGTAGTTATTCAGAGTATTCTAACTAACATCTAACTGCTCCTTCGCCATCTATTTTGCATGCTATAATATTGCCAAATCCTCAACCGACGCCGCTTACCAGACAGCCGAATGTCGAGTCTAGTCGGTGGCGCTCCGCAATACACCAAAAATACTCGGCCGCTTCGGCACCGGCGGTCAGGGTCTTGCCAGAGTAATATTCGGCCTCTTTCATCGAGGTGCAAATTTGAATTATGTAGGTTGCCTTGAATTGCCTGGTCTTTCATTCTTGCCATGTCTGTCAGGTTTCGGTCGTCGGCTCCGAATGTAACAGCGCACGATTCATACAAGTCCCCAGCAACGTCGCCGTGAATATCGTGTACACAAATCATAGTGCTGAGTCAGATAGCAAATGCACATACAGATATCCACCCCCTGCACCGCCCAGTTTCAGAGGGACGTATTGCCCTTGCTAGGGCATGCCTGAGATGCTGAGGTTAGTGTCGATAGCGGGCCTTAACGGCGAGAACGGCTTGCATGGCAATCACGGCAGTTCGCCGTCGTGCAACAACGCCATACCGCCCACCCCTGTCTATCTCACTCATCACATCCCATCTCACCACATATTATATCATCGATTGATATGCGCTGGCCTCGATGATGGCCTCATTTCGCCGGTCTGATTTGATAGCAAATGTCTCACGATAGTGTCTAAGCTGTGGTGAATAGTAAGTAATAGTTCCCGTTAATTCCCGCTGATCAACGCTCCTACTACTGCGACTTGGCGCCCACCCCATCCCGTTCTCCCAAGCAGCAGGGTTGTTGTCAGTCCCCTTTGAGATAAGCACGGGGATTCTATCACGTCTCGTCTGTTCTCGTCGAAAAGGAAATCCGCCATGTTGCATTTCAGCTCAGCCGCAACACAACCGCTCTCCACCGATCTGCTTGGACTTTTCTAGCGTAGCATCTACACTAAGCCCTAGCATTGACGGGTCATCGCGAGATGGCGCAGAAGGTCACAAAGTCTATCCATTGTGGCGAAGAATGAGAGACTGTTGCGACATCTGTCGTGCGTTGAAATCTCAAGCCATGTGCGTCACTGCTGCGGAATTGCTGCCGAAGCTCTAATCCAAATCCCAACTAGCCTGACTAAGATGCAGAATAGTCTCGACCGCGCCTTACCCTAACTCGCTTAAGCTCGCCATTGCTCGCTAAAGCATGCATATTCGTATCGTATACTCCTTTCCGTCTGTGATTTCGTACAGTAGCGCCAGCATGGTTTAGTTAGCAAAATGCCGACTTCTGGGGAGCCAAGACACGCAAGCCCTCCACGTCATCTTACTCGATGTCAGCTAAACTGGAATTAGGTCGAGTGTTATGGAGGCAAATTATCATTTTTGTTGCAGTGCAGGTGAGCCTGAGGTGCATCTGCGTATATGCATGTCTGGATAAGATAGACGAGGTGAGATAATGTTGCTTACGCCTGAACACGTCGTTGATAACGGGCCATAGATTTGAGATATGGAATTCACGCCAGCAGGGTAGTTAGTCTGCCTGCCGGCCTCATCCCTACATACAGGCTACAGGCATTACATGGGGCCGGCGATCCGTCATGATCTGGTCGGCTCGCATTTGGCTGAGCGTGCGGATTTAAGGTTGGGAAGGTGAAATGGTCACTAAGGCGATAGTAGCGTGGGCATGGATCGGAACTGAAGCAGTGTGTGTCTACTAGTGACGGTTCAACAAGCCACTGACGGGAACTAACCGATTGTGATGGCCTCATTCTTGCTGCAGTGTTGTCGCGTGTCGCGGCCAAAGTTCAGTAGGTTATTGAAGTTTGAATTGCTAGATTGTCTTGATGTCAAATTCGGATTGCTGAAGAAGAGACAAGTTTTAACATGTGGTTTTAGTCTTGACGCGTGATGCTTGGATTGATGTTATTGAAGTTTAGTTGAATTGCTAATATCGCATGTGCAAATGTGTGTTCATGAATTCAAAATCTTGATAGCTTTCGCAATGCACTTCTCTAACATTCGCACTGCAAAAGCATCATCTAAGTGAACGTAAGAAGTAGGGCGTGCTCAACATCAAAGATTATTTCAAAGCATGCTATAAGTTTCAGTCATATCTTGTCAATTGCAGGCTATATGCACACTTCTATGATTCGTCAAATGTCTATAAATGCAGAGTAGGAGATATATCATCAAACGTCAACCTTCCAAATTTTACAGTCCCTTTACTCCTTCAAGTTCAGATCGCCAGTGTACCTCTGGCCGGGGCGCCAAATGCGTGGTTTACCCTCTGTAAAGTCGCATTAGTCAATTTAATCGTGAAGTGGGAAAAGTAGACAACTTACCCATTGCCTCTTTCCAGTGAGCCATGAAGCCCTGTGTTCTCGACAGAATGGAGATAGGCAGGATGAATTCGGATGGGAATCCGCTATATACTAGTCAGCACGCCCGCTCGTACTTTCAGATCAGTGTACAGAGTCAAACTTACAGTGCCTTGTACGCAAAGGCGGCGAACAAGTCGGCGTTGGGGCGCAGTTTTCTCGAGATGAAGTACTCGTCCTCGGTGGCGGCCTTATCCAGCGCGAAGGCGATCTGCAACAGGGGGTCTTTGCTAGCCTCTTCGGTCAACTCGTTCAGGATGCCGCTGATGTAGGTGAAGCGAGGATCCGTGACACGGTAGACACGGTGTCCGTAGCCGTACAGACGCTCCTTGCCAGCCTTGACGCGCTCGATCTTTTCCTTGACATTCTCGACGCTGCCGATCTCTTCGATGCTCTTGTATGCAACCTCGATAGCTCCTCCGTGCAGGGGGCCGTAGGTAGCTGAGATAGCTGAGATCAGGGATGAGATCAGGTCAGGCAACGCAGAGGCAGTCTGGAGGAGAGCCGCAGTGGAACACGTCATTTCGTGATCCGCAACGCAAGTCCACAGACGCTCAATGACGTCTACGTAACGAGGGTTCGGCTCTCCGGTGCTCTCGTCGACGAGGCCCGTCATGAGCATGAAGTTCTGGACATAGGAGTAGTCCTTCCGGGGAGGCGTGAAGGTCTTGCCTGTGTGGTGGCAGTATGCCGCTGCCGTGATCATCGAGAGACTGGAAAGCACTCGGATGATCTGGTTATCTACATTCTCGGGCTGGCCAAGGTAGAGGTTCTTGGCCGCGTGAGCTGGGATGGCATCCATATCAGACGACTGGAGAGCGCTGAGCCCAGCACACATCATCCCGATGATAGATCCATGCTTGCTGTACGATGAAAGTCCATCAGTCATGCCAATTCACAGTCACGAAGCCCATGCAGTGGTCGAACTTACGGGAAAGCTCGAATGACGTTCAAGACGGTATCATCAATGAGAGGAACCTCATTCAGGCGCGCTTGGTACTTTTGCGTCTCGTCCACGGTAGGCCAGCTACCCCAGATGAGAAGGTAAGAGAGATCCGCGAATCTCTTTTTACCTATTATGTCATGAATCGAATACCCTCTGTATTGAATGGTACCCTCGAGACCATCACTATTCACATTGTCAGCAACTGCTTCTCCAGCCCCAGACCTTGGGGGTTGCAATAGGTGACGACTTGCATGTAGGTGATCTTGCTTTCGCTGACTAGGGTGTTGGAATAACCAGGGTCGTAGACGCGCAGTCCTTGCTCGTTTTGGTATTCCGGATGCTCCTCATCTTTCGACGTTTTTATCGCCTTGAGATCATTGGCGTTGATGGAGTTCTGTTGTATATCAAGAGTGTAATGTTGTCTTGTCCGGCTGTCAATGACATGCAGGACATCGCCGAGAGGTGCTTTCGCGGCGTGAGTGCCGTTCGTGCCGTTCACTTTGGGAGTTGTTTCTGAAGCCATAGTTGACGATATGTTCTCGTTTGCAATGACAGGAGGAATTTAGCCCTTTGTTCATGTTTCGCGGCCATTCTTATTAATTTGCAGCTTCAATTGATATCTATGGGGTTACTACGCAAACGTATGACTTTCTGCCACATTCACAAATGTTTCGCGTTGAGTCCACAATTATTAGAGTTCTGAGATGCCGGACCGTCGTGCTGCAGCCGACTTCGGTGGCGGCATCCGAAATCCGACCGGCAGCGACAGACCGCGCCGCCCGAACTGCACCGAAACTTGAGCAAATCGCCTTCTCAAATCATCAGAGGCCCAACTAAGCCTTGCGGAAGAATGCACCATCCAATTCAAGTTACTATGCTTATCGGGAATGCAGGTGTGCCAAGCCATGTTGTTGATTACTGCCCTTTCCACGTTGTATGGCTTTCGTAGTTGCAGGCGGATTATGTACGTATCGAGTGGCACATAGTCTTTCAGTATAAGCCAGAGAAGCTTTTAAGTCAATAGCATAGCACATCTCTTGATCCGAAGCTTCTTCAAGTTTCTGACAACTAGATACCCTTTATGAAGCTCGAGGCACTATCCAAATTTTAGTAAACAATTTACACATCCGTCTTACAATCAATACGAAATCGTTCCATATACCCTCAATTAGCAAGCATTACCTCATTGCCTCCGTTGTTATACCTCGCAAGTTTCATTCTACCTGTCAGTCAAATCTGTGTTTAGTGCACGCTTGAGTTGTCAACATGACGACCACTACCAAGTCCGGCCATGCCGCCGAAGAAAAGAGAGACCCAAAGCAACAGATAGCGTACAATCTGTTGATAGAGTTATTAACGTTCGTCTTTCACTACTTGAACTACCATCAACTAATACTCCAATCCAACATGCTGACCTCGTTGTTTACAGATATCAATTCGCTTTCCCAGTACAATGGTAAGCCTTTACTGAGTCACAACAAGACATCGGAACGCCTTTAAATTGTTTACTAACATGCTCAGGATAAATACACAAGAGCAGCTACTAGCCTCAAATCGGGATGTCCGACGTGTCATCGAGATAGGCCCTGCTGGTGTTCTGGCACCCATGGCTAAGAAGTCTGCCAAGAGGCTAGTTGGCGACAAAGATGTCGCCCAGTCGATCGAACGCGAATTCCTCAGCATCACCAACGCCGATGATGCACGAAAGATATACTACGATTATGAAGAAGAGTCTTCGTCTGCCCCTGCAGAAGAAGTTGCATCATCAACACCTGCTCCTGCACCCGCGACGCCGGCCGCCGCCCCCGTCCAAGTTTCACAACCACCACCTGCTGCGGCGGCGGCTGCACCACCCACAGCGGCGTCCACCGTCGACAAACCGCTCACTCCTCTTGATATAGTCGTTGCATTAGTTGCACAGAAGTTGAGGAAGGCGTTGGACGAGGTACCTATAACTGAATCAATTTCAGCTTTGTCAGGTGGTAAGACCAACCTATCCTTTCAATAACCCTCTTGCATCGTAGACTTACCATTCATCCTAGGCAAATCAACCCTTCAAAATGAGCTTATCGGCGACCTGGGTGCCGAGTTCGGCGATATGCCCGATGGCAGCGAGAGTGCTTCCCTGGAAAGCCTTAGCGAGAAGCTCGCCTCAGGTTTCTCAGGAAAGCTTGGGAAGTCATCGAAGAAGCTTGTTGAACGATTCCTCTCGGCCAAGATGCCTGGTGGCTTCGGCCCGAAGGAATTGTCGGCCTATCTGGAAACCCGCTGGGGATTGGGACCCGACTGCCAATTGGCCCTCGAGTGTTTCTGCATCACCATCGAGCCCCCTTCGCGGTTATCGGACGTTGCTCAAGTGCACGACTTTATCGACAAAGCCGTCGCTCGCTACGCTAAACAAGCTGGCGTTTCATTGCCCACCACAACCCCTGGGCAAGGGTCCCAAGGCTCGCAGGGCTCTGCCGTTATGGTAGACGATGCGAGTCTCAAAGAGCTGAAGAACGAGCAGGAATCTGTGCTGCGAAAGCAATTGCAGGTCCTCGCTCAACACCTCGGCGTTGATATCACACCCAATACGGCCGCTGATGTCCAGAACAGCGATGAGCTTCAACAACAGCTAGACATTCTCAATGCTGAACTCGGCGAAGAGTTCTTCGCTGGAATGAGGGGGATATTTGACCCCCTGAAAGAGCGACGCTACTCATCATGGTGGAACTGGGCGCGCGAGGACGTCGCGCGGCTCTTGCAAGAAAATGCTGCATCGGTTTCTCCGCAACGACTTCAGGCGATCACCAATCGCTGGACATCGGAGTTGGAGTCGATGCTGCGCCATCACGCATCAAAGGCGGGACCATCCAGGAGGTTGGCCGAGGATCTCCTCAAGTCAAAGCCAAACACGGAACAGGCAGCATCACCCGTCTACCGATTCTCCGACCCAGCAATGGCCCCGCGAACATCTGTCGACGAGGATGGCAAAATCAATTATACAGAAACGCCTAGAGTGACGAAGTCGGGGCTGTCGTCAGAACCGCCATCGTACTACGACGTTGTGAGTTCGACACGCCACAACGGCCCATGCAGCAGCTTCGTCCACTGCCTCCGGAAGACCAGCGGATCATGGCAGTATGACCGCCAGCTCACAAACACATACCTTGAAGGCATCTTCGCAGGAAACACGTCAGGCGTCAGCTACGCAGGCAAGACAGCTCTCGTCACGGGCGCTGGTGTCGGCTCCATCGGCATGGAGGTGGTCCGTGGCTTGTTGGCCGGTGGCGCGAGAGTGATAGTCACGACAAGTCGATCGCCCGCTTCTTCTGGCCCGGCCATGGCGCAGGCGTATAAGGAAGTGGGAGCGCGGGGCTCCGAGCTTATACTCCTCCCTTTCAACGCCGCAAGTAAGAAGGACGTCGAGGACCTTGTCGCGCACATCTATGATGAAAGCAAAGGCCTCGGGTTGGACCTCGACTTCGTCATCCCTTTTGCCGCTATCCCGGAGCCGGGGCGCGAGATCGACGAGATCGATGCTCGGTCCGAGCTGGCGCATCGGGCTATGTTGACCAATGTCCTACGCATGATGGGATACATCAAGCGGCAGAAGGAGAGGAGGAACTTCACCGGGCGACCAACCACAGTGGTTTTGCCATTGTCGCCTAACCACGGTGACTTCGGCGGTGACGGTCTTTACTCAGAGTCCAAGATTGGTCTTGAGACTTTATTTAATCGTTACTACTCCGAGCGCTGGTCGAGCTATCTTTCAGTCATCGGCGCTGTCATTGGCTGGACACGAGGCACCGGCTTAATGAACGCGAACAACATTGTTGCTGAAGGCATCGAGAAGCTCGGCGTCATGACCTTCGCAGCGGGGGAGATGGCCTTCAATCTTCTTGCCCTGCTCTGCCCCTCAATAATCGCGGAGTCTGATGTAGACCCTGTTTATGCCGAGCTAAGTGGTGGTCTCATGGGCTTCCAGAATCTCAAAGAAGAGGTTATGGCCATAAGGGGGGGCATCACAGACAAGCGCCGAGAGTGCCAAGCGATTGTTGCTGAGAGACAACAACATGACGAAGTACTCAAGGGATCCAAGACACCTGCGGCTACAGACAAGGTGAAACTAGGCTCACAGCAGAAGCGCTCCAATATTCGCCAAGGTTTCCCGAAGCTGTCAGAGCATAAGGATATGACCAAAGACCTGCAAAGTCTAGCCGGCATGATAGACATGAGCCGGACTCCAGTCGTTGTTGGGTTCTCCGAGCTTGGGCCATTAGGCTCCTCGCGTACTAGGTGGCAGAGAGAGAGCCGTGGCAAGCTGAACCAAGATGGCTTGACGGAGATGGCTTGGATGATGGGCCTCGTCAAGCACCTGGACGGGCCTGTCAACGGTGAGCCCTACGTCGGCTGGGTAGATGTTGAGTCCGGAAAGCCTGTAGCGGAGCATGAGTTTCAAGCACGCTATGGAGAGTGGATTCTGAGCCACTCCGGCATCCGACTCGTAGAACCCGAAGGCTTCGACGAATATGATCCCTCAAAGAAAGAGCTCCTCGAAGAAGTCGTGTTGGACGAAGACCTTCCGGCGTTCAGCACTTCCGAGTCCCTCGCTCAATCGTTTGAGCTTCGCCATGGCGACAAAGTTAACATCTACCCCGAGGGCTCCGACTCGGACAACTGGACTGTCATTGTCAAGCGCGGTGCTACTTTCCTCGTACCCATGTCGACGAGCGGCCATCAATCCGTGGCCGGACAGCTTCCCAAGGGCTGGAATGCCGCTACTTATGGTATTCCCGAGGACATCATTGCTCAAGTAGACCCTGTCACTTTATATGTGCTTTGCTGTGTTTGCGAGGCCATGTTCAGTGCCGGCATCGAAGATCCTTTCGAGTTCTACAAGTACGTTCACGTATCCGAGCTGGGTGTCTACGTAGGCTCCGGTGCTGGTAGTCTGAAGTCTACGCGCGATAGTAAGTAGCCCCTAAAACCATCCCTTTCCAAATCGCCACAAGTGTCCATCTTTCTTAACAGTATTGGCTAACTCTTTCTCTAGTGTACCGTCGCCGTTACCGCGACAATCCGGTTAAGGGTGACATCCTGCAGGAAACGTTCCTCAACTCCATGGCTGCCTGGACAAACATGTTACTGTTCGGTGCTACAGGGCCCTTGAAGACACCCACAGGCACATGTGCAACGGCCATAGAGTCTCTAGACATCGCGTGTGACAGTATCAAATCACGGAGTGTCAAGATTGCAGTGGTGGGAGGCACAGACGATCTACAGGAAGAGCTCTCTACCGAATTCAGCAACATGAAGGCGACCATGGTGGCCCAGCACGAGCTTGCCAAAGGTTTCCTTCCATCTCAAATGTCACGGCCAACAGCGTCTTCGCGTGCTGGTTTCGTCGAATCTGCAGGCTGTGGCGTTCAGATCGTGATGAGCGCCGAGCTAGCCCTACAGATGGGTCTCCCCATCTACGCAGTTGTAGCGCATACGCAACTAGCAGGCGATGGCGTAGGTCGCTCTGTGCCTGCGCCAGGTCAGGGTGTTCTGACAGCGGCACGAGAGACGCATGCAGCTGCACAGTCGCCGTTGTTGGACATCAACTATCGCCGGTCGAAACTAGAACAGGAGTTGGGTACCATCGAGGAATGGCGGCGGTCACAATACGCCGGCACCACATTACCTGCCACTGCTCAAGATGCTACGTATGATGAGGCGGTCGAGTCGGAAGTGGCTTGCCGGAAATCAACCGCACAATGGACTTGGAACGGTGACATACGCCAACTCAATCCTTCGATCTCCCCCATGCGAGCCGCCTTAGCGGTGTGGGGGCTCACTATCGACGACATTGGCGTAGCGTCCTTCCACGGAACATCGACCAAGGCCAACGATAAAAACGAGAGCTCTGTCATCAACCAACAGATGGCCCACCTCGGCCGAACCGAGGGCAATCCCCTCCTAGTGGTTTGCCAAAAATACTTGACGGGTCACCCTAAGGGCGGCGCCGGCGCTTGGATGCTAAACGGCTGTCTGCAAATACTCGAGCATGGACTTGTGCCTGGGAACCGCAACGCAGATGACGTCGATGAGGCACTGCGAGCCTTCCCTCATCTGCTGTATCCATCGGAGGCCATCGAGTGCCCTGATATCAAGGCCTTCATGCTGACGTCCTTTGGATTCGGCCAGAAGGGTGGCATCGTTATCGGCGTGGCCCCACGCGTTCTGTTTGCTGCATGGTCCGCCGCCACGTTCGATTCATACCGTAGACGCGTGGAAGAGAGGGGTCGTCGAGCCGATAGGGCTTTCCAGCGGGCCATGATGAGCAACTCTGTCTTCAAGGCCAAGGACCAATCAGTCTGGAAGGAGAGCGGAAAAGTGGGAGAGTCCTTCTTCCTGGACCCCTCGGGCAGAATTTGATTTTCATGATGTGTTACATCACGCCATAGCGTCTGGTCTAGTACTCTTCGGAGGCAAACGTAGACGAGTGTCGCATCAGACCAACCCAATCGTGGACACAGGAGTTATCTGGGATTATGTCAGCTCCACTTATAGAATAGCAAGCAATGGGACACACAACCTTTCTGATTTTTATCGAAACTGAAATACATGCCGTACCGTCCGTGGGCTCGCGTGGGCTGTGAGCCTGGGTGACAGCCCGCCGAGCCTGCACGATCTGGAGAAGCCGTCGAGGCGGTCTAATATCTAGCAAGGCTTGGCCGGCCGGCCAGTTTACGTACGTACTCCACGGCCCGATACTCCACGCATCCTATGGTGATCTGGCCTAAATGCATGCCGGCGTAGATTTAGTAAAGTATAGATTATTCTTCCACCTACGCCACATCCTGGTCCTGGCTGGCTGCCTTCGCACGAAGCCCGGTAGTAAGCCGCCTAGAGACACTGCATATGCAGGTCGACTTCGAAGCCGAGGAAGAACCCTAGTCTGGCAAGGTTTCACTGGGTCAGGGTACTGCAATACATTTGATCAATAAGTTACCTAAGCCGCCCGCGGCAGTTCCTTGACAATTAATTGCCTCTGACAGACAGGGGTCTGCAGCTCTGTCCGCTTACTATGGGGCACGGCGTCGCACTACTACGGCCTCCATCGCAGAAAGAGGCTGGGCAGCGCGCACATACACTATCCGCACCTGGCTAGCACGGGTGGAATGCCGGAGTCCATTGCGGAAGATCATTAACTCTAAAAGCTTGACCGTATTGTTTTATTTCAGCGTCATCCTCCTGCTCACCTGGTGCCTGCTTGGTGGCATAAGCCTAGGGTTGTCACTTGGCAAAGAACTATCGTATTCGGTCTATCGTATAGCCTATTGCTCTGAATCACTATACGGCGTTATAAGCTGATATATAAGCTGATATAGACTGTTGGCTCTGCGATTACCTAAGATCAAGACTTCATGTTGGTGCGGCGACTAGATGTGAGAGCGACCCTTGAAGTGGTAGTAATCATGGAGATCGTCACAACTTGCCCCTCCCCTCACTCTAGTGCACTACCATCTAACGGAGAAACTTGGGACTCGCGGGGCAAAGACAAGTTGTTTGTGGGATGTTCTGGTATGAGAAATGGGTTTTCTGGGTGTTTGTATGGGACTTCAAAACGGCGCTAGAACGTGATCTGAGCTGCCACAACACTGCTCAGATAGGTCCCAAACGTCGATTTCCCTCAAGGTTGTCAGAAATAACCGTTGAACCCATCGATCTAGCTACGATTCTCCTGAATTTAAGGTCTGCTTACTGAATTGTATGCAGTTGCAGAATGTGATACGTAGTCTAAGTGACGGGAGTGCAGCACAATGACGAGACTGTGGCTGTACCAAGACGGCAGGATTTAAACACCTACCTAAATGGAGTGACGCTTCAGCTCTTCGCGTAATAGTGGCAAGCAGTGCCAGGCATCTCGGCTATTTGAAACAAATGATAATGCCCTGCATACATGCTCACTCCCGACATGCAATTCCTAGATGGACTATTCAGCAGGGGGGGCTTAAGCAAGGACTCTGGAGTTATACTCAAGTGAGGAACGATGACCAATGCAGTCAGATACCTAGCTTTAGATAGACGCTTATGCTCTCGAACGAGTACTTCCCATGCACCGAGCAAGGTCATGACTAGTCGATTGCTTTTGTCTACCGCACTATCAGTATACATAAACAGATCATCGTGGATATCATCCCGCAGTTGCCCAGCCGGTACTGTATCCTTAGTCTATCTTCTTTCTCTTGGACACTTCCAAAGAGGCTTATAATTTTAATCAACTAACCTCGGCGCCAAGCGGGTTTCTCTACTCATATAGTCCCCCTCATACAACTTAATAATATCAAGACACTCCTCATGTTCAGCTCTAGACCGGTTTCGCCGAGGGGCGATGCTCAGGTATCACAACTGGAACCGGAGAATGATTCGGTTTTCGCTACACGCACAGGCACAGATAACAGCCGGAAACGACCCCGGCTCGAGAACGATCGAGAAGAGCAGAATGAACCTCTCCCCGCTGCCTGCGACCAATGTCGCCTGCGCAAAGTCCGCTGCGACCGCCAACAACCAGAATGTTCTAACTGTCGGAAAGGTGGCTTTGAGTGTAACTCGTCAAATACACTCAAACGTGTCAACCACATGAAGCAACTGTAAGATTACACTTCCACTTGGAGACGCCTCCGTTATACTGACTGGATAGTCGCGATGACTTCTCTGATGTGAGGAAGCAACTCGATGAGGTCGGCCACACTCTGGGTGTTCTCACAGAGATTACCCGCCAGATCACCTCACGACCTTGTGCACATTCCACACAAACCGCCTATCTTTCGCCTCGTTCCAATCACACAAGTCCTGAGTCCTTACCACTCCCAGCGGCATCAGGCCTCCCCGACTTGATTCAACAACATAGCCTAGATGATCGTCATGGCTCAACGGACTCTCGGGCCGCAAACATGCCCCCAAGCGAAACTATCGAGCTGGAAAAGGGTGGTGAACGTCTGTATAGCTATCCTGCACCGCTCGTCTTGATGAAGTCAATGTTGCATCAGGCGAAGGGCTTGCTTGCCAACCCAGATCAGGGGGGCGAGGGTCAAGAAAGCGGCAGAGCAAAGGTTGGTCGAGGCTTGCAGGATCCGGTGGCGAGGGCCACACTGCAGCGGAAACTGGAAACCTTTCCCTTCCAGACATACCAGGACCTTACCCCGTCGAATGACATGAGTCCCATCACCACACCTCCGCGGTTGATGGTGAACCTCTTCGTCGACGGCTATCTTCGCAACGTGAACACACGGACACCCATCTTCAATGAGTCAAAGCTGCACCATGCCATCGATGCACACTATAGCGATAAGCAGCTACAGGACAGCAAAGCCCGAGCCCTCATTCTAAACAACATCGTTCTCTTAGAGCTGAGTCTCGAGATCCAGACCGGTCGTGCCTCTTCGGCCTCGCGCGTGCCCAACGATGACATACTGCCCTCGTTCTTGAGGAATTGCGATCGCGCCATCAACAATCTAGATGCTTTCATGGCCCCTAGCATCGTCAGCCTCCAGGCGCTAATGACTTTGGTATGTATTAGAAATACCAGAGACAGACACCCCGGTCGCGGAGCAGATTACTAACACCGCTGGAAATAGAACCTGGCTGCACAGGAGTTCTATAGCGACGCCACAGCTGAGCGAGTGTGTCAGGCCGCATGCCAAGTCGGTCGCTTGATGGGCATTCACCGATCCAAAAACCGTCGCCAGACCGAGGAAGATGACGTCGCAGGCACACATGGCCGACTCTTTCGCATACTCTACGCCATGGACAAGCAGCGGGTCTTCATGACTGGCCAGCCGTGCGACCTGCATCTCTTCGATTCCGATCAGCGCGTAGGCCTCAGGCGGGACCTGAGCAACGACGAGATTCCCATCAGCGACGCATTCGACCACCTCATGACGATCTGGGAGGAGATCTACTTGAACCTGTACAGCTGTCGTGCAACCCATGCTAGCACCGATGCCCGATTCCGCCAAGTCCAGTTCGTGAACGGTTCGCTAGACAAGTTCGCACAAGCCCATGCCACGTTGCTGTCCCCATCTTGTGCAACTCATGCAGACGATGCAGAAGACGCGCACTTATCACGCATCGAGCTGCAGTATGGCTTCCAGGTTTCGCAGATCCTCGCACTTCGGCGTGACCAAGACAACGAGGACAGCCAGAGCAAGATCCGCGATCTCGCGCGCTCCAGTCTCCGGCTGCTCCTCGAGGTGCGCAGTGCGCCATTGAACACGGCGCGCTTTGCTCTGCTGGCAAGGTTGTTCAGGCGGTACCCAATGGTAGCGTTCGCGGAGCTTGTTGCATTCCGCCTGGCTAGCAGTTACGACGAGTTCGACGCGACGACAACCTTGCTCACCGACGTCTCATTGCTACGCGACGTATGCGCGCTGCTCGAAATGCTACAGTATGACCAGCAGTCGCACATCTTTTACGCTCGCCTTGGCAAAGGCCTCGTCTGGGCTATCGAGACACTAGAGACGTTAGTGGAAATGCTTATTCGTCCGTCATCGGCAAGGGGCCAAGGGGGATTCATGCTACCGCAGCAACAGCAGCAGCCACCACAGCAGCTTAGTGGGAAGGATAGTCGGCGACCAGGTTCGTCGCGCAACAGGAGCGCCGTCGCCACTCGTTCACCGACGCCGGACATGTTCGATAGTTCCCGTGTCCCGTCGAGCCGGGGGAGCCTGAGCGTCGACATCTCACGAATGAGGCCGTCGCGCCAAGAGGAGAAGGACTTTGGAGGCCAGATGAATGCCAGCAGACCGAGACACGCGGAGATGACAAGTTTTGGCTTCTTCACACCGGACCCGGAGCGGGTGGAAATGATGTCTGCACCCTTATCCCCGGTGTACCAAACCACCAACTCGGCATTCCCCGCCGCACATCCTCAGTTGGAGCTGGGTTCGGGGCCGCTGGCGGGTAATGGTAATGGTAACTGGAATTTCAATTTAGATTTCCTGCAGGGAGCCTTCGCGCAGGGAAGCAGATGGGAATAAGCACATGACAGACAGCACGGCCGCAATAGGAACTGATGGACACTCACGATTTGACGTAGCATTTTGGGAATACGGGGTACATACATATAATGCCATTGTCTGGACAAAATTGGGTCATTATCCATTATGATCGTTACCAACCGATACTGTTACATCTTACCATGGATGCAATGTGAACGGTTGCGACGCGTATGCTAACAGTAGCATCGCTAGGACTAGTATCCCCGGGCAACAGCTGTCTCCAACCTCATTCTCCAATAGGATTTGTACTTATATAGTACGGTCGGTCAGGTCAAAGACAGAGTAAAGTATGGCATTTCATTTACAAAACCTATTCACTCCGCGCCATGCATGATATACGGATTCATCTCGGTATAACGAATCTCCTCGGCACAAGTCAGTACACGGTAAGGTTGTCTGGAGCTTCAACTGTAAGTTCTATTGCTCAGTGAATGCAAATGCTGATTCTACACTATAAATAACGAACGCTAAATCTATGAAAATTGTCCTAATATCGTTCCCAGCCGCCCCTTAGCGCTAGAGCCGAAAATGATCTACGTTAGGCGGGCTAGCGCACCTGGCTTCCGGTCTTCCCAAAAGCAAATCGCGCTCCGTGTAAATCCTTGATCTATGATCTAATCGGTGGAAACGCTGTTCTTGGACCAAGAACGAATACGGGCGCCGTAGATGTAGAATATGATGGGAATGGGGATCAACGCAATGCTTATAAAAGCAAGAGTACTTGTTGCCCAAGACACTCCCAGGTTGTGGTATAAGTAGGGACCAAAAAGCGGGAAGGCAGCAGCAAAAGAACTTCGGATAAACATGTTGCCGCCGAGCGCGCTGTTCGCTATGGGGGCATAGACGTCGACAATGTAGTTGAAGCACTGCACGAAGATCATGTACATGCCAGCGCCTGTGGGGATGCTACCAATGACTTGGCCAGGCCACGGGATCGAAGGAGCCGCGGTCCAAGCAAAGATGAACAGACCGATAGGAACGATGAGACCTCCGACAATCATGGTGGGTAACCTCTGTTCGGGAACCGCCTTGCCACCATTTGCCCGAACGGCCGCCGCGAACTTGGTTTTGGTGTGCCAGATGACACCGGCAGCTCCTATGAAGACCCCTATCAACAAGCCGAGGAACGGCAACGAAGCGATGCCTTCTTGCCAGTGACGGATCTCGATGTATTCGATCGGATACGATACGAAGACAAGGTACAGAATTCCGTAGATGAAGGACTGGTAGATGGTGATGAAGACGAGGATGGGCTCGGTGGCCAACAGTGAGAAGGGGCGTAGGAAGTAGATACGCGCCACGTCTAGCAAGCCCATATGCTTCTGGTTGTCGAAGATGGTCCTCGCTTCCGGTTTCTCGCCGCTTTTGCGCAGCTTAGCAGCGCGTTTCTGCAGGATCTTCCTGCCCAACGTTTCGGGGAGAGCGACAAGCACCAGCAAGACAGCACTACCTCCTTGAATAGCGCTGATCCAGTGCAGCCACCTCCACTTCAGATATGAGGCAGCGACGAAGTTACCGATGATGGGAGCCAAGACTGGCGATCCGAAGATGGTACCAATGCAGGCGGCGATGGCGATGCCTCTGTCCGTCGGGCTCCAAATGTCGACGATACCACCAGCGGCCAGAGACAATGGGGCCGAGCCGAAGGCTCCTTGGAAGAACCGGGATATCAGGAGCGTCTCTATGTTTTTACCGACAGCTACTGGGATAGTGAAGATTGTGAAGAGAAGCATGCCAATGGTCATGGGCCACTTGCGACCAAAACGCTCTGACATGGGACCCCATAACGGTGGCGCAATCGAGAAACCCTACAGCAGTCATGTTAGTCATTTGACAATGTAGATCTACAGCTAGGTGTGTTCGCAGCAGGGCGAGTACGCGACCAGGCGAAGAGACACTTACCAATAGGAAAAGACTGATACCCAAAGTCACAACGATGGCGCTCTTGTTGAACTCGGCTGCGACTTGGCGTGAACCACTACCCCAGATACTGCTGGCAATCGTGGAGCACAGATTGCCGTAGATCCAGACACCGGTGATGAAGCACTTATAGCGGAAAGTGTAATTTTGCGGATTCTCTGGGTCGTCAGGCCCGTTCCAAGTCACCAGGTTAGGGTCCTCCTCTTCTTGCTGCTTCTCCGGGTCTCGTCTGTGCCCAATTCTCGGTGACTCTCCTCCAGCCTCAACGTCCGTGACAGACGCCGAGGATGGCGTGTCGTGTGTGTCTGACATTGTCCAATTAATTTTCACGATGCGACTCAATCCATGCGATGGAGGTTGGGGTAAGTAGCAACAAGCATGTGATTAGATTCGTTGCGCCAAAGCCGGACGGTGATACGTGAAGGCGGTGAAACGATGAAGGGTAGGAATAACTACACATGGACAGATGAAGCAAATTCGAGACAAGGGCACTTTTCATGTTGTGTGATTACAGCAGATTACTATGTTTCGTGAGCAGCGACCCTCCGACCCTCCGTCGCGAGGTTGCAGACAATCCTCCCAGAGATCTGACACCGCGCAGATCTGGAATTGCGCGCGTAGATCCGCCTTCGTCGATAGAGCCAATTACAGAAAACAGCGGGCTCTCATGGGGACTCATGGCCTTTGTGAGAATCCGTGCCTGCTATCTGTGCCATGGGAGTGCGACTGTGGCTGATGATCTGATCGGAATGGCGAGCCTAGGTACCTACTTATGTGGCACGTTTCTCGCACGTCCTGCATGTAGGGACCTGATCTCAAGCCTAATGTCGCAAAGTGCCTTGTGCAGAATGATGAATGTGGCGCTCGGCACGCGAATCGCTCCTCGGTGGTCGGCGTGCGAGGAGCGAGGGGTAACAGAGATATTTGTATATGCAGCAGAACAAAGTATAACAATGCTCTAAGCGCAGTGTGCAGGGGGTGTAATTGTCATGTTGGTGCCACAGCTTTGCCGTTTTGGTTCGGGACAAATTCCATGACTGGGCCTTGGTAGAGCCCGGATTTGGTGATGATCAACGTCAAAACAACCAGGTTCCGTGATAGGCGGAATTCCGCCTCGGCCCGTGATAAGGAGGCTTGGGAGGCGTTTTTTTGCCCAGCTTTCTGCCCGGCCCCTGCATATATGAGCATAGAGCCGAAGTCGCGATTGAGATTACGGCAGCCCACTCCTATTGTAACGGTCGCGAACCAATCACTCACATAACAGATGTTATCGCTACAGTATTACGAGATATTCTTGTGATGAGCTCAGCGATGATACTCTGTCCTCGTCACCGGCTTAGTGTGTACATATTAGACATCAAAACATTGCAGCACTCATAGTAAGTATGAACAACACATAGCTAATCAGCGGGAATGACGTTTCACGCCGAGGTTGTAAGATCGGTTTCAATTGATAATTCGCGCAAGGTAAGAATTACGAGTACGCGACAATGTCCACGACGACAAGGGTTGTAGGGGTTAGCAACTTGTAGCATCAGCATCGCATATGTTGGAAAGCCAGGAATGAACAGTTATGAGGAAGTCGATGCAATTTTGCGAACCTCAAAACTGTATGCAACTTCCTACGAGCAAGGAAGTTAACCTAACGTTGTTTTTCGCCATCTAGTAAGCTATCGATAAACGTGGAAGCACAATGCAAATCCAAATGCACTATGTAGGATCTAGTGCATATTAGTCATTCGCTGCTGTGCCATATCCATAAACCGTGATGTCTCGGGCTTGGAATCCCGTGCCCGAATGTTGCCTCGTGCTCTCCGGCCGGCAGGTATCGTCGCATACTAGGCTCCAAGTAAGCCGGTCGACTCCTCCATCGGAGCCGGCTCGGGTAGTAAGTAAGTATGAAGCTCGTCTGCACTTTTGCATTGCGCTTTTAAGGTGAGTGCATTCCCTTTTACAGATTGCGCTCGTCAGACAAGCACCTCATTCTACATCTGCATAATCAATAAACATCACCATCATGGCACCACGCGTTATCCCGGCCCCTGGGGTCTTGCCCGACTACAAACGCGACGCGCGCGAGGCTTTCGAGTGCCTGAAAGCTGGTGGCGTCATTATTATCCCCACAGATCTGGGCTACGGCTTCATGTCAGCCTCAAACGAGGGTATCGAGCGAACATTCATAACGAAAGAGCGGGAGAAGGGCCACACGCTCGGCGTTATCGGCACGTTCAGGGCGTTCAAGGAACTCAACGTGCTTCCGCCCGAAAAAGTTGAGATGATCCGCGTCCTGACACAGGACATGGACCAGACACTGAACACAGTCGCGCCCTCCGTACCTTTGGACCACCCGCGGCTTGCTCACCTCTCCCCTGAAAACATAGCCCGCATCACCAAGACAACGGCGGATGGCACCACAACCCTAGGCATGAACATAGGCGAGAGTCCATTCCTGCGGGAATTGGGCCATTTGAACGACGAGGATGGCCAATTGATGATTGGCAGCAGTGCCAACATCACCGGCACAGGGCAGAAGCTACGCGTGGAAGACATCGAGCCGAAGGTATACGACGCTGCAGATCTAGTCGTCGACTATGGACTGCAGCGGTATCACCGGTACCAACGGTCGGGAACAATTCTGGACGTGGTGGACATGAAGGTGTTGCGCATCGGTGCAGGCTACGAGATTTTGAGGGAACGCGTCAAGAAATGGTTTGGCCACACGCTGATAGAGGATCCTGTGAACAAGACGGATGTCGTTGGATTAAGTTACTCCATCAAGACAGAACATGCATAGACGCCGATAGACACCGGCAGTTGATGCTTTACACCGGGACGGACTCACCGGTCGGTGCCGAGTAACCTCGGGGAACACAGGGGGGTAGATCACTGCAACACGCCCAATTCACTGCTGGACTCAAGATTCTCCAATGAATTTGATGTATTCGGTAGATATAGGATGATTAATGTCATTTGATTACAGTTCATACCCATGCTGATATACCTGCCTGATTGAGTAGTATGGCCTTATGCCCATGCCATTATATCCAAGGGCGTGATCGAACCACAAAGCTTAAGCTTAACCCTGTTCTGCCCTATTGAGGACCGAACACCCGAGGCATGCTGGCAATTGAGAGATCTCGCTCGAATCTGACCCAAACCATGTAAATCATGTCAATACTACATAGAATGCAGAATTGAGGCACAAGCGGCACAAGCCTTATGGAAGATGCGGCACAAGCCTTTCATCTCGCCATTGATGAAAGATAACGTAATGCGCTCATACTACTGAGTACCAAGCAGCGTGAAGTACGCCACCGACGTAGTGTCAAAATGCTAAGGGTTTGGCTCGTGCTTGGCGAGCAGATAGCGAGCCAGCTGAACCGGCCCCAACATCTGCCCCAGCCATGACAGCTTGCTGGCGTCCTCTGCAATGTACTAACTTCGCCGGCGCTAGCTAGTATAGTGTCAGCTATAACTGGCAATGATAAATCTACTAGTACAGAGTATGTGAAGCCTGAGGATACGAACACGCCTGTCGCACGCTAGAACAATACGGAGTAGGTAGGTAGGACGGCAACGGCTGTGACGGCCCCAACCGTTAAAGCCGTTGGTAAGCTGGAATCCACAAAGTCTTCAAATTGTGGTGGCCATGAACACTAAGCATAGCGGTCGGCGGTGTACAGCTTGCAAGCACCTCGGCATGCTTATAGTATACCCAGTCAATAACGAAGGATAATGTGATCTTGACAGTTTTGATAGTTTAGTCAGCATCTGGGTTACAGAGGCTTGGACGGGTGGCAGACTTAAGCGAGACTCTTAAGAACTACCTCGGTCAAGGAACTGTTCTGGATTCGACCGAATTCGGTCAAGATAACGGTTGTTGATGCAAGCCCCCGAGACCCCCTATCCCGGGGATGGAAGACTCAGGGGATGATCCATCCACGCCATCTAGTGATACCCCATTCTGCCCCGTCGAATTTAGGGCCAACATAGGCACTTGGCGAGCTTGCCCCAGGCCATCCTAGCACCAGAGAGCGCAGTGACTTTACTGGCCCTTTCCTCGGTTCGTACATATGCTAGTGTAGGATCGTGCAGTGCTTGGGTGCAGTACCAAGCTATGGGTATAATCTACAGTTCTTACAAACCGACAGTATTCATCGCGAGATATTATTCTGTTTGCCTAGGTCTTGAGCCACCAAACGTAAGCAGACCGCACGTCGCAAGTTGGAGGTATGAGTCAATTATGTTCACCCACTATCCGTGCGAGTTACGTAGTTGGTGATTCTTCGTTACTTAGAGCTGATATCGCGCTGGAGGGTCTAAATTTAGTAGGTAGGCTTACCTGCTTGCATGCAATTCATTTCCTTTCCAGCAGTTAACACACCTTTTAGGAAGGTGTTCGACGGTAGCAATATATTAGCATGTTACACACTCTTCTCAATGCTCTTACAATAATACAGTAGACATGTATGTTTTGACCGTTCCAGATAATCCGACGCGTGAAAAGGTATGCGAATTTCGCACTTGGTTGGTTGCTTTGCAAAGAGCCAGCATCAGTGCTAGCATGAAGGATACACTAGGACTCCTATTTGGAGCCCTAGCAATAAGTGTGACGCTAAATGTTACCCAAAACCTGTTGCAAGCGTTCAGCGACGTAGCGAACATACTTACGGAAGAGTGATGCACTGCAACACCTCCAGCGACTTGAAATCCTACGCAACCCAGTTCCGTTAGCGAAGGACTTCACTGAGTGCGATACCAAGAGCTGATTGACCAATACCAGCAATTGGCCATATTAGTCGGCATTGTGACGGAGTCTACGGAGTACGAGTACTACTCACATACCCAGGTAGCTGGTGTAGCATTTGAGCAGATGCCAATGCCCGGCATTGCTTCGTACATAGAATCATCAACTACGGTAGCGAAATTCGCACACAGTGTATTAACCAGGTGCCGAAAGTGTGGCAGGATAGTGATCCTGCATGCCGAACGTGCGCAGGACGGAGAATCAAAGTGGCATTTACACAGTCGTTTGTACTGTATGGTGCCTGAAAGATGAGTTACTTTGCAGGGCTCAACTGGGGATGCCGAGCCTCGAGAGAATAGTCCCTTGCCAAAACCCCTTCCTCCACAATAAAACACAAATCTAAGATAGTCATCGACAATGCCAAGTTGACAAATTGGCCCAGCTGAACGAATAAGATATGCAGCGTCAGCTGAGATGACTACTAAGCCTTGCGTCAATGCTGCCACGTGCAGGGGGGGCAGCCTTGCAATCGCAACCTCACGCTTACTTCCAGTGGCGTTGGGAAGGATTCCATCCCCGCGCGGCATACATCATGCCCATGTGCGGCGTACAACAGTAGGAACCGAGGGAATCGGTAGATAAAAAGGGCTGGATCCGTCCTGTTGTATTCTGTGTTTTTTTTGCTAGTCACACTTGTTCTATCTATCACTTCCTCATCCAACAAATCCAATAATCTGTTAGTCATTCTTTAACAGGAAAAGATCAGAAACAAACTGTCAAGATGAAGGTCTCTGCTCTTGCTTTCGCCGGTGTCGCGGCCGCCAAATTCGCCAACAAGTACCCCATGACCACCGTCGCCGGTACCAACGTCGTCGACACCCCCCTCGTTCGTGAGGCCCGTGAGCTCATCGAGGTGTTCCAAGAGAAGCAGCCCTACCTCGTCAAGCACTTGTACCGCACATGGCTCTTTGGCGCCGCTGCCCTTGACGCCAACGAGACCCTCAAGGCCGATATCGACCTCGAGTTCCACGCTGTTGGCACTCTGCTCCACGACTTGGGCTGGGACAGTATGTTAACCACTTGAAACCCCACAATTTAGCGATGACTGTTGCTAACGAAGTGTGCCGCAGTGCGCGAGAACTCGCCTTTCGTCACACCCGAGGAGCGCTTCGAGGTTGACAGCGGTAACGCCGCCGTCAAGTTCGTCAAGGACTTCATCAAGGGCGACAGCTGCGCCGAGAAGAAGTGGAGCGACGCTCGTCTGGAGAAGCTCTTCGACGGCATTGCCCTGCAGACCGAGGAGAGCATTGTCAAGTACAAGAACCCCCTAGCCAAGTTCATCTTCGAATCCGTCGGTTTCGAATTCCCCGGCCCTCGCAACCCGGCCATCCCCGAAAAGGAGTACAACTCCATCCTCGAGGAGTACCCCAACGACTACCTCTTCCGAGGCAGCATCGAGACCTTCACCCACATCGCCGCCACCAAGCCCGACGGCACCTACAACACCTTCGTCCAGCAGTTCGGCGAGACCTACGTCAAGGGCTACAACTCCACCGGCAAGACCCTGTTCGACCAGCTCCACCTGGGCCGTGATATGGAGGTCAAGCTGCACCCTGACGCCACTGAGTAAACGGGGTCAATACCTCTATTTAGTCGACAAAACAGCATTGGGGAGGCGTTGAGAAGTTAATGACAAAAGCCAGGGTCTTTATACCACGATTCTATTGTATAAATTTAGTCTTTGCAAGATGCTCATGATATTTTGCTAGCCTTGATAATATCTAATGAGAATGAGCAATTTACTTTCTGAACATAAAATATGCAATTGCAACCTTGACTATTCTTGTGACTTAAATCTTGCAAATCCAGACAGTTGGATTAGCATTCGCAATTCGTCTGATGCGATCGCGACTATTGATTCTTATGGTAGGGCACTATGTTGATGATGTGATCTCGAAGACTGCGTGCCCACCCGTCATTCACTTCATGAAGATAGGTTGGCCAATGACTCGTTCGCACAAGCGATTGACTTGTGTTATCAATCAATGCATGACCACACCGATAGTTATGATTACAATCAAAAGAACCTACGTCGGAGCGTTGTGATTGCCAATCCCTGCTACGTCGCGAATCTTGTCCATGTCCAGGGTGTCGTGATAAGTGCGCTGGCTTCGCAACGTCACTTTCAGGCACATATTTAAAGATCAATCGTATCTTGCGAGCCACACATGATCTAGGAAACTCTCAGTATCGTAGCATGGAGTAGAATGATACACCTCATGTAAATAAGTGATGAGTCACAAAAGGTTGCTGTTTGACGGTGTACTATGATAACCTCAGAAGCGGAGGCCAGCAGCGGCTTTCGTATCGTCCTTCTAGGATCGCATGAGCGTCCATAATGCATATTAACAAGGGCCGGCTAACAAAGAACCAAACATTGCCATTACTGGCACAGCAGACCTGATTGGCGCCGTTCTGAAGGAATGGCATCGTGCATAGGCGATCAGCAGGAAACGCAGCAGGATTGCATAGAGGCTAAGGTGCGGTACTTAAATTGATTATATAAGGACTACCATGATGGATGGGCGCTGCGATACTAGGTACTAAGGAAACCGGCGTGGCAGGAAACCGGCGTGGCAGGAATTGGAACCGGCGTGGCAGGATTCCACGTGGAATCATGATCGGTTATGCTGTGCCACTCGAATCCCAGCTGCCTAGATCGTATATTCCATCGCATCTGACATCGCCATAGGGCTCCCCTCCTTGTCAGCCCTACTCCGCAACGTCGCATCGATCTCTACCTCTACCACAACCAATAGACCGCTGGTGCCTTGAAACCTTGAATGGACTTCATGTCGAATATCGGAGGCTTTAGCATGAACTCATTCAGACATGTAAGAATGTTGAACGGTTTAAAGATATGTTAATACTTGGTCTTGGACATCTACTGACAACCCTTCGGCTCATAGCTATTCCGTGATGATTTATACGTAGTAATGAACACAACACCAAATAGCTTATCCAATAGGAAATTCGGCTGAGTCAGCAGTATGTCAAATACTTGCAAAATTATTGCGATAGTCAAACACTGATAGGTAGTTGTTAAGTTTGCAATTGAATGGGCTTGCTGTAAGACGGAAAGGGGATTCATGTAACTTTTGAAACCTAGATAGTTTGGTCACAACGGCGCGCGAGACGACGTCGCGTCAACTGCCATCTGTCATTCCACTTCACGAGTCTATTTTAAAAAAAAAAAAATTCAACAGGTGTAGCATCGAGATAATTGGTGCAACACATATACTATGTGTAGATATGAGTTATGAACGTGTCACTAAAGAGGACGATCTAAGCTGACAGATGCGGACTCGCCAATCATAACAATTGATCGATGAACATAGAGGCAGGATATATCTCGGTTTGCGAAACATGTCGGCGATACGCAATGGCTGCATCATTACCCATTTCGTCAAGGTGAGGTTGGGGTCAATTTACGTATGTTGACTCCTAATACGAACACACCATAAGCTGCTCATTCGAAGTCCATAGCCACAGTAAAGTTACCATATCGACGTCAAAGTGGCCCAACATTAAACGGGGAATGAATCGATTGCGAAATCTTCTGTGAATGAGCCTAGAACAATTGAAGTTAATTATTTTCAAGTCCCTCAACCCTTAAGAGACTAACTGGGTATCGTTCTGGACACATATCTGTTGTTATGTTGTTACACTCTTGCCTGATAAGGAGTACTGGAAAACCTATTTAGATACATATAACTGTGCAAAAAGAAACAAAAAAAAACTTAACAAAGCGTCGCATCAGCTCTAATTGTGTCAAAACAGACTTGAATGCGCGTTTTCATCGATTAGAGTAATTACATCTACTTTTAGAGTCCGAGTATCTGACAAGTATAGAGAGGTACGCTCAAATGAAGCCATGCTGACCTCGTCGGACGGAGCAAAAACATAGGCCTCATGAATACGACACCCAGCCACCTGAGCTGCCCGTCAAAGCCAAGGTCATCACACTGGACTGGAGTGTGCAGTAAAGATAATGATTCAATGTGTGGTACTTGTCACCGAGCACTTCAAGGTAATTATCATCAAGCGATCGAAGTAGTCGCAAATGGGGTCAATGTCTCTCAAGCACCATGGCGTCTAGCTGCTTGACAGTGAAATCGCAAGTTCAAAAATTGCAGCCTATGACTGTAAATATGACAAAAGTTGAAAGAACCAAGAAAACGGGAATGACAAGTCTGACCTAAGTAACGAGCCATCCACAGTTCGAGCATCATATAATACCATCTGTTCAGTTGCCTAGCTCGGAAGATGTTGCGCCGCCGATTGCGAGACGCTGCCATCTACCACAAGCGCATGAGAGCCGACACGATGCTCCCAATCTGAAAACCCGATATAGAAAGTCCGTGACATCATGTTGAAATCGCGCCGCGAGAGGAACATACTTCCATCATACTGCACGGATTGAATGTGATTAGTTACGTACTAGGGTATAGATATATTCAAAACCAACAGAAACACAACATCCCCAATTCCCCATTCAAAGAAAAGGCTCAATCTGCGCCTCCGTCCATTCCCAAAACCTCTCAGCAACCCCCGTCCCCCCCTCCGTCTGTGTCCTCGTCGCCTCCTTCAGATCCTTCCTAATACCCATAAACCTGCCAAACGGCACAATCCACGCGCCCGTCCTCTCCATCGAAACCTCCGGCGCCAGGCCCGCAAAGAGCTCCGTATACGCCCCGCTGGCAGGGGCGTGCAGCACAAACCACCCCATGAATTTCCTGATCAGCACCGGCTGCTGCCGCCAGAGATCGGTGCCGAGGTTGCCGGGGTTGAGCGAGACGCTGACGACGCCGTCGGCCTGGTGGCGCTTGGCGTACTCGCTGCCGTGCAGGTAGTTCCCTGCCTTGCTGATGCAGTATTTTGCGAAATACCCCATCTCCTTGTGGTAGTCGAGGTTGTCGAGCGGCACGCCGCCTTTCGGCACTGCGGGGGCGCCTGCGGCGGACGAGCTCACCCACACGACGCGGACGGCGCCGGGGGCTTCGGTCTTTGCGGTTGCGATGAGGGTGGGGGTGAGGAGTTTGGTGAACATGAAGGTGCCGATGTTGTTCACGCCCAGCTGCGTCTCGTAGCCCTGGGGGGTCTTGAGGGCGTCTGGGCCCGGCTTCATGATGCCTGCGTTGTTGAAGAGGACGTGCAGCTTGGATTCTTTGGAGAGGAAGGATTGCGCAGAGGCTTTGATGATGGTTAGGTCTGCGAGGTCAAGTTGGAGGAAGACTAATGCGCCTTGAGAGCCTGGGGCTATCTTTTTGATGTCTTCTATGGCGGCGGCGGCTTTTGCTTCTGATCGCGCTGCGATGTAGACGGTGGCATCTTTGGAATAGAGCATGCGCGCTAGCTCTTTTCCTACTCCGGTGTTGGCACCTGTGACGATGTACACCTGGTAGATTCGTTAGTTATGTGCACTGCATGGGAGATGGTATATACAGTCCGAAGATGAGAATGGCATACCTTCTCGCGCAATGAGGGCAAGTCTTTCTCGGTGAAGCCGGGCTTGGGCGGCCAGACTTGGGAGACTTGATCCCAGAGACTGGGACCAGATTCATCAGCCATGATTGAAGAGCCGTCTTTTCTATACTCGGGACAAACGGTGGGGTGCGATATTTGGTGTAGATGTTGTTCAAGCTTCACGGTACGTGTGTTTTCGAGTTTACGTTTCAACACTGGAGTTGCTGTTTCATGTCACGATACATGCGCCTGTGTTTATATAGCCCTGTCATAAGAAGCCCATGGACAAAAGTTGGACCGGCCAGCACGACCGTGTAAGCGATGCATTCGGAGCGCATCGTGCATCAATCCGCGCATAGGTAGATCTGAATACCTATAAAACTCAAAAATATTTGGATGCTCTGCGAAACGAGTCAGTGGATGAGGTCCTGAGTCTTGAACGATGACGCAGGCGCGTGGTGAGAAGATTAAATGTCACTAAAAGCCCACGGTGTAGGGTGGTATAGTAGGCCGTCTAATTGTATTGTGCGGTTCGGATTTAAGCATTTCGCAGGCATCAACTGCCCCGACGAATCTCCCATTGGCACTAGGGCGCACAATGCTTCCTCTTGAGGCCTAGCGCAAGCCCGTACCCCAGCCCTATTTTTCGCATCGCATGTGAGCTAGCTCACTGATGGCAGCAGCTATTTCACTGTAATTTGTAAAGCTTCAGTTCCACCTGTCATTTCGTAGTCCAACCTTCAAGCACTTCATATGGGGGTTATCATCTTCATCACAGTCCGGCGAATCACGGCCTTATTATTCTTTGCGCCCTGGGAAAGTCTCAGCTCGTACCTGGCATTTTATGCACAGATGGCGATGCCGCCGACTAAGTAGTAGTAAGGCATCAGCATTATCAGACATGGCCGTCCATATTGTGTCTGATGTCGTCGAAGCATCTCTCTTGATCCAACATTATCCTGCGCATAATTGGGTGGCTACCTATGAGTACCTAGCTACCTGCCATGAAATCCATGTGTAATGGTAACACTGCATTCAGCAGAAACGGCCTACCAATGGCTGGGAGCCGATCGCTCGAAGGGTATTATCGCCGAAGCAATCGTCATATCTTGATCATGTGTGAGGCCAGTTGCTGTCCGCGCATCTAGCAAACAACCAGACCACGGTGTGGCAACGGGCTTTGCTGTCCCTGTCCCTTAGAACCTGGCTGATGGGTTCCTGTCCCTAGCTTCTGTATCGCAGGCGGTCGGCTGACCTGTTGTGCGTCTGTTGTGTATCTGTTTTGATGTTTCCAACGGGACCGAGAAGCACACACTCTTCTCATTGGATCTGCTACTCGCAGCCGGCGCTTACGTGCTGTTCCTGGACATGAGGCTGCGATGCAAACCGGCGTCCCTCATACGATTCTATTGGCGCATCTTGATTGCGAGAACCGGGCTGTTGGGAACACCACGCACAGCATGGCTCGGCTGCACGCATTGCCCTCGCTGCGACCCTATCAATGTCGAGCTGTAAGCCTCTGCCGCGACGCTTGCGCAGCAAAGAGGAGCGATGTTTCGAACACCCTGCAGTCAACCGGCCAGCCAACCACCTGGCTCACAGAGGTCAAAGGAAACAATACTTGATTGACAGCGGAATACAGAGGTACTTGCTTACTGAACTAAATTTAGTAGTGAACTTCATCTGCAAGTCCCCAGGTTGTCTCGCAGAGTAGCGACCAGCGTGAGTCTTCAGTATAGCTACCAATCTGTTAATCCGTCAATCAGATAGATGTCAAGACGATTCATGGCCCTCCAGTTTAGGTTCGACTTCGACTAGTACTAGTCAGACCGGTCCGTTGCGCCCTCTACACAGTATGCTCTGATTAGCTAGTCGAGCTTGTCGAGGCGGCAAAGTCTGATCATAGGGCTGGCCCGAATGATATAGGTACTTGGAGGCTGCAGGTTGTCAATCTCCCGCCCCATCCCTACCGAGGGCGTACACATGCAACTTGGTAAATGAGCAACGTCAACTGGCTGAAGGGAGGCGAGAATGAATGGCTTTCAGCCCTTCCCCGTCAACAAGGGAAGCCGTGCAAAGGACCTGACACACGGGCTTTATTTGCCCAAACGGCGCGAAGTATCTCGGTGAAAGGGCGGGTGGCCATGTGCATGGGGCGTCTTTCGACTATATAAGTTGTAGACTACTCCCACTCTCACCGTTTTCTTGGCCTGGCCGTATCATTTTTCTTGCGTGATTATTACGATCTTTATTCCCTTTCTGCCACCACCACGATTTTCCGGTGTCCATTCACTTCTGTTTGGGTTTGCTGCGCATAGCCCTTCTGGTACGACCCCATCTTTGTGAAGTGATTTCTTTTCCGTGGCTGGTGTTGGATGCTAATCATACCTAACCACACAGCCGTCTCTATCGATTTCGTTTTCTGCAAGTGCCTGGAGCACCTCGCCCATTTGCCAACTGACCGGATACTTGCATCCTGCGTTTAGAGAAGAGCCAAGAGAGATTTGGTTGTCTCCTAATTTGGATTTTCCTTCCACAGTTGTTTGCTTTGCATACCTTAGGTAGTACCTACTTGTAACTAAGGTAAGCACCTGCGACCCGTATAACCCCGGCCCCTCACCAATATAGACCTACTGACATGCCACCCACGGGACAGCCACCATGATTCTCCCAACTCTCACCACACTCATCGCCCTCGGCACCATGGCCATCGCAGCACCCCATACGCGCCGCGCAGCTGATGGAGTGCTGACCAGCTTTCTCATCGGCTCGCCTGGCATGCTATACACCGCTGATCTTGACGGCAATGAACTTAAGATCACGCACAACGCGGGCACCCCTGGTGAGCTCTACAGCTGGATGTACTACAAGAGGTCGACCGACACCGTCTACGCCACCGACGAATGGTCCGGCAATATCAGCACATTCCCACTGAATGGCCTGAACTACCCCGCTCACAAGAGTGTCGAGGGGTCCGCAGGTGTTGTCCATCTCGCCATGAACGGGGACGAGACCCGCATGATCGGCGCCGGTTACGGTTCCGGCATGATTGATGCCTGGGACACCTCGAACCCGAACGACCCGCTGAAGCTCATCAAGTCCATCAACGTAACGGCTGCCTACCCACCCAAATCCGGGAATATGAGCAAACCCCACCAGGCCATTCTCGACCCTAAGAAGGAGTACTTTGTTGTTCCCGACCTAGAGGGCGACCAGCTGCTCATCGTGGATCCCAAGGACGACAAGTTCGGCATCGGCCCACCGGTCTCGCTCGCGGCGGGCCACGGACCGCGCCACGGCGGCTTCATCGTGAGCGACGACGGCACCCGCACCTTCTTCGTCCTGGCTTGCGAGAAGAGCAGCCAGGTCGTTCTGTACGAGGTCAAGTACACGGACACGGGTATGGAATTCAACTACATCAACGAGCAGTCTACCTACGGCGCCAGCCCCGATTTCAAGCCCGCAGCCGGCGCCGCCGCCGGTGAGGTTGTCGTCGCATCCAACAACAGGGACGTTTACATCTCGAACCGCCTCTCGGGCCAGGACTCCGACTTCATCGCCCACTTCAAGTTTGACCTCGCGACCACGTCCCTCACCTTCGCCGAGAGCGTCTCCTCTGGCGGGCTCGGTCCCCGCAGCATGAGCTTGAGCAGCGGCGAGGGTGTCCTCTTCGTCGGTAACCAGAACGGCACGCTCGGCGTCGCCGCATTCGGCCGCTGCAAAACCTCGGGCAAGCTCGGAAGCTCGCCGTTCACGAGCATCGAGAATAAGGATGTCACGCCTGATGCGACTGCTGGTGGGCCGGCGTACGTCGGCATCTTCCCCATCGGTTGATCTGATTAATATGTAGTGGGTACTTCCAAGTCCTGGGTGTGGTATTGAGAGCAGGGCACAAAGGAAGGAAGGAAAGGAGGAAAGAGCGTTGAGTTAACAAATACGCTGCAGAAGCTGGGGAGGTCGGACCGCTTCTTTCTGCACGGCAAATGCGAATCTGAGGAGATGACGGATAGTTACCTAGCTAGCTGTGCTGTGCTGTAGCTTCTAGTCAATCGAATGATTTGGTCCGACTTCTCTGCGCTGCGTCTCTCGCCTTGGTCGGTCGTCTACCTACTTGTAAAGCAAATTGCACGTATCCCTTTTCTTTCATGTCCTGCGTTTTAGTGGGTTTCCTCAAATACTCTTTTAATAAATAACAATGAATTTACGTTCTCACACTTGATTGTTTCGTAACCAGCTCACTCCGACTGACTGTTATCGTGTTCACATGAATTTAAGATACACCCTTGAATAACGTGCCACCGTGAAAGGAAAGAAATACGACGGCCAGAACACAGTATCCAGTAATGCCATTTGAACCAACCCACCCATCAGGAAGCCTCCAAATACCTCATGAAAATGCGAGGAGGGGTTAAAAAGCTGCGATTCTCGCCCGCGTCGAATCAGAACACAGCGGATGTTAAGCACTGAGCGAGGCCCACTGCGTTGCGTCACTCGGCGCCTGAAAGCTCCAAGTTTCCCTTTTCCCCCCACTATGCCCCGCGTTCAACTGCTGATGAGGTCCCGCGCTTCGGCTTTTCTTGGCACCCACTGCAATTAACTGACTAACTGACTGACTGGTCTATCGTCGTGATGAAGGAAAACATTCGTCTTGCTTTTCTTCTCTAATTTTTAAAGCAAGGCAGGCGTTTTGTATGCAAGAAGAGTGTATGTCAGCTGGGAATTAACTTAATTTGCCAGCAATAAGACTCGACAGTGTCAATTGGCGTTCCCTAACGTGTAAGTGAGGAAACAAACACACCATCCCCAACCCCACCAGCTCACGCAAACACGGGCCTCACTATCACGACTCTCATCATCAGCCTCTCTTCACCTCACCTTACCTTACCTTACCGGCATATACATGCCTTCATCCATTCTAGTTTTAACCCATGACACGGCGTTAACATATATCACCAAACCACAGAAGCACCGCAGCAACAGCAACAGCAAGCTTTACTTACTTACCTACTGCCAGAAGCAAAATGAGCAGCGATGCCACCGAAGGCGCGGGCGTCGTCGACCCCAAGTCCGACCCTCAGTACATCCAGTTCCGATGTCTGCCCCCCGGCGGCGAGCAGCTGAATCGCTGGTCGCATATCATTACTAGGGGCCATGATTTTCCTGCTTCTCAGGTGAGTGTTTCTCTTGCAGACGTGTTCAAAGCCTAGGCCTGAGCCTCTTCCCTTTATTTCTCTCCTTTTTCTCATTCCGATGAAATGAGAGGAGGATCGCCTATATCTCCCTCAGGGAGATTATCCCATCGCATATACACACATATACTCTTGCATTCTCCTCGGGTCGGCTATAAGTGCAAGGTTTGAGTTTGTGTTTCTGTGCATGCAACTATTACGCATGCGATATGAGATTGGATGTAAGTCGTGTTACTGACTGTACTGTACTGACCATGCTGTGTCACGGCAGGCTATGCTCTACGGAGCCGGCGTGCCGAACGAGGACATGATGAAGAATGCGCCGCATGTGGGCATCGCGACGATTTGGTGGGAGGGCAACCCTGTGAGTAACTGACATCCAAAAATCGCAGACCATTATGAAGATTGAGAGAGGAATATGACTAACAAACTCTCCTCTCATATTTTCAGTGCAAGTAAGTTTCGCCAAGTTTGATATTCTTTTTTGTTTTAGATATTATCATTGCGCTACGCGGAGATGCTGTTGATCGATATATTCACAAATTTGACTCTAGTACACATCGTAAGTCTGTCCCTTCCTTCTTCTTACTCTTCTTCTTTCTCCTATGTTACCCCCCCTCGTACCCCTCATCCACTCCTTCATGTCACCTATCCCCAATCATGACCACGGCCTAGGTAGCTAACCAAATACCTCAAAACAGTACTCGAGTTCGGCAAGATCGTCAAAAAGGGCGTCGAGAAGCAGAAGATGCTGGCATGGCAGTACAACGCCGTGGGCGTCTCGGACGCCATCACCATGGGCGGCGAAGGTGAGGAAATGAGAGAAAGCTTTCTCGCATTGTCAATGACTATTCACAAGTGAACTAAAATATGAAATGAAGGAATGCGCTACTCGCTCCAGTCCCGCGATCTCATTGCCGACAGCATCGAGACCGTCACATGCGCACAGCACCACGACGCCAATATCTCGATCCCCGGGTGTGACAAGAACATGCCGGGCGTCATCATGGCGGCGGCGAGGCATAATCGGCCTTTTATCATGATTGTAAGTACCCAATGCTGGCCGATATACATACCCCATTAGTCCTTCATTCAAAAAGATATTATCATGAACTGTCTTGGTTGTGAGAGGTTTAGTATACGTATGTGACGAGCTGATGAAGGCGATTAATTCTAGTACGGCGGCACGATCCGCAAAGGCTACTCGAACCTGCTGGAACGCGACATCAATGTCAGCAGCTGCTACGAGGCAGCCGGCGCCTTCTCGTACGGGAGATTGGAGGCTAAGACGAACCCCGGCGCTGCTGGGCGGACTGCGGGCGACGTGATGTCTGATCTGGAGCAACATGCTTGTCCAGGGGCTGGCGCATGCGGTGGCAGTAAGTACATACTCACACCCGCAACACTCCCCCCCATACCAATGATAATAACTGCTTCATGTGCAGAACATCATAGACTACAACCGTACTTACCAAGCCTCTCCCCACCAACAGTGTACACAGCCAACACCATGGCAACAGCCATCGAAGCAATGGGCCTAACCCTCCCCGGCTCCTCCTCCTACCCGGCGCTCTCCCCCGAAAAAGCGCGCGAATGCGAGCGCGCCGCCCAAGTAATCAAAACCACAATGGCCCTCGACATCCGCCCGCGCGACCTTCTCACGCGCGCATCCTTCGAAAACGCCCTCGTCATCACCATGATCCTCGGCGGCTCGACGAACGGCGTGCTGCACTTCCTCGCCATGGCCAACACGGCGGAGCTGCAGCCGCCACTAACCCTCGACGACGTGCAGCGCGTGAGTGACAAGACGCCGTTCCTGGCGGACCTGGCGCCGAGCGGGAAGTATCTCATGGAGGATCTGTATAAGATTGGGGGAACACCTGCGGTGCTGAAGATGTTGATTAGAGAGGGCTTGGTCAATGGGGATATCCGTACTGTTACGGGGAAGAGTCTTTGGGAGAATGTGGCGGATTGGCCGGATCTGCCGGCTGAGCAGCGGATTATTCGCCCGCTGACGGATCCGATTAAGGCGAGCGGGCATATCCGGGTTCTGAGAGGGAATTTTGCGCCGGAGGGCGCCGTGGCGAAGATTACGGGGAAGGAAGGGCTTAGGTTTGAAGGTAAAGCGAGGGTTTTTGAGAAAGAGCATGCGTTGGATGTCGCGCTTTCGAGGGGCGAGATTCCGAGAGAGGGGAATTTGGTGCTGGTTGTTAGGTATGAGGGTCCGAAGGGAGGTCCGGGTATGCCGGAGCAGTTGAGGGCTTCGGCGGCGATTATTGGGGCGGGACTTAGGAATATTGCGTTGGTGACGGATGGGCGGTATAGTGGTGCTAGTCATGGGTTTATTGTAGGTTGCTTCTCTCTTCCCTTTTCTCTTTCCCCTTTCCTTCTTTCTCTTTTTCTTTTCCTTTTTTGCCGTCCCCCCTCGTTGACTTGAGGCCTTACCCTCTTCGCTTTGATTTGCTACCTACTTACCTCCCTACCTACACGCGTGCGTTTCTCCTGTCTAACACGGCCTATACAGGTCGGACACGTAACGCCGGAAGCGGCAGTCGGCGGCCCGATCGCGCTCGTGCGCGACGGCGACACGATCGTCATCGACGCGGAGAAGAACCGCATCGATATCACGAACGTAGACGATGCGGAGCTGGCCGAGCGCAGGAAGGCCTGGACCCCGCCTGTTCCGAAGGTCAGACGCGGCGCGCTGGCGAAGTATGCGCGGCTCGTGGGGGATGCGAGCCATGGGGCTGTTACGGATTTGTGGGATGCTTGAGTTGGTAGTAGGTTGGTTGTGAGTTCGAATTGGTGTAGATTGGTGTAGATAGTAAGTTCTTGGTATGATGGATATTATTGGAAATATTGTTGAATATGATGAGGGTTGAGTTGTGGTTATAAACACAAGTAAGGCCTTATTGTGTTCGTGGATATGTTTATACTCTTTTTACATCCTTTGGAGGTAAACCCGAAACAGAAGCTATGTGTGGAACTCTAATGCTGATGTTTTGCCGTGAAGTGGAAATTCAAGCCTTCTAGCAGAAGTTGCTCAACTTCAATCTACCTACTGAAGCAGCTATTCGAAGATAAAGATGCCCGGATATGATCTGCTACAGGGGTCGAGCTCAGGATCCTCGAGGCGCTAAGCCATTCCGAGACTAACCACGCCCGCCACGCCACGAACAGAGGTTGCACAGCCACAAATCGCGGGGTTGGTCTTCGCGGGGCAGGCCAAACTTTTTTTTGGTCAGTCGGTCGCATTAGGTATCAGGTATTAGGGTCGCTTATCCTTGCGCCGCCTATACTTATCCAACTCTCGCTTTCAATTCGGCACTCATTTTTTTGTGTCCCTTCTTTGACATCGCAAATCGCCATGTCAAAACGCACAGCCGAAAGCAGCGAGGGCGGTGCCCCTCTCAAGGGAGGCGACCGCCCCGAGCCCATGGACGTCGACGACAACAAGGAGATGGGCGACTTCGAGGATGAGTTCGAAGACGAATTCGAGAGCGAAGACGAGATCTTTGAGGCAGGCGTCGACGGCCGACCCGATGCCGAGCGCGAGGCCGAAGAGAAGACCGCCGGCGCCATGGACGTCGACAGCAACGGCACCTTTATCGTCGGTCGCAACAAGCTCGAGCAGGGCCAGCACCTCGCCCCCGACCTGAGCACCTACGAGATGCTGCACAACCTCAGCACGCCCTGGCCCTGCCTGTCCTTCGACATCGTGCGCGACCGCCTCGGCGACAAGCGCGAGCGCGCCTACCCGGCCACCATGTACACCGTCGCCGGAACCCAGGCCGACAGCGCGAACGCGAAGGACAACGCCCTGCTGGTCATGAAGTTCAGCGGCCTCAGTCGCCAGCAGAAGGCCGACGAGTCCGACTCGGATGACGACGACGACGCCGATGACGAGGATACCGACCCCATCCTCGAGCACAAGGCCATCCCCCTGACCTCCACCACAAACCGCATCCGCGCCCACCAGATCCCCAACTCAGACCCTTCCCAGCCGCCCACCACCATCACCGCCACCATGACCGAGTCCGCCCAGGTCTTCATCCACGACGTCACGCCGCACCTCGCCTCCTTCGACAACCCCGGCACCGTCATAACGCCCCAGCAGAACAAGCCCATCTCCACCATCCGCGCCCACAAGTCCGAGGGTTACGCTCTGGATTGGTCGCCCCTCGTGCCCGGCGGCAAGCTGTTGACCGGAGACAACGACGGCCTGATATACGCCACCACGCGCACCGACGGCGGCGGCTGGGTGACCGACACCCGCGCCTTCAAGGGACACACGAGTAGCGTCGAGGACATCCAATGGAGCCCGCAGGAAGCCTCCGTCTTCGCCTCTGCATCTAGCGACGGCACCGTGCGCGTGTGGGATGTGCGCAGCAAGAGCAGGACTCCCGCCCTCACCGTGCAAGTCAGCGCCGTCGACGTCAACGTGCTATCCTGGTCGCGGCTAACGACCCATCTGCTCGCGACCGGCGCCGACGACGGCGTCTGGGGCGTTTGGGACTTGAGACAGTGGAAAGGCGGCGAGCAGAAACCGAGCCCGATTGCGAGCTTCGCGTACCACAAGGACCAAATTACGAGCGTCGAGTGGCATCCGACGGACGACAGCATGGTGGCTGTTGCGGCTGGCGATCACAAGATCACGCTGTGGGATCTGTCCGTCGAGCTGGACGACGAGGAGAGCAAGGATACGGCCGGCGTCAAGGATATGCCGCCGCAGTTGCTGTTCGAACACTACTCGGAACATGCGAAGGAGGTGCATTGGCATCCCCAGATCCCGGGCACTATTGTGGGCACGGGGCACGAGTTTAGTATCTTTAGGCCCATTCCGGTGGTTTATGGTGTTCATGGGAAATAAGAAACGAGTTGCCAAATGGAGGTTTAGACGGAAAGGTCTGGAAAAATATAAGTCGGAGTGCCTGACTCTTCTCCCGGGCTTAATACGTCCTGCGACGAGAGCAGGCAACGTCCTTCGCGATATCTGGATTGAAGAAACTCACATTCGGTTATTGCATACGTGCTCGACCATTATCTATCGGCGTTTTGCAGGGAGAGAGGCCAACGGTAACGTTGGCCATTAGGGGGGGCGTATATACAACTGGAAGCCAAGTTTGACCGTCGTGCGCCGGAGGAATCGCGCAACTACATCCCAACATTCAACAATTTCCAGCGTCTCATACACATACACATACACGACATCAACGACGAATCCGAGGGGCTGGGGTATATGTGGTTTGAATGATGGGATCGCGACTGTTCATTGTCGAGCTACGAGCTTTCGACTACTGATTTGGTGTTGAAGATGAGCAGTATTTGGTCATGATGTTGGAAAAAGCTATCGGAGCGAAAGGTCTCAGACCAAAGAGACCGCGTACATAGATATGTGTCAGAGATAGGGTAGAAGGAGATCTTCCCGGCCTCATGAATAGGACACGACATGACATGACGTGACATGATATCTGAGATCAATTCACTGCTTGCGCCTAGCCCACGCGTGTGCTAGATCACGAACCACTGAAGTAATTCCTAGAGTGCAATCATTTATTATACAAGATGAAGCGCATTTGGTTCTATTCTGTAATTAGGTAGACTGACGACCTAATTAAGCCACGTCGGACGTATCAGGAAGGTGAGGTCGTTTACTAGATAAGTACGTTGCAGATCAATGACACTCACTAACCTCGATTTGAGTGAGTGTCTGTCTATCTGTACAAAGACACAACAGAACCCCTCCCCCCCATTCGACGCGAGCCGACTGACTGAGTACCTACCTAACCAACCGACGGCAACTGTGTGTGAACCTTTCATGATTCCTGAGCTTTTGATCTCCAGCGATGCTACTGCAATAATTAGCACATCACATCACCTCTCCCTCGCCCTCGCCCCTCCCTCGCCTTGCCTATCACTCATCAGTCTCATCCATCGCTCATACTCGTTGAAACCGAAACGACAATGTCAGCACACCCCTCTACCACAAATAACGAGACCGACCCCGATCCCGATCCCTGGACTCTCAGTCTCAGTCCCTGGTACACTGCCCTCACCCTCTCCCTGAGCGTATACGTCCTCCTCTGCACTCTCGTGCGCAGGGGTCAAGATGTGCGGAGACAGGCGCTGGGTAGGCGGTATGGCTTTACGGATCGTGCTTCTTCTTCTTCTTCAGAGAGGAAAGAGGGGATGGAGGTGAAGGGGGTGAAGATGATGACGCTGGATGAGGCGTATGAGATCAAGTGTCGAGTCGCGGAGGAGTTTGAGGGGGTCTTTGGGGCGGCTGTGGGGAGTGTGTTTTTTAAGGTGAGTCAGGTTTCTTTTCTTGGTCTTTTTTCTTTTTCAAAAAAGAGGTTTGCAAGTGAGGAAGGGTTACGTGGGATGAGAGTCAGGCGGAATGAGAAATGAGGCGAGTTGATATGTGAGTGGGGGTGAGAGTGGGAGTGGGAATGAAGAAGAGTAAGGGTGGGGGATATGTGTGAGAGTGAGAGTGCGAGTAAGAGTTGGGTAAGTACCTAGGTAGGTAGGAGCCAACGTGGCTACACCCGGCGACTTCCACTCGACTCCTCCCCTCCCCTCAAATGGTTCACCCAGACGAGATGTGATGGGATGGGATGAGGTGGAGTGAGGTGAAATAAGTACACATGAATGATGCGTATCCAACGAAGGAGGAGAGGGGATGAGGGCCAGCAAGGTAGCGGGAAAAGAAATTAAAACATACGAACTGACTGCATCTACCCAGGCCGAAGCCATCCCCACCATCGCAACCCTCATCGCCCACGCAACGCGCCGCTCCACGCCGCGCCCTCCCCGCGTCCGCGGCCCCGGCAACCACCCCCTCGCCCTCCTCTCGCGGCCGGGCTCGCGTGAAAACAACGCGGCGATCGACAGAGTGAACAAGATCCATGCGCATTACAGGCCGGATGATGATGATTTGCTGTATGTCCTTGCGCTGTTTGCGCTTGAGCCTCGACGGTGGATAGCAAGGTTTGAGGGCAGGACGCTGGAGAGGTGGGAGGTGGGCGCGCTGGCGGTGCTTTGGAGGCGGGTTGGGGGGGAGTTGGGGGTGAGAGATGAGGTGTTGAAGGGGGTTGGGTATGTTGGGTCTTCTTCTTTTTCTTCTTCGACTTTCTTGGATAATGAAGGGAATGAAGGGGGACGGGGTATTGGGAAACTTCAGCAAGCAGAGAAGGAGAAGCAACGAAGAAAGGGGGAAGGAGAGGGGGGAAACGATAAAGGAAGAGATGAAGGGGCCGATTTGATGGATGCACTCCTCTGGCTTGAGGCCCTGGAGAAGTGGGCGCGTGACTACGAGGTGAAGAAGAGACCTGTCACGCCGACGGCTGAGAGCGTACTGCTTGGCGAGAGGCAGATGGATGCGTGGACGAACAGGTTTCCGACGAAGCCTTTGGATTTGAGGCGCGTTGCGCGCGGGTTCTATGCTGCTGCGCTTGTTGAGCCGCGGCAGAGGCGGGCTATGGGGTATGCTGGGTTTTGTTTCCCCTCGTCTTCCATCTTTCGTTCTTTTTCTTATCCTATTCTTTCTTTTTTTCCTACGTGGGATCGAAACCCCGAACAGACATCTTTGCTTGCTTACTGACTAGAAGGGCAATTAAGAATCGAAGAACCCCCGACGCTGACTGTGTTCGTCGTCGAGGGTGTTATTCGCGTCAGAAAGTCTATGCGGAGATATATGTGCTCTCCGCAGGGGTTAGCAAAGGGTGTATATGCATTACTTACAGAGGCGGTCGCTTGAAGCAAGTAAATAGCGTAGTTGCGCAAAATGCACGAGACTTGAGTATCTATCCCAGCTACTTACATGGCGGAGAGCTCTGACAATGGGTTTATCTTCCTTCCAACTTGGGTGTTAGGCTCAAAGGGTGGTAGATTGTGCAACATGGCCACTCGAGGTCCCTTTGTTGGAGACCTAAAGAGGTTGTCCAGTACTTACATTCTTGAGAATTACAATCAATTACTTTTCAACTGACATAGGAATCAACATTTAGCCACGGAACATTTAGTCAGGGACGGCAGAGTATACTGCCTGCTAAAGGGTACTATTGTTCAGTCATCAGTCATTAATTTCGTACAATCATTCCCTGAGCTTATGAGCTACAAAGTACCGTCATAAATCAGTTCCGGGTGATGCTTCGCATCACCCCTCCTCAACCCGAAGCGTACGTCGATGGTCGGCAACGCAACGCTTGGGTCTGTATTGGAGGCTTAAATTGTCGGACAGGCAAAGTCATATCCAGACCATGCCCAGACATTGGATCATCCAACATAGTCACTCGACTTGAATTGCAACGCTTCCCATCCTTCATGATTTCAAAAAGACGATGTTCTTATGCCGGCCCAGCTCGTATTGGTTCCCGCTTCCAGGTTGTGAATATGCCAAAGACACACACCCGGTCCCAGGTGTCATCACTCATCCCATAACCCTTTGACTGCCATGGCCTGGCCATGGAGAATAATTATGTCCCGTCGACGAACGCAATAAAAACAATAGAAACAATAAACGAAACGATAAATGGACGGCGTACCAACGATATCTTTCAACTCTCTTTGCCATGGCATTCAAAGGGTCGGGGCATGTTTGATGTGCTGAAGCAGAGTTGGCTTTAGGAAAAGACCCTCTCCCGCAGCAATCGGCGCTACGGCTCCGATAATACGAGCCGTCGTCCACATTAGGGAACCCTAATCGCAGACGACAATTTTTTGTTGCTTTCATTCGTTGTTCTTTGCCTGTTTTATACAAGACATCTCTCACTGTTTTCGCGGTCGACCCCTTGCCCCTCTACCGCAAGGGTTGAAGTGTCTTTCAAAGACGGCGAGGGCGTTGCCTGTACGGCTGTCGATGGAGTATCCACACGAACACACGTATGCGAACGGGGTCTCGGGCATGCAAGCCATTTCTTGGTAATGCTTGCGGAAGTTGGCTTTTCTGGTGCATTCGAAGCCGCAGCAGCAGCGCCATGTTGCATGGGAGTGGCTGGCTGTGTTTGTCAGATGGCGCTTGAAGTCCTTGCGCGACTTGAACCGTGGACAGCTTTGGCGACCGCAGAAGTACCGCCTCGCTGTGTTGGAGCTTGGCTCGGGGTGCATTATTGTCAGATGCTCGCTAATGGTCAAACTGTTAGCTATGATGATGCAGTCATGTTGTATGTCTTGTAGAAACATACATCAATTGGTCAACGTCAATTTGAGGCTCATTGCATATTGAACATGCGTGAGCACTGCGGGGCGAGCTTGACGTTGCTTGGTAGGTAATTGAAGTCGATGCCGGCGAGTAAGACTCATAGCTGGATACGCTGCTGCGCGGCGGTTGAGGGCGAGAGCTTTGACTTGAGAGAGATGAGGATGTCGTTTGTGAGGTACCAGCCGTCCCCTCTCTCGAGAAAAGATGTGATTGAAACAGAGACTGGAATTGTATAAAAGCAGGGTCCGGAGACAAATGAAATGGGCTACAGCCGCCCAAAGACTCGTGTCGCACTTCCCCAATGGCAACCGCTGACGATGTATTGTTCAAGCCGTCACACGGGAAAGAAGCGCTTACTGTGTCTTGGTCGGTGGCATAATATCCATCCCAATCAAACCAATCCGGAAAGTCCGCGTTGAACTCATCTGGTTCTAGATGGTGATCATTGGGGAGACTTTGAATGTTGCGGGCGCCGGGTTGACCGGCGCCTCAACGTTCCTAGGTATTTGATAGTATCAATGGAGCGTAGATATTCCACCTAGACAGAGTCAGATTCACTTCAGACAAGAATAAGTGCAGCAAGTGACACAGTGCTGTAATGGCGCTACGTGGCAAGTGAAATACAATTGATGTGGAAAGGGTCATACATACACGGTGGAAAAATAAAGTTGGAGATGAGGCCCTCGGCCCAACAGAATGTGGGCGGACGAGATGCGAACAATAAATCAATAGAATTGGAGGGCGCAAAGCTGACCTAAATAGCTGTAGGTTTCTATAGATGCCAAGGGTGTGTCTAGGGTCACATTTTCAGCCCCTCTGTCTACACAGCGCTTGCGATCGACGAGGCGTTAGGCCGTTTTCCTGATTGGCTAGAACTACCTACATCCTTCCACCTAACGGTTCAGGCAACTAAGCATGGCATGCTAAGGTAAAGGAGGCTTGTCGCGGATGCAGAATGTTATCCCCTTCCTACTCACATACCCCTGCCTAAGGGTATAGCTACCTAGGTACATATTATGGGCAGGCCAGGCAACATGTATTGCCATGTCTGCGTCCTCACACTCCGTGCAATGGAATTTTCAGGCCGAGCCTTTTTTAGTACTTGTATGCATGTTACTTACTATCTTGCCGTTCATTTCTAGGCCCTTTTCATGACTGGCTACCCCTCAAGCCGCGTAAGGCAGAGCATGAATACCTAGACATTGAGGCAGTGTCCGAGATAAGCAGCCAGAATGAGCACACCAGAATCCAAACGTCATAGCGCTTGAGAGGCTCAAGGCCCTTTTCTTGATTGGCCATCGGACAACAAAGATTGACCGAAGTATTCTGCAAACCCGTCCATCTGCCAGGCCATTTTTTCTAATTGGCAACAGATTGAGCTGCGAGATGAGGATGAGGATGGTCCATTATACAGTGTCACCGCGATGCTACATGAGAAGGCAAGTAACATGTCAGTGCTGGTATCAAGACTTCAGGTAATATCATTTTCAGAGACACGAGTGGGAGCTCAATTCTTGTTGATATATATATAAAGGCTGCTTGATCGCATAGAAAGACTCACTCATCATGAGCTCTAATTACTATCTCTCTTTGAATCAGCCCGCTATTAATGAGTTATTCTATGCACTGCTTACAGCTCAGATAATTACACCTACTCAGACCCAAGTGTGATTCTCGTGACAAGATGCCTGAAGACTTCACGAAAAGTAGGACCCCCACCTTCCATGTGCTTCATGAGACAGGCTGACATATGCTAAAGGCAAGAGTGCTTCTTCTCAGAAGTACACGAGTGAACAACTAGCGCGTTGGCTTGACCAAAACAAGAAACAAGACCCATGGAGCCCTCTTGGGAGCAATAAGACCGCCACAAGTGAAAGAGGCACGGGTGATGGAGGAACCACTGCATCAGATGCGTCTCAAAATGCCGACTCAAACCTCATTGGTGGTGACAGCGACCGGAAAACGACACGATAAGAAGAAGAAGCGACAATTTGTATGAAGACATATGCCAGATATTCAATCAAACAGATGTCGGCCTGTCATTTCTTGGGGAAAGCGTGGGAAATATTCCTGGTGGTTTCAAACCTTAGGCTGGAGATTGTTGTTGCTGTTGATGCTGGGAAAATGACTAGCTATCGCAGGGGATGTATTAAACGATTATGGCATACTTACGGGACCAGAGACATCAGCTCCAGAAGTAACCGAGAGCGAAGCTTTGGAATTCCGATTCACGTCGGTAAAACAGTATTGCAACACTAAACGTCTAACGGCCCCCGCGTAAGAATAATTTTTACTTGCATGAGTTCCAAGTCATCGTGAACATAGTCCTAGTAGTAATCCTCAAATAGAGGTTTCTGAGTTCTCAATTCTGAATCTCTGATCGAGCACAGTTCCGACGAGGTTGTCCAGCTATGATTGCCTGCTTGGTAACGTTTGAGTCTTACTCGGAAGTTCTAGATTGTTGACAGAAGTGCGTCAATCAAGGGCAATTAGGGATTGTGCCATTCTATGCATGCTGACATGCAACGCCACAAGGTAGGCCTTTTTCGTGGTCCAATAAACGTGCCAAGCCGAATTTCGATTGCTAGGTACAGGACCTTAAGGCCACCATGATTGCAGAGAGAACACAGTATGTAAAGATGGGCTGCTCCTGTTGACTATTAAGTACCTATGTATGCCCCAACAGCTGTGGAGCGAATCAGATACAGTGTTCTTCTGCTCAAGCTTCATTGTTCATTGCACCCCACGTCTAGAAGGTGTAGCTCTGAGCTTGCAGATTGTATGTAAGCAGCTTATAGTTTGGCAAGAGTACCACTTCGATTATGTACCTTGTCTACGCTCGCGCATTGAACTCACTTATGAGAATCTGTCCTTCATTTAGTTTGCAAAGTTAAGATGGTTGGCCCAGCATGTGCAATTATAGCGAGCCTCGAGAAATGAGCTAAGAATACGGTACTATGTTCCTATGAGCACAAAATATATGTTACTGTTTTTCACCATCAGGGCGAGCCGCGCGACCTAATACGTTGATCGTTCAAGAAGCAGACCTCTGAACTTAGTCATTCGGCAGTTTGTAAGGGGACAGAAATTCAATCAAACCATCGGTAGCCTGTACGCAACTTGGCAAGCGTCCGGACATAAACCCGGCGGCGCCTTCTCCTCTTCCTTTGACCTGATTTACAGAATCAATTGCTGGTCAAAAAAATAAGTTAATGCTATCTCGGACCCCAGGAATATGAGTCGTCAGCCGATAATGCATACGCACTTTTGTCTTCTTGAGCGAACTATATGGCATTAGGAGAATTTCCTTCGCCAACCCTGTCCCCTGTCACGCCTGGGCTCGCCTTGGTGCCTGGAACTCAGATCTGCAATTCATCATCTACATACAGATTACGCTTGGCCCCAGTTGGTATGAGGAGCAGGGGGGCAGTTTGCGGGGTTGTCAGGAAACTGGCTCTAGCTGTATCAAATACTCGAAACCCTTCAAAGTTAAAGCTGGTATCTTGGGCTCTGGGTACACTGTACTATCAGGTATGTATCCGAGCGACATATTAGATGGCTCCAAATGGTACCTTTATTTTTGCTCATCATCTGCAGTGCATGGTATGCCGATTAGCTTCAACACCCACGCTTAGTTTGAAGCCGGCAGGGCATAGTAAGAGATCTATCTCCATATGAGGTCAAGCGTGCGAATCGGCTTGGCCCAAGAGACGATAAAGCCACCACACGTCTTAAGCAATTATAATCGCTATGCAAAATTTCTGACCGACTTCAGGGCACCTAAGCACTGGAGAGCGTTGCAATTTGGCGTTGTAGCAATGAGGCTTGGCTATATTTGGCCCCTCTTCACTTCGCGAGGTTGCAATGGCTTCCACGAATAGTTTAGTAAGCTCTTGCCCATTCGCGATCCTGCGACCGGCATTCGGGGACCCTTCGATCAAGCAAGCAAGCGGGTGGCCAGCCTGCCAGCCACTCCAGAATCACATTGGGTTGAAAAGTTACTATATTTCACCTTATAGGGGCTGGGTATCATTCGTAACAGCGTGGAAGCGCCAATCGATCGCTAATAACATCAATTGAAACGTGCTGTATTGCAACATCCCCATGGCTCTGACCCAATACACTTACGATGACTACACCGTCGCTATATTGTGCGCTTTGGAGTCAGATAGGGACGCTGTCCGCTACATGTTCGACGAAGAGCATGAGCGCCTGCCGTCTCGAAAAGGCGACCCCAATAGTTATATACTCGGCGAGCTACACGGTCACAATGTAGTGCTGGCCTGCTTACCAAGTCAGCAGGGCAAAGCTGCTGCTGCCATTGTTGCCGCACACTTGTCGCGTTCGTTTCTTTCGGTCAAGTGGCGGCTGTTCGTGGGAACAGGCGGCGGCGTTCCCAGTGCTAAATTCGACATCCGCCTAGGCGATGTGGTTGTCAGCATGCCTGAAGGGGGACATACAGGCGTCATTCAACACGATCTAGGCAGAGCGACGATCTCTGGATTCGAGCCGAAAGGCTTTCTTTGGCCAATTCCCTCCATCCTTAGAAACGCCGCCCAAGACATGCACTCTGACCACCTGGGCCGCGACAACAAGATCGAAGAGTACATGAATATAATGTTTGAGAAATGGCCGGGCATGACTTCGTACAAACAGCCGCCAGAAGCCGATATCCTCTTTCCCTCTCATATTCCGCATTCGAGTGGCACCTCAACCTGTACCGGCGGCTGCGACACCAGCCAAGCCATCACCCGACCCGCGCGTCAATTTGAAGGGCCCGAAATCCACTACGGGCTGATAGCCTCGGGTGATCTTGTTGTGAAAAACGCTACTGTGCGAGATGAGATTTCTCAAAGGTTCGGGGGCGTGCTTTGTTTCGAGATGGAGGGCGCCGGGCTGATGAGCGAGTATCCATCGATCGTGATCCGCGGCATTTCCAACTATGCGGACTCGCACAAAAACGATATATGGCAGCGATATGCAGCTGCCACCGCCGCGGCTTGTGCGAAAGAGCTCTTGTCTCTAATCATTCTTGAGGCACCAGCGGCTAAGCCGGCTCTTGCGATTAAAGACACTGAGATATCGACCGGGGTTGTTGTTCGTCGTCAAGGCCTGCCGAATGTAGAACATGGGAACGTGGGCATTTGGAGGTAATTCAGTGTCGAAAGGGCGCAATAGTCTTGTAAATCTTTGAATGAACCCCGGTGTACATCCACATTGAGCTCTATTGTCCATTCAACATGATCGATCACATACTTTCAATGGCCAGTGTTCCCGAAGTTGTTAAAAGGATACGACCAATCAGAGCCAGAGTTTCCAGTGACGTTCTTTGACGTACTTCTGCAGAGCAGAATGTCCGTTTTCTCATACGCCTATTGTCATACAGACGTTGCGTCCCCTACCGATTACCTAGGTACTTCACAGAGCCAGACGGTACACACATACCAATGTTGGGTGATTTATTTCTTTGGATGGTATTATTACCCCCCACAAAGGGAACTAATTATTTGGTAGTACTATTTGCTGATATAGGCGGCACCTAACCCGATGCCCGAACAATCAGCTCTGCGTCCCTGGCATAGTCCATGCTTGAAGGTTTCTGCGACGCTCAACGTAAGCAATCAGGGCTCGATACTAAACTGCACTATGTGCACCTCCCTTGCCCGTCGACTTAGTGCCGCTGATTCCCCGTCCATATTCCATCTACTCGTCATCATTGATGTCGACGTGAGTCTTTTTCCACTTGCGAGCCGGAACCTTGCGCTTGAACAAGATATCAATCTCACGGTATGACCGGCCACGCATCTCAGGCAAGTAGAAGAATGCCAAGATCAAGCAAACCAGGCCTGTGCCGGCCCAGACGTATCCGCACTTGCCGCCCAGATTTCCGCCCTGCAGCACATATATCAGCACTTATACATATCACAAGAGTCTCAAAGTGCCTTACCGTCGGGTTGAGAAGATAACTCGAGAGGAAGATAAGAGGGATTTCAACGATATAGTAAGACGCTCGCCCGATTCCAGTCGTCAGGGGCCTGAGACGGATAGACGACGTCTCGCCGATGATGACCCACGAGGCGGGCGCAGGTCCCAGGGTGAACAGGACGGAGATGATCAGACCCAAGGCCGCCTGCGCGTTGGAGATAGCGGTAGAGGTGCCCACAGAGGCCGCGATGCCGAGGGCGACTAGGAGGATCGTGTTGACGGCAGAGCCCCAGAGGTAGATTGAGCGTCGGCCGAAGTAGGAGGTCAGGATCCAAGATAGCATGACGAAGATTGCTTGCAGGGCCGAGGTAATGAGGCCCAGGGCGAAGGCAGTGTTGACTCCCACGCCAGCCTCTGCGCTGGGTCAGCATGCCTATTCATCAAAGTGAATGGACGACGACAACTTACGCTCGAAGAAGAACACGGCTTGGTTAGCGATGAGATTACCCGTCAGATTCTGAGCGGCGTAGACACCACACACGATGAGGGTGCGGTAGAGATCGACGCCCTTGAAAAGTTCGAAGAAATGCGGCTCCTTGATCGACTTCTCAAGCTCGATGACACGTCGCATCATAGCGACGGTCTCGTTGACGTTCAGTCTCGACCTTCGTCCAAGGCGTCCGACTGACTTTGCCGCTTCTTCGAGGCGTCCCTTTCGAACCAGCCACCACGGCGACTCGGGTGCGAAGAAGATGAGGATGGCAAGCGGCGTGGGGAAGATCCATTGAAGGGCAATCGGGATCCTGTTCATTCGTCGTCAGCGACAGCGACATAGTTACTTCTAATCTGCAATGAGCACGTACTTGAAGGCTTGTTCAGACTTATCTGAATTGTATACGTAAGTGACGGCACCGACAATGATACTACCGATGGCCCAGAACCATTGCAACATCTGAGTAGCGGGCGCTCGCAGCTTGATCGGCACGATCTCGCTACAGTACGCAGGTGCGTTGGCAATGAAGATGCCCCACGGTATGCCCTCGAGAATCTGGGATACGAAGATCACAGGCAGCGAATTGGCGAAGAAAAAAACGAAGATGAAGGCGTTCAGCAGCATCAGGCCGGACAAGGTCGCCCAGCGGTAGCCGATGCGGCTGGTGAGGGGGCCGGCGAGGAAAACACCGATCAGCGCGCCGAGCTGTCCCGAGACTTGAAGCGCAGATTGCCACGAGGTCGTGATGACATATTCATCGGTTGCGGCGAGGTGCACGCCGTATTTCTGCCTAAATGCAGGCAGAGCGATGAAGTTGCCGCAGAGGAAGACATCATAGGACTCCATGATCTGTGACCGGTGTTAGCTGGTATCCTTGAACCGAGGGCTTGTAGTAATCATCGAAAGAGACAGAGGTAGCGTACGATGGTGAAGGACATGATGAATGCCCAGAAGGTGGCCATAGGGTACGCCCGAACCGACTCCATTACCGTCATGTTGTGCTCCGAGTTCTCTGCCTCAATCGCATCCGCCTTGTAATCGGCGAACTGAGCCTTTTCGTCGAGATCGAGCGCATGGTCCGTGTGGGAGGCATGCCCCTTGGCTTCGGCCGCCGAGTCGACATTATGAAGCCCCTTACTGTCGAACTCCGGGTTATCGTTGTGATGAAGCCTCTGCTCCGTGTGATGCTCAGCAACGTGTGTTGACGACATGGTTGTGAAATTGCTCGCTGTACCAACCTACCACGACGAGCGATGATCAATCGACGACACGAAATGCAAACCGGTCAGAGCAGTGGGAGATTCAAGAGGCAGACTCTGGCTCTTTAATCCTGACTGCAGGTCGCACAAGATGCTCCTTGATAGCAACCCTTTCGGGCTTTAATTATTGGGCGCAAGTGATACATACACATGGACTGATCCGGATGCTATAAATACGTCCCTGGCTTCGGCTAGGCGTGTGATAGGTGCATTGCATCTAGGACCTCGGAACCGCGCACGCCTGTCTTTATCTCTGGGGAATCGACACATGGGCAAACGCCATTGACCCCCATGTTAGTGAATACGAATGAGAGTTGTCTAACGAAGCCGCCTTCGCTCGTATCACGAGACACAAGAGCTAGGTTTGGTAATTAGTTGGCTCCGAAGTAGAACCGGCCGTTGCAAAACTGACATCCCTCGTGATCATATCTAGAGACTCGAGTACACCAGCCGCCCAAGTCCTCGGTGAAGAACCGAGTGTCGCGTTAGGTACCTAGGTAAGCTGAAGTATAAACAAGCAGGGGACTCGAGAGATCGCCAGCCCTCCTTTGACGTCTCGACAAGCTTCGTGCAGCCTAACCCCGCACACCCTCTGATCCTTCGAGCTTCCTTTTATCACATAATATCAAGTAAGCCCCCTCGGCCCTCATGTTGCAGGAGCAGTACTCGGGAATCCAATTGTCTCAAACCAAAACCAATTAATTCTATTAGCTCAATGTAAGACTGCGGGGGTGGCGTTGCGGCAAACAAAACAAAGACAATATCAGGTCAGGAGACGGAGAAAGGCCTGTCCCTTGCCGTCAATTTTGGCGGCATTGGCTGACCAATTGTACTGTGTCTATTTTCCCATCTCCTTCTCTGCGGGTGGCATATGCATCAACAAAGCACGCATATATGCATCTCTCTACCTGTTTATTTCCGAGGGCGCACCTTTACCGCACAAACAAAACACCTCGATCTACCTAGGTATGTATCTTATGTTACTGTCCGCTTGCGGCTGCTTATGGGTGCAGAGTGCTATGAGGTGAAGACTGTATTACGCGCTAGCTTACATGTTATCCCTACTGGATTGTAACGTTGCAGGGTACCCAAGATTAAACATACGCGTTCTGCTTCTGTGATGTTTGCTTATTTTCAGCTCCGTTTGGCCTGCTGTGAGACTGGCTGATTACTAGCGAGGTGGCCTGGAGCTGCCTGTTTTGTGTATCAAGTGCTGTCAATCTAACATGTGCAAACCATCAATCGTATGCATATGATATTCAAGCTGTCATTTTCATAGAGTACAACAGCTAATGCGGTGCTCAGTGCTTCCTAAATGGTTTTAAGCTATGTTAAGCTTCTGACATTGCAGCAGTGCCGCAACACAAAGATCTTGTTGAGCGGACTGACTGGACAAAGACTGGGAATGTAAGACATGTAGGTATACTTACATGTGCCGCCTCTAACCGCACGTAGCCACTGCTACAATTACTGAATGATTAGAAGATTGCACAAACTCCGTGTAGACTGAGTCATCATGATTAATGAGTAAAAATAGCAGAAATCAGTCAACATCGGTTATGCTAGATAATATTCACCATCTTTGAAGAATGACACTATCCATTGTCGCTAAACATCAGGGCAGTAACTATACCAAATGCCATCCTCGGCGTTCTAAGCACCGCGCGGCGCGGATGTGACCGAGCCCGTTGCGAATGCGAGTTACAACGGGATTGAGACTTGAACGGCCCGCCCACCTCCGCGCCGATGGTGGGTCGTTCAAGCTTCATATAGGAAACACCGTTCCCCAGATGTCGTCGTTGTTCTTGGCAGGGGCAACAAAGGACACGGACGTTGGGAAAGGGGGCCAGATACGTACAAGTTCTACGGTCGCATAAGGTATAGATCTATGGGAATCTCGCATCGCGTGTTCCTGCTCATGGGCATCTATATCTATACCTACGCCAGGGTGAGATATGCAGAATCTTGTGTGTGTAAAAGCGATCTTTTTCACGAGCGTGGGATACAGCAGAAGCCTGGTCAAACAGATAAATGCGCTCAAACAGCCAGGCGCAGGGCACGCGCGCTCCCAGATCTTGATGTTGGGCAATTGCCTTGTGGCAGGTGACGACGGGAACCTGCGTCTTGCATCTGCGTCTGCATGTGACGGGTGACGACTCGCGTGATCTTGTTTGCCTGTGATGCGACAGGAGTTGATTGGTTTGCCTCTCCTACACTTGAACCTATGACGTGGAGGAGCAAGTTGCGCTTGGCTGTGAGTGACTCCTACTCCTATGTCTGCCTGCGAATGAATCGAATGTCGATGGTACAATAGGGCACGGCATGGGAGTTGGACTAGTGGGAGATTGAGTAATACTTCGCTTGAGTTGGAGGCGCAGAGGCGAGATTCTGAAACAGAGAACTCATAATGCGTTGGATGCGATTTTCATTCGATGCAGGAGTCAACTATTGAGGACTCATACATTGCGATGCGTAGGTCGCAGTGTGCCTCCTCGGAGCTTTCCAATGTTGACAGAAATGCAGCCAAGCAGCAAGGAAGTGTCATCCTTCGCTTGTGAAGTTGACACAAAAAAATGCATAAGATAGAGCTTCTTGAGTACAGCTTCTATCAGGCCATGCCGATTCCATGAGTCCTTCATGGATAGGTACCTAGTAAGGGCAGGAAAGCGACGAGGGCGCTTTGACATGTGAAGGATCTTGGGCGTAGTGATCATTTGGGCATACGACCCTCATATCTTCCTAGAAGCTGTAGAGGGGATGTTCTCATGTTGACGGCCAGCACAAACGCTTTGGTCAGAAAAGGAGACTCAACAAGCTATAACATGTCGCAGCTCGCCAGTATGATGACTAGACACAGAAGAAGAAAAGGAAAAAAATAGATTAAAATAGATCGTTGTGCGCTCTACGCTCTGGTAACCTTTACTGCCAAGTTCAGATTTGTCGGTGAGCTCGCACAGGCGATAGTATGACTCCCTCACACAAGCAAAGGGCTTGGAGCATTGAAAACAACACGGGACATCGTCTCACGTAGAGAAGCTCAACAAAAAAAAATATATAAAAAATCGCAATTAAGAAAACACTATAGCATAGATGTTTCAAAACGCAAATTGTGTCATAAGCTGCAATGAAACAGACCTGAAGGCCGCTGCATTATGCTCGCTTCTTGCCAAGAAATACTATACTATAGAAGGAAGCGGTGAGCTGAACGAGGTCGTACGGTCAAGCAAGCAAGCAAGCAAGCGCCCGCTTAAGCCAGCCCAAGCACGGGCCAAGCTATAGGCTATAGGCGTTACATGACGTAGGCGCTTACCTACACAGGACCCGGCGAGGAGGATAGGCCTCCTAAGTAGGATGGATGATATAGGCCACTCCACTCCACATATATCATGATCAAGGTTTGGAACTGGAGTCGGCACAGGTGGGATCTTCTGCATACAGATAGTGCATGCATGCATAAGAGTCTATATTCAGCTATAATACCTGGCCTATTAAGCCCGCGACCGGCCCTTGTGGCTATGACTCACGGAGCGAAAATGAATCACACTGCCCGACACCGCGCCTAGGGCGGTTGTCAAGCGCCCACGACGACCTCATCCGCGACCGCATCTCAAACTCGCACCCCGGCGCCAAGGTGCAATGAAGCGCTTAGTGATTTTCGGACAAGGTACTCCGAATTGATTGAATATGATGACTTGGTATTCTGAAAGTCAATTACATTTAGACTGTATTGGTGTTAAGTGCTGTAGGTCACGTAGACAGTGCACTCGGTAGCGTGATGTATGATATAGTTTGTAAGTTTCAATTTGTATTATGATCCTGCTCCATTGAACTTCTAGCCCTTAGATAGCGTAGGAAAGCAGTAATAAGTAAGAACATAGTAAAAGTTGAGGGGGATATCTGAATAAGTTAAGTTAGGTCGTAACGGCATTATCATCAAACGCTAGAGAAATCAAAGCCGGGAGTGAGCGGCACCTCATCATAAAGTCGTAAGAAGCCAAAAAGCAAAAAAGAAATAAAGCCAGGAGTGAGTGGCATCTCAGCAGAAGATTATAAAGATCGTAGAATCGCAACACCAACGGCATGCCTCAGCCACACCTGAGCGAAGGCATACCTGGCCGCGTTATCACCGGTTCCAGAACCAGCCCTTCTTCTCGTCTTTCCGGTCTTCCCAATTGGGCTCGCCCTCACGGCCTTCGTCGTCGCGCTTCCTCTTGTTGTTCTCCTTGTCGCTGTTCCACGACCACGAGAAAGACGCCTCGGCACCGGCACCAGGTACACTCCCGGACCAGTTCCGCGTCGTCGAGGACTCTTGGCTTTCTGAGACGATGTTGCCGGCGGGATCATACCGGGTCTCCATCGACGTGATCTTGGTCTTGCCGTCGCTCTCTTCCCGCACCGTCTCCTTGACGTTCTTGCTTCCATCAGGGTAGGTTGTCGTCCTCAGCTCCGGGATAGACGGCTTCCTGAGGCCGCCACTCTCTGTCCACGGCGCCTCAAAGCGGTCTCTCCTGGGGCTGGTGGGGCAGTCTGTGGTGCTCTTGCCGTACAGCTCATCTTCCACATCCGCCGAGTTGTTGCTGTCGCTCTCCCAGCGAGAGTCGCTGTCCATGCCCATCTTCCACGCCGCACCCCAGACGCCCCTGCCGCCGAAGGAGCTCTTGTGCGCCTCTCTCGGCCGGTCATCCCAGTTGCCCCAGACAAACTCCTTCTTGGTACCGCGGGGCGCGGCTGGCGCGGGCTCACGGAAGTACAGCGGCCGCTCAGCAGCTTCTCTGTCCTTGTCGTGGCCCGGCTTGGCTGCCGGAGGCGGGTCTAGCTTGAAGTACGAGTTCCAGAGCCCGTTCTGGGCGAGGCCGCCGACCCATTGTGTGACGTGCAGGCCCTTGCCTTGCTGCTCCTCGCGCTCCTTCTCCCAGAAGGGGAAGTGCTCGCGCTTCTTCTTCCACACGAGCTCGCGGGTGCTAGGCACGGGCTTGCCGGAGCCGGCGACGAGGAGGTCCTCGAAGGCGTCGCGGAAGGTGAAATCACCTTCGTGGCTGCGGGGCACGCCGCGGGGTACGGGCTGGGGAAGGTGTTGCAGGTTGAGGGGGGAGTAGGGTGAGTCTACGGCCCAGGCGTGGACTTCGTTCATGTTGGTGGTTTTGTTGGTATCCTGATCGGATACCACGGCGATGGCCGCCGTGTTAGATGCGTTGTCTGGCATCCTCAGTCGCGATGACAATGTTCGCGAAGGCAGTGTTGGTGATGTTGATGGTGGTAGAGGTGGTGATGATGATGATGGCAATGATGATTGTGCTTGTCTCTGTATATGTAGAGGAGGGGTATTGTTGTTATTGTCCTTGTTGTCGACGGAAGGAGTAGTGATGGACTCTTTATGGAGTGGCACAAGGTCAGGTGACGATGACGTTGTTGACGGTGATGGAGCAGATGAAGTAGCTTGTGACGAACTCAAAACAAGGTCCACGCCACGGCGAACGTTGTTGTCGACGAAATTCTTGAAGCGTACGAACGGGTTGTCTTCGAAACCCATCTTGGCCAGGGAAAGCAGTGTTCATAAGAAAGTCGTGGAAGGGTGTCGAACGGGGCTGTCTGGTCAAGCGGTCGCGTTGCCCTTGCCCTCATACACTCACAGAATCACATGCAGACTGAGACTCGAGAGCTTGCTTGGTTGGAGCTTCCTAGAACTTCCCAGTTGGCGGCAATGATGCAAAGATGACCATGGATGTGACGGGCAGGGATGGGGGAGAGGGGCATAGGGGGGCATAGTGGCTCTTGGCAGAACGAGATCCCTGGTTCAGAATATGCACCTATCCGGCATTGCAACGTCGATCCGGCCGTTATAGCGATTGATGCACAGCGCGTCGCATCTATTCAGGATCCAGCATCCATCGCCGACTCCATATATCCCCCACCTATTTCGGCTGCTCCCCGTCAGCAGGCACAGTCTACGCCAGTCACCCAGGACACATGATCATGATGTGATTGTGTTCCCTATCTATGTTAGTGTCCGTGACAGGCACACAGCATCCGTGAGTAAATCCCAACAGTTTGCCCTCCTACCGGATTGGTTCTATCTAAGCCCTGTCGGTAATTTCGGTTCGTTTACTACATTCACCGTTTGCTACACCGCAATACCACCCTGGGGTAAACTTCCCGATAGTTACCACTTACACATGCGGGAAGAGCAACACAAAACCAAAAATGCGACTGATGAAACTCAGACCAGCAATCGCCATGTAAGCCGCCATTGTTTATTTTCTTGCGGGAAGATGCTTGTGCTACTTTGATTGCAAGCGCAGTCGGTGAGTTCTCACTGCTTGGGTGTAGCGGTATCCGGCCGTCATGCACATAATATTGTCTGCAGCCCAGTTATTTGCAAGGATTGACATGTTACCTGATCCGGCAAGTAATGGCCTTATGTGGGATCGAATAAGCTGCTGCCCTATCTGGACAGACGACTAGAGACTGGAGAATGGAGATAATTACCCCTCCTCTAGGCGCCTTGGAATCCCATGCTGATTGTCCCTCGAAAAAGAGACCGAAGTTGCATTTGCCGTTACGCAGAGGGTATGATCACCATGCCCCGCCCACCCTCCAAGCTGGAGATCCTGCAAGTCTATCAAGATAATCGTTGGAGAAAGGCATGCTCGAAGGGACCATCAGCGTAACCTGTTTTTGGCTGTCACCACAACAACGGGCGACATTGATGATGGCGTCATGAGACCGAATCCTACATAGCCATTCCCATTCCGTTCTTCTGAAGATAAAAAAAGAAAAGAGGGATAAATTCATACCCTACCCACTACACGATTATACGGTGAGACGGTTACATACATGCAAAGTACTTATTAAGCTAGAAGTGTAGCTAACTGCACTGCTCGACAGCAAGCAAGTACAACTGCCGATGCTAGCGGATATGCGAATGCAGACCAAGCAGATCATTGGTCCCTATTTCGCATTGACAAAACCAACCTTTGCTTTCAATAGTGCGAAAAAAACGATGCAAGTTAATAAGCGCGCGCTGGGAAAAGAACATCTCAAGTAAAAGCAGAGCTGCAGGCTACGGCCCACATCAAGTGGCGGTCTGGTCGACACTGGATATAGGCCGATGAGGTTCGGGCAACAAGGTCCGACTCCTTCGAGTGCTCATGATAAGTAAGACGGCCCGGCCAGAGCAAAGGTCGTGACCTCTCGGCCATCATGTTATCGAGGGAGCCTTGGCTATCATCGCAACGCCCAACAAGTCCTCCGGCGAGGGGTAGAGAGTTGAACCCTGGAGGGGCTATTCCCAACGCAGGATCCAAAGCTATCATCAGTCGGGGTGCATACTGTACTATCGTGTAAACCAACAGTCGTCTTTTGGTCCCGAATGGGTGCTTTTGCGATAGCCAAGCCAGGGATCGTTACATTGATCGACCGAATCAGGTAGGCATACATCATGGGAACCTGGGGATGGGGATGCTGCTGCTGCTGCTGCGCTTGACACCTAGCCACATAGATGCATAGCAGTCCAATACACCCACAACACAATATGGGAGGACCTCGGAACACATCGGCCTTTTCTTTTGATAGCTACGCAGGCAACACCGTTGCTGTGAAGCCTACTTATCTACCTAACCCACCAAGCTTACTCAAGCAATATGCGTGTAAAAGCAAAAAGGGACACGGGATTGCTGACAATCGAGACAAGATATCAAATAGGCCTATATACATCAACGGTTGCCATGACACCTTCGTCACTGTCAACCCTCCTATCGCCCCTCCTAATCACAGGAAGTCCCCATCCATTCAGTCTGAAGAGTATAGGTATGTGTGCGTGGTGCTTCATGCGTATGAATGAGTCACCAAGTATCGCGAACACGCCACTGGGCCGGGCCAACGCTTAGGCACCACATACATACACATACACACATACATTTCATCCATCCCATCTCCTGGCGGGCAGCCGTGTTGGACCTCCTAGCGACCTCCCACCATGGCCGTCATCCTACACCGCCGCTTGCCTATCTGTCGAGCACGATGCCTTGGAGGAGTCCATGTATGGGTCCTCGAATGGCTTCTGGCCCATCCTGGACCAACACATAGCCGACATTAGTGCCTCGTCCGTTTCTTTTCCGGGGAAGAGTAGCTCCGATTTCCCATCCCCATAATGCGTGATGGATTTGGTCTATCACTCGCTGAGTTAGCACACGCACACACACATACACATAATCCACACACTCTCTTTTTGCCATGTCCGGATGTAGATGTCTGCTTTCGCATTCCCCATCCCCATCCAGACAAACAGACAGACAGACAAACAACACGTACCAGACCCAGCGTGAGCTTGATGACCCCATCGGCCCAGCTGTTTTCGTATCTGTGGCGCGGCCTCTTGCCGGCGGCCACCAATAGGACATTCTCTGCCACGACGCACGCCTGGCGCATCGCCGCCCGTGCATTGGGGTTGGGCGTCTTGGTATCGGCGACGTCGCCGCACGCATAGACGTTGGGCAGCTTCTCGTCCAGCAGCTGCAGCGTCGGCTTGACGCGGATGTGGCCCGAGGGCGAGATGGACGACGGGGACAGCTGGGCCACGAGCGCCGACGAGGGCTGCTGCCCTGTGCAATCCACCTGTTTTTCGTGACGTGATGTTTAGTATGAATTCCTCTGCGTGAGTTGTGCGATTACACGTATTGTATGTGCTTGGATTGGCGTGGTAGGTGAGTATGTCAAGGGAAGTGAGGTGAAGTAACGTAAAGCGCACACTTACGACAAGATCGCATTGTATTTCCCTTCCCGACTGCAACAGTATCATCCCAGGCTTCGACGCCTCGCGCACAAGCCTATCGCGCAAGATGACTTCCACGCCGAGGCCTTCGAGGCCCTCGAGCGCAGCCTTCTGCAGGCCCTTGCCAAAGCGGTTCATGACGGCTTCGCGCGAGTGGACGAGAATGACCTTCTTGCCCGGGTAGAGGTTCTGTGCGTCCGTAGCGATCTCGACGCCCGCAGCGCCGCCTCCCACGACAACCACAGTGTCTGCTTTCTTGATCTGCTGCTGCATGTCCTGCATGAGTTCCATGCCTCGCCTCTTGTCCGTATCGTTGACGCGCGAAGGAAGGCCCTTCTCGACGCCCGAGCCGGTCGCGATCACAAGGATCTCGTAGGGGATGATTTCGCCGCTATTCTGCAGCTGCACGGTCTTCTCCGTGACGTCTGCGACTCGGTCTCGCACCCATCGCAGCACGCCGACAGGGTCGTCATGCACATTGCCTCCGTACGGGATGAAGGCTTTGTGTTCGTGGCCCTCGACCACGCATAGCCTGGGCAGCACCCACGAGAACTGGAAGTGGGAGTTGGGCTCAACCACAATCACCCGGTAATGACTGTTGGGTGGCAGGCAGGTCGTCAGGAGCTGTGCGACCCGGTTGCCTGCGAATGAGGCTCCGACAATCACGATGTTGCGATCCCGCGACTCAGGTGCCGGAGGGCCGAACAATCGCGCTTGCTTGCGGCCCCATGAGGTCCTCGCCGCGCGCCAGAGTTCCTCGTTGATGAACCGGAATATGTACCCGATGAGCTTGAGGTACAGGCCTGTCTTCTCCAACATCTTGAACAGTCGAGTACAAGAGTACCACCGAGCGAATGAAACTTGCAGTAGAGACTGGAAACAATGGAAAACTATCGTGTGCTCATGCGAACAGTCACAAGTTTCATCCTACTCTACTGAACCTAGCTGATTCGGACAGCATAGCGGAATTCGCTCCTCAAACTCGCTCGGCCGAGCCTACTAGTTAACCATGACCACCCTGGTTTGTAGTCATCTTCGGCTTCCGACCTGGAAAATAGCGGAAGGTGTTCTTTACAGTAGTAGTGTACTCCAAATCAACCCTTGTCGCACCCCCTATACGCGCTAGACATGCAGTCTTACGATGAACCCTGCAGAGCGGGCCACAAGATCTTATCAGATGGACTGATTAACGAGGGAGTTGTAAACTAGACTAGTAGTAGTAGGCTTGAAAATTAGGGGTATCTAAGGGTAGTGTGCTATCATTTCTCTCCGTCCGACTCCGCCCATCCATGAGCTGGTATTTTCCTCCCGAACAACTTCTTCTAGACTAACGATCCTAGCCTGCGATGCGAATTCCGCTTCTAGTCCCGAAGCAGGCTCTTTCCCAGACTTAGACGGCCTCGCTAATAGCCACTACAGTAGCCGTGACGCCGAGCTGCTTAGTCTGAGTCTGCTCAACGTGCGCAGCATTGGCGCTTGCACCCGTCTGGTACACCTTGGAGTTGCCACGCGCGTTGAATTTCGGATAGTCGAGGCTCCTCCACTCCTCAAACGTCATGCTGCCCGCCGACGACGGCATCCTGACCATGAGGGGGACTTCGATATCCGTATCGGTCCCCAGGACCTCGGCCTTGTGCACGATGCTCTCTGGCAGCAGCTCGAAGCCCATCTTCTTGTACAGGTTCACCGTCGACGGCGACGACTCGAAGTACACCGGCAGCTGCGTCCGCTCGCCCAGGTCGATCGCCCACTCGCAGAAGGCCGCGCCCGCCTTGCGCCCCTGGTATGCTGGGTCGACCGCGATCACGTGGCAGTCTAGGTAGGGGAGAAGAAACATCCGTTAATAAGTGTTCCGGATAGATAGATCTAAGTGGATTGAGTAAAGCTTGAGCACTCTCAACGGCTTGGAAGTATTTCGCTCCCCTGCCGTGGAGTCGAGCTAGCGAACCGGATTCCGGCGTTGGCGCAAAAACTAAAACTACCAAGGTATGCAAATGCAAGCAAGCAAGCAGTTACTCACAGATATGCGGCTGGCCGCCGAAGAACTTCTCCCTGACCTCCCACAGGGGGTTGAGGATCTTTTCGGCGCGCGCGCGCTGCTCGCCCTCGAGCCAGGGGGCGCCGTGGTTGGCGCGCTCCTCGACGGTGCGCGGCTTGTAGAGGATGTCGCCGAGGCCCATGCCGATGATCTGGCAGGTGTCGGTGTCGACGGCCTTCATCGTGTACTGGTAGTCGCAGCCGTGCCACCACTGCAGCGTGCCGGCCGCGTGGGCCGTCTTGAAGGCCTCGTCGATGGCCTGCGGGAACAGGATCTTCAGGATCAGCTGGCCCATGTAGTCGGCGTCGAAGGCTGCGAAGTACACCTCGTAGATCCGCCGGATGTCGGGGATGAGCGCGGGGAGGATCACGACGGGCATCGTGGGCAGATTTGTGATTGTGATTAATAGAAACTGTTAGGTTTCCAAATGGGTATTATTTTGAATATGGACAAGGAAATGAATGGATATCGTAGTTGGGTTTGGGGATTCGTTTCCCTTGCTCGCAGGGTCGATCGTGCTTGGCCTTATATATATTTATTATCTACTATTGCAGGCCCCTCTCCACGAGTTGGCCGAATGCAGCTATTCCGCACAGGCTGAATTGGCCATGGTTACCATCTTACAGCATGCACAACACGACCGGTGCGGCGGTTCGCCTCCATACCCCAACCTTGGGTCCCGTCCTCGCAGACCTCGCTAGCTCGCGCCCTAGAAGCAAGATTTCGATGGAAAACAAGATTCTGGGTAGAAAAGGATTTCCGCCATTTCTAGCTATCATGACCTTGGCCCTCCTTCCTTCTTCGCACAAGCGAGATCGCGTCTATACCATCCTAGTCTACCTCGTGCTGCTGGATGCTAGTTTCTTAGCTAGTCGAAGAGTCCAAGTTATTCGTCAAGCTGAAGCCGAAAGAGAAAAAAATCACAAAATAAGCCCACTTGGACAAGAGCGTCTCGGCCCGGAGCGATATGAAAATGCAGGGACTGCTTGGGTAACGATGTGGGCGAGGACTATTTTTGGCGTGATGTACCCTGGGCCACTATATAGACTATTCTGGCTTGTGTACTTGAGTATGCGTAGTATACAAGCTCTTCTGCAGCAGCTGCGCGCCCGTGATCAATTCTAGTCCAGTTTGTTAGTAGGTACATGTGTGAAAACACTGTAGAAGGAAGGTGGCGAGTGTGCCGCAACACAACATCTCCAAGATTCCTCGATTGAGGCAAAGAGACCGGCGCTAACCAATGCAACAACAACGGTGGACGAACAGGTGGTGTGAAAAAAGGCCCACCAAAAGCCGTTTTCTAGTCCCTCTAGAACATGCATAATAGGACCATGTTAAGATCGGATTCGCGCTAGAGTATCTGATAACCTGGCTTGGCAATCAGATAAAACATCTTGGCGCTCTCGTATTTCCGCTGCCATCGCGGAATTTGTCACCGGAGCAAACGCTCTGACATGCAGACTAAGGCTAGATCGGAGTTAGGAGATTTTAGCAGGATGGAAAAAGCCCCGGGGAATCCGGTTTGCTACCTACCTTGACGGAATACCTTCAATGAAATCCAGGTGTTACGTAAAGCCACGAGGAGAAAGCGGGAAGACAGATTTGCTAACCTAGCTTGATCAGTGTTCAACATCAGTAGTGAGTTTATCAGCGCTTAATGGGAAAGCTAAAAGCTGGGCGGCTTAACGCAAACCTGGCATATTTTAGCGAACGCAAGATAGACAGGCTCGACAGGAAGAAGTGCTGCTGAAAACTTAGAGTGGAGGTGGCGTAGCTGCATAACAGCAGCATCTTTACTCACCCTTGTCCTTACGGACGCCGTGATCGGACTGGGCAAACAAGTGAAGACTGAGCCAAGAAGTATCGTTTACATGTGATCTCGATTGCCAGATCCTCCGTTTATCTAGTGAGTTTGAGAGCTCTCGTTTTTTCCGTGATCCAGCAAATGATAATAGCATTGGGCTGTTCGTACACAAACCTACAATTGACTGAGTTTTGTTAAAAGGGAACACCTTAACTTCGTGTATAGACGTTTTCCGTCTGAGCTCACTCAGTCCATGTCGTCATTGCTCAAATCTACAAGTAATTTATCAATATAGTAAGTAGTAGAGTTGAATCATCTGTGAAGGGTTAAGCTCTGATAAATTGATTCTCCAGGTGTTATGGGAGACATGCTCTGATGATTATATCACATACGATATGAAATATTGCTCCTAATAGCCGCATGATACATTTGGTGGTAGCACCGGCAACATATCTTATACAGAAATGTCACAACCTTTCAATATCAGCATCGCAATCGAAATTTAATTCCAGCACCATTAGACAAGATAGTTTCACTCCCAACTACTCAACTATGGAGGCACCTTTCAGCTGAGCGACCTTATGTCGATCCATGACACCAAAAATAGCATCATATACATTCAATCTATTCCAACCTCCGCATTCAGCCTCATCATCTGATTACCTGCGTCGAAGCGGAGCAAGATTGAAGTTGACCGTAGGCACTCGCCCAGTCACTTAAACATATGTATACACTCACCCAAACCCACCTCCAACCTTGATTGCATACATGAACTCCCCAATCTAGAACTCCTAAACCAAGACCCAGACCAAGGTTGGAACCCTGTCTCTGATCGCGTCCCTGTCCCTGTCCCTGCTAGCCAGCAAGCTGCAATCCCAAAGGAATGGTAGGTAGGCGATGGCGCGTATGTAGGTGTAAGTGGTTCGCAGACCAGGTCAAGACCAGAACTAGACTATCAATATCGTACCAGAAGCAGCTGTAGAGCAGCCAACGGAACGGACTGGCCAACTAACGACCTGGGAACTAACAGCTTGGCAAAAGAACCAAGAACCGAGACCTTCAAGAGTCACATGCTTGCTTGTATCATTCGAGATTATCTTGGCGATCCGATCACGGCGAAGATCAGATGGGACGAGACGAGACAGCAGGCCAGGTCTAATGTAGCCTTCCATCCCCCCAAAACAATATCAACGTCCCTGAGTTAAAGTCTAAGCATCATATATATCATATATGCTGCATATTTAACACGAGCAGATACAGCTGACGGAGTAGATAGAGCAGATAGAGCAGAGAGAGCAGATAATACAGAAAAAGAAAAAGAAAAAGAAATAACCGCTGCCGAATTACTCGTATTTTGAGTAGTAGAACAAACCCATCCAAACATGACACCATTTAGATCAGATTAAACAGCTATATATACTTCTACTCTGCTTCTTTTCTACTTCCATTTTACTCTGCGCTCTACTTCTACTAAATACTTGCTTACTTACCCTATAATACTTAATGGGACATAATTATCACAGATCAAAAAGACGGCGTGGGTTCCAGACGGATGACAACTCGGTGAGAACTATGAGTGAAGTGAGTAAATGGCAACTGCCTACCGCTAGGTAATGTAGGATAAGAGAATTAGTAGAGGATTACACCTATTGATATACAGCTTACACATCCACATGCACGCCCGGTTACCTGGACCCCCTTTCCAAGTAAAGATAAAAGTACAACACAAACCAGAATCAAGTGATCAAAGGATACATAGGCAACAGCTACCCCATCTCAGATAGACATATAGACAGGCTGTTTCTTCATTCATTGTGATGCCTAATGCAAAATGCAATGCAAAATGCAAACTGTAAATTGCAACGCAGCAAAGCGTGGTATCAGTATGAGTATCAGCATTGGTATCTCGACCCAAATTAAGCCAACCCAACCCAGATCACCTCTCTAGCTCAAGCTCAACTCGTCCTGTTAGCCCAACTATTTAAGAGACCTAGCCTAGCCTCTTATATCATGGGGGCAAAGATCCCTCAGATCCCTCAGATGCCCAAGTAAGTATCTAAATCCGTGTATCTATGCAGATATCATACAATCGTGACAAAAGACGTCTAGGTTGCGTCTCCTTTGTTTTACTACTTTCGTGTGTATCTTGACACAGTTGCGTGGTATTATCATGTACCACACCATCCATCCTAATCGTGTTCACCCCAAGTTCTGTTTCGCTCACCACCCAGCCAAATGCGCCATGACGAGCGCCGCCGCCGCCTCCCTCTTATTCGGAGAGTCCATGGTGTCAGTGACGTTCATGTACGTAGGCTTGAGGTTTCCGATATCGCACCATCCATTGACAGGCTACATAATACCCGTTCATTAGCACCACAATCACAATCACACAACACGAAAGGAGGGGGGCAAACTCACGATACAACTCAAGTATTTACACCAATCGCAGTGATTCTGGCCACTGTAGAAATTGTTCAACAGCACGATGAAGATGACAATGACGAGGATCAGGAAGCCCGCACGGACGAGCCACCACGCCCACCACAGTGGTTTCCGCCCCTTGAAGAACCCCACCGGATTTCTATAGAAGGCTGGAAAGGCCACGCTCGTGACGGCGTTGCCTCCGACGCTCGAGTACGAGGGGCCGCCGAAGTGGTCCTCGCCTATCCTCCGGCGCAGGAAGTTGGGCGAATGCAGCACGCTGATGCCGAGGCAGATACCGACGATGAAGCCGCCGATATGCGAGAAGTTGTCCAGGCCGGGTAATAGCCCCAAGACGAAGGAGATGACAATCTCGATGAGGATGAAGAAGAGCTCCCGTCCCGGGTTCCGTCTCTCACCCCACGAGTACAGCAGATCGAGAAGAGAGAGGGCGATGATGCCGAAGAGGGCGCCCGAGGCACCTGTAGACGAAACACCCGGCGTCGCGAAGTTGCCGCCCAGAACGAAGCCGAAGATACCCGCGCTCACGTACACGACGAAGAAGCGGATCGAACCGATGGCGATCTCGATGTCACGACCCAGGGTCAGCTGAAGCAGCAGGTTGAAGCCGATGTGGACGAAACCGGCGTGCAGGAAGATGGGGGTGATGAAGCGGAACCACTGGTTCGGCTCGGGCTTCTGTTTCAAGCCGTCCTCGCCCAGCCACTCGGGGTTGGGCACGCCGTCGAAGCCGCAGACCTCGGAGAGGGTGCACTTGTTGGAGGGGTCGGTGGGTTCGTTGGTGGTCGAGTTGGGGCACGAAAAGGGGAAGCCGGGGGTCTCGAGATGTACATCCGGCGGAGGGACGTAGTTCTGCAGGCCGTCGACGTTCTTCATGCAGGGCACGTAGCGCGAGCCCATGCTGATCAGGACCTGTTGCGAAGGCCCGATGACGGGGTTGAAGGAGGGTTTGGTCTGAATGGGGGAGCCGGTTAACTGAGCTAGACAATGGATTATACTTAGCAGACATTCATTATTAGGTGGGGGGGAAACAATTTCGTTGCACTTCTTGTTCTTCCTGAAACCAAGAGAAATTGGACAACGTACCGGCCTTAACGAGCTCCGCAATAAACACGGCGATCTGGATGATGGTGAAGAGATAGACGACGAAAGGGATCTTCTTCCTGTCGGACCCTAACATGCCCAGCTGGCCGAAGCCGATGCCCCTATTCTTGTTGCTGCCACGCCTCCGGGGAGCGGGGTCAGCGTCGTAGACATGGTCGGTAGACTCGTCGAGGTAGCCGGGGGTCTTGTGCTGGTGGCGCAGGGGGATCTCGTCGGTGCTGACGGGGGAGCCGCCGGGGGAGCCGGAGCCGTGGTAGCGGGTGTCCTGGGCGAAGCTCTGCTGGCTCGTGTCTAACCTGCTAGAGGAGGGATGGCTCTGAGAAGGGTAGACATGGTCGTCGAAGACGGTTTCGAAGGGAGAAGCCGAGGTGCCAGCGGCGTAGCCTGTCTGTTGCGGCTGGTGTGGATTGTAGGGTGCGTTGGTGGTGTAAGAGGGGGGCGGGTTGGTTGAGGGCGCAATCGAGGGCTCGTACTGGTTCTGATTCCGTTTGTATTGCGAGCCGCCGCCGCTATAGTAGTCGTTCGCTGCCATGACTGATGTCGGCAAGAGAGAGCAGGGCTCTGAGTGTCGATGTTGTTGTTGTCGTCGTATGTATGAGCTTGATCCAACCTGTGTTGTTTGTTGATCAACAACAGCAGTGGCAAAGCGGCGAGAGCCAGAGGGCGGCGCTCAAGCCGGCCAACGATGGCGGATGCGCGATGGCGTTTCAGTCTGCGTATTCGTATCACCACACCAACCAATCGACGCAATCGTTGTGGTATGTTCCGGTCTCGTCTCGTGGGCAGACAGGGCCCTGGTCGTCGGGTATCAAAAGTTGGAAGGGAAAGAAGGGTTTAGAACGAGCGGATGAATGTCGGAGTGACTGGGTAGGGGAAAAGATGAGGGACTGAAGCGAGTGTTGAATGTTGAGTAGCTAAGAAACGATGGTGTGGAGGAAGAAACGTGCAGACATCAAACACGGGCCGAACGAAGGCAAAGCGGCTGAGTGCAGATGCGCAGATGCACCAAGATGCAGGTGTGGTGTCAGAAGTACTTGCAAATGCCTATGGCGCACGTATGATGGCGAGGTCACGGGTGGTGGCTTTCCTGGATTGGAAGCTTGGCTTGGGTGTGCTGGACAGCCTGGACGTGCTGTTGTCAGCTGAACAGGCCCTGATGTATTGGGCCGGGGCGCAGTGGAAGCCTCTGAAAGGCCAGTGGACCTGACCCCCAGGCACCAGGCAACGAACGGGGTCCCCCAGAGCTCCATATGAACGTACCTAGGTACCTGTGGACGGGTTTAGAACTGGCTGAGCAGCCGCCTCACGATTGGCTCTCCGCCCTTGCGCTTTGCCGAAAAGGGAGTTTGCGTTGTCATTCGTTGCCAATGGTTGGCCAGCCCCTGGGCCTAAAGATGAAGCTTCCAGCTTCTATCCCCACCTTGACTCCACCTCTAGAATTCTTGGTCCCTTGCCGCGCCACAGAGAGGCACGTAAGATCTCCATTCTTTGTCCATGTTGCCGCTCGTATTCTCTGCGTTACATCATCGCAACCCCAAGATGCACAGTCTTGTCTTAGATCATCAGTGTCCATAGTGTAAACCGACCCAATTCATAAGGACAAATCGGCTTTCATTCAAACATTGCTTCGGGGTCAACATAAGGTTACTATTGATCCAAGTAGGGAGAAGCAGCTTCAAGTCAAGCAGGCACTAAAGGGAAACTCCGAGTCACGAGTAGAATGTACCTAACCTACTAGTGGGGCCCCGCGCTGCTTAATCTTGTTGATTTGTAAAGAAAAAGCAAGACGAGAATTAAAGGGATGAGAAGGATACAGAGGGAGGGGAACAGTTAGAAAAAGAAAAAGACAGGGCTGAACTATTCGACAATCCTGCATATGCAGCCCTTGACCCATTCACCTCTACCAGCCCAATAAGATCTCGGTTGGATACCTATTGACTTGACACGTACCGCATATAAGAGATAAAGAGACTCTAAACTCTGTGCTATGATGCGACACTGCTCTAAACATCTCAGGGGTAAATAAACTCAGGATGAACTAGAAATATGAGCAGTGCGAATCCCGCGATGCGATAGAATGTATTAAATGATCATAAAATACTTAGGTAGACTGAACACGATGATTTCAACAAGGATTACAGTGTCTCGAGTATTACAACTCCTTACCTTTGGTGAATCCTTAACTCACCACCTTCATCTAAAGCCATTTCAATTCATTCCCAACACATGTAAAGTAAAGCCTCATGACAACCAGCCCCAGACCCAGAAGCCAGAAAGCTACTTAAGTTGAAAGGAAGACATTCAGAAACCAAACATCCACTCACGTCTTTGCTCCAATCCCTCATCACAAATCACAAATCACACACACACACACATGCTCATTCTGCCAAACTCATTTCATCTCATTTCAATTCATGCTTCATTGATATCAAATACAAAACACCACCAAACCTAGACCCAGACCAAGACCCAGGCTCAGACCCAAGAGCCAGAGAGTAAGATGCCAAACCAGATCCCCTCCCTACTCATCACTCAACACTTATCACTTATCATCACTCATCATCATCATCACTCAAAAGCTCATCAACAAGGTCATCCCCATCCCCATCCCCACCCTTCCTCACAACCACCGTATCCCCATCATCATCATCGTCGTCCTCTTCCTCAACATCTTCCAAAACCGTATTCCCCTCCCCATTGCCCCCCGACCTCCTCCTACTACTAGGTCCCACCGTCGTATCCCCCTCCGCATCTCCATCATCCGTGACCGTCAACCCCGACGTATCACCCACACTCCCACTAACACTCGTCCCACCACTCTCCCTCCTACTCGCACCAGTACCACTACTCTCCCTCCTCCTCCCCCCTACAACACTACTCCCCGCAACACTCCTCGTCCCCGTCATACTAGTAGCAACACTCCCACTCCGACTCCGTCTCTCCGCAAGCGCCTCCAGTCTCTCCTCATTAACCCTCTCCCTCTCATCCAGCGCATTAACAATCTTGCCCAGCGCAACATGGAACTTCCACAACGCATTCTTCCCCAACGTATCGCCCCCCAAAATCCCCTCCTCGACAGCCTCGTTAACAACCTCATACAGTCCCCTCAACTTCCCCTCATCCGACGCGGGCGAAACAAACAACTTCCCGAGGAGCGGCGCAATAACTTTCTTCTCCTCCTTACTAGCATTGCCCTCCAACCGTTCCAGGACATCAGCAGCAAAGTCGAGATGCACATCCCCATTAACATTTTTCCTTTCAACCGCATCCATCGCGAGGCCCGGCAAGTAGCATTTCCGCGGATCCGTCCAGTCCACCAGACAGGCCCCAATGGTATTCAGGCTCGCCATCTCGTCTTCGACGTCCATGTCATCATCGTCAATGCCTTCGCGCACGTTATACAGCGCGTGCAGCGCGTCGAGGGCGACGGCGCGCATCAAATCCTGATTTTCGCTTCGCGAATAACAAAACACGGGCAGGAAGTAATTCAGCGCCTGGCGCACGCTCTGGTTCCCCGCCGTGCTAGGGTCGAAATAAGCGACCACCAGCGTCTTAAGCAGCTCAGCCGAGGTGTCGAGGTCCGTAACCACGCGCCCAAGCAGCAACTTCGCCACAGCGACCGTGGCCGCGCCCTGGACTTCCGGGTTCCGCGACCCGGAGCGCAGCGCCTTGATATACACTTTCAGCAGCGTCGGGTTCGACGCCAGCAGCTGCGCGCCATGCACATTAAGAATATCCGTGAGGATCTGCAACGCAGTAATCTGCAGCGCCGCATGGCCTTTGCTAAAAAAGTGCATGAACAGCGTCAGGTTCTCCTCGGCCAGACTGCGATCCAGCAGTGCGCATAAGCCCAGACAAACCAGCCCGCGCTCGCGCACGGGTGCTTCGTGGCTTCTGACGGCGGGGACGACAAGGTTATTGAGCATTGATACCAAATGGTCGTTTTCCTGCAGCGTGCCCTCGACGCTGGCGAGCATGCATTGCACGATGTGCAGACACTTCATGTTGATCATGATCTCCTTGATAGCTTTTTCTCGCGATTTCTCGTCGTCTTCGTCGTCGTCTGCGTCTTTTTTATTGTTGCTGCCGCCGCTGTCGCCGGCCGGCGTGGTGTCCCTGCTGCTGACCTCAGAGCGAGCGCTGTGGAAGCTTTCTTCGCCGTCGCCGTTAGCGCCGTCGTCGACGATTGCGTCGTGCACGTCTGCCACGGCCTCGAGGACCACGCTGCAGAATTCTTTTTCTCCTGCAGCGTCGGGGGCGCATATATCCCGTAGGACCTCAATGGTGAGTTTGGTGACTTCGTCGGGCAGCTCGGGGATAGACAGGGCTTGGCGTAGCAGCGCAAACATCTTGCGCCGGCCGACTTCATCAGAGTAATCTAGGGTAAGAACGATGTGTAGAATTTGCTCCACGATGAACTCCTGCTCAACCGTGTCTTCCTCCTCTTCTTCGTCGTCCTCGGCAGTCTGCTGGCTGTTGATTCTCCGGATGGCCTCGATCAGGACGTTGAGGTAGCGTTCGAGAAAGTAGGCGATCTTGGTGACTTCGGGCAACTTCTCTTCGACTAGAGACGCGTACTTGCCCTTTCCCTCGGTCTGGCAGAATTCATTGAAGCTGCGGGCGACGAAGACGGACTCGGCGCTCAGTGTCTCCCAGAACTTGTCGTCGAACTGGACGGCGTCTCTGTAGTCTGGACGTCCTTCCCAGAAACCCTTCATGGCTTCTAGAGCCACGCCGTTTTCTACACCGGAGTTGACTACGTCTATACGCTCAAGTAGTTCAAGTAGGCTGTCTAGGGTCGGGGCAGCTGGCTCGGGAGGCGCATCGCCTTCCTCGGGTTGCTGGACGCCGGCGCAATCTTCGATCCAGCGGTCGCGGAACAACCGACCCGCTGCCTTGCGGACATTCTCGTCGCGGTCCCTCAGACCCCATCGTAGGAGCTTTTCTCTCATCGACAGTGACAAATGGCGGAAGTCGCCAAGTGCAGGTAAGAGACGAGAGTAGACGGCGCGACGGGTGGCGGCATCCTGGTCTCTCGCTCTTTCGAGAAGGTAGGGTAAGGTGTTTGGTAAGATGGGTAAGTTGACTAAGAGCGAGCGTCGGACCTCAGCACTGGGGTCGTTCTGTAGGACCTCAAGCAGCTTCTCGAGCAGACCGGTCTCGGCCTCGTCGTCGCTGTCATCGGGATTGGCCATGGCCTCGATTTGATTACCTGCGAGCCTGCCGAGGCCCAGGACGGCCTGGGAGCGCACGACAGCCTCCTTGTCGCGAATGCGGCGCAGGAGGCCCTGGCGCAGCTTCTGGAAGAGGTCGTCGTCGATGGCGTCGAGCGAGTTGATGATGTGTGAAATGAGCTGGGTAGAGCGGTAGCGCACGAACTTGTCCTTGGATGCGAGCAAAGGCAGGACGGCCTCCATGACCTCAGTCGTGAGCCGGCTGCTGGGGGTCTCGGGCATGGTGCTGGCGTCGGCGTCGTCCTCACCGAGCAGCTCGATATCCTTGTCGTTGGCATGGCGCAGGAAGAGGCCGACGAAGCGGATGACCCTGTCGCCGACACCCTCGCTCTTCTTGACGGGCATGACACGCAGCACGCAGCGAGCAAACTCGGTGTTGAAGTCGGACTCGTCGAAGTCGTCGGTGGCAGACGACTGCTTGTTCGGGACGGTGGGTTCATAGCAGCAGGCTTCGTGGAGCTTGCGCAGGTTGACGGCGAGTTTGCGGTGTGTGGCTGTGGTCTTCTGGGCGTCGCGGAACACGGCGCCTACCTGTTTCCTCAACTCGTTGTCGGGGCTTTCTTGGGGGATGTCGGGGTTGGATGACGAGCCCCTCTTGGAGGCAGCGCCCGACGAGCGCGTGCCCCGTGAAGAGACTCGAGCGGGCATGGTCGTGAGCGATATTGATCCCAATCTGGTATGTTGTTGTAGGAGTCGCTTGTTAGTGGTGGTTGATGTTGCGTGGGGTTGCGCCTGCTCGTGGTGGGTCGGGAGGGGTGTCGATTCCACGGATAGATACAATCAGAGTCGGTGTGATATGTGTCTCTCTTTTTCGTTATATGGCAGTGTGTCGCTTGGTTGGTGCAATTGTGAGACTGGTGTTGGTGGTTCAGGAGTTGCTGTAATAAGTAGGTAGGCTTAAAAGCATGAGTGACGCCAGACTCGGTGTTGTGCCGCGACCGAATAATTGATGAGAAGGTGGGACCCGGTTTGTTTGGATTCGTGGTATCGCGGGCTGCGACGCCATTCGTCGATTTATTTACTTGCCGATTACAGGCAGATGCTGGTGGGACAACACGCCCTGTAGGGATCTTCCCCGCGCTGTGGGCCCTGACCTTAGGTACCTTGTACATTGGCGCAGATAACGATAACGATAATATTAACCCCACTTCTGCCAAGTCTCTCCAATCCATCACCCTTCTCCACTTTAACTTTTCGAAGGGACTTTAGAGTTGCTCGCTGTGCTGCGTTGCTTCACATCTTTATGACACCAGTCTTGTCGTAAAGCCAGCATCATACCCCCTACAAAATGGGCAACAAAGACCTCAAACGCCTAGCTGCCGAGGCAGCCGCCGCTGCTGGCGAGCGCCCATCCAAGAAGCCGCGCGTCGACAACAAGGCCTCGCTCTTCGTTCGCGGCCTTGCCCCGGCCACCACCTCCGAGACCCTGACAGACTTCTTCTCCCAACACTTCCCCGTGAAGCACGCCACCGTCGTCCTCGATCCCCAATCAAAGACATCACGTGGCTTCGGTTTTGTCACTTTCACCGACACAGACGACACCCAGGCTGCCAAGGAACAGTTAAATGGCCGCAAGATCGACGGCCGCTCCATCGCCCTCGACATCGCCGAGAGCCGTCATCGCCAGCCTGGTCAGCGCGCCGATGATGCCGCCACCAAGAAGGCGGACCGTCGCGAGGCCCTTGCCGAGGCTCGTAAGACCCCTAAGCTCATCATCCGAAACCTACCGTGGAGTATAAAGCACTCCGACCAGCTGGCTGCTCTGTTCCGGTCCTACGGCATCGTGAAGTTTGCCGATATCCCCCAGAGCAAGGGCAAGCTATCTGGTTTCGGTTTTGTTACCATGCGTGGTAGGAAGAATGCCGAGGCTGCGCTCGAGGGTGTCAACGGCAGAATCGTCGACGGAAGAACAGTGTCCGTCGACTGGGCCGTCTCGAAAGACGATTGGAAGAAGCACGAGGGCAAGGATGATGAAGATGCAAAGGAAGACGAGAGCGATGCAGATGAGGACGATGAGGATGCGAGCGCAGAGGACGGAAACGACAAGGACGAGGAGGAAGAGAAGGACCCAGCAGATGACGAAGAGGATGAGGATCTAAGAAATTTCATGAAAGAACGCATGGCCAACCTCGAAGACGAAGACAGCGATGCCGAAGAAGACGAAGAGAAGGGCCAGTCAGACGAAGAAGACGAGGACGAGGACGAAGATGACGCCGAAGGTGGCGCATCAGTGTCCAAGCCGAAACCCCAGCATACAACCGACAACTCCACCACACTATTCATCCGCAACCTCCCCTTCACCACAACTGACGCCAACCTGAAATCACACTTCGAGCAATTCGGCCGCATTCGCTACGCGCGCGTCGTGCACGACAAGGCCACGGATCGCCCCGCCGGCACAGGCTTCGTGTGCTTCGCCAACGACGAAGAATTCAAAGCCTGCCTCAAGGGCGCTCCCAAGCCGCAATCCGTGCTCCCCACCAACAAGAAGTCCATCCTGCAGAACGAGACGGCCGACGAGGCGGGCAAGTACACCATCGACGGCCGCCTGTTACAGGTGATGCAGGCCGTGGGCAAGGACGACGCAAGCCGTCTCGCGGCCGCGCGCGAGGACGGCAACAAGGGCACCCACGACAAGGACAAGCGACGCCTCTACCTGCTGAGCGAGGGCGCCATCCCGCGCGACTCGGCCATGTTCCAGATGCTGGCGGCCGGCGAGGTCAAGATCCGCGACCAGTCGGTGGCGCAGCGCAAGAAGCTCATCCAGGGCAACCCCTCGCTGCACGTCAGCATGAACCGCTTGGCCGTGCGCAACATCCCGCGCGAGATCGACTCCAAGGCCCTCAAAGCCCTGGCGCGCGAAGCGGTTGTGGGCTTTGCGAGCGACGTCAAGGCGGGCCTGCGTCAGCCTTTGTCGAAAGAGGAAAATGCTCGCGGAGGTCTTGAGGATAAGGAGGCGGAGCGTCGTAGGAAGGAGAAGGGGAGAGGCATTGTTAAGCAGACTAAGATCATGTTTGAGAATAAGGAGGGCTCGAAGGTTAATGAACGGGATGGCGCAGGCAAGTCTAGGGGCTATGGCTTTATTGAGTATACGAGCCATCGCTGGGCGCTCATGGGGCTGCGTTGGCTTAATGGCCATGCGGTGAAAGGTGATAATGGCAAGGATATGCGATTGATTGTTGAGTTTGCTATTGAGAATGCGCAGGTCGTGGCGAGGCGCAAGGAGTTGCAGAGGAAGACGGGCGCGTTTGTTAGTGGGAGTCAGGTTAGGAATCCGAATCAGATCGAGATGAAGGGGGGCGGGCATGAGCGGTATCAGCCGGGTGGGAAAAAGGGGGGAGCGAATGGGAAGCGTGGCGGGTTTAATGATCGTGATCGGGAGCGCGGACAAGCTAGGGGACAACAACAACATCGCGGTAAAGACTTTGCTGTTTCGAAGGGGAAGTGGGCGGGTGATAAGGATGGGAAAGGGAAGGGTAGGCCTGCGGATGGTGTCAAGGCTAAGAGTCAAGATAGCGACAAAAAGGAGGCGCTACAGCAGAAAATTATAGCGAGGAAGAGGATGACGAGGAAGAAGAAGGCGGGTGCGAGGTCGTAGTTACTTAGTAGTAAGGAGCCTGGTTGACTCGTGACTCTTTTGGGAGGGAAAATGGGAATGGAAATGGAAATGCAAGGGCAAGGGCAAGGGCAAGGGCAAGATGATTGATTGATACCTCGAGCTCGCTGGTGTTGTTGATGTTAATAGGTACCCGTGTACATTCCGTGCTACTATCTTCGAATGCTACATACATTTATCCATGTCGTATATATGTCAGACTTCAGGTACGTGCAGACTAGAAACACTATGTGGATTCTGGACTACCTAGTTATTAAACCTGTCTATATTCGATGACATGAACACAACACCTTTGCGGAGCAACCATACTTACCCAGGCTCACGTCTCGCGTCTCGAGGACACTACGCGCAAATGGGCTCCATGACAGGATACTCCAAGTTGCCTTGCTTGCTTATATGAACCCTGAACCCAAGTAGATTAGATTAGAGGTTCACTTTGGCTTTAGTTCTTTGTTCTTTGCCACAACATCTCATCGCGACAACACCACTCTAGCTCTTGGTTATCATACCCGCAAGATCTAAGCTCCTATCTACCCTCGACAACATCCTATTATACACAATCAAAGGTTCTATAATTCATTTTCTTCGTTGCCGCCAATCCGACTTCCTTTTATTCTGTTCTGTTCTACCCAAGCCTCCCCAGCGTACGTACAATCAACACATAATTGTAATAGTGCGATAATGATCGGCCTTTGTCACGGTAGGCCAACAACCTCCCATGGTGGGTTGATTGTGTCCAGACATTATTTCGTAGTGATGGTTTTGGAGCTGATGGCCGGGCTCATCCCCTTTATTTCATGACCAACATCACCGCCGCCGCTTCAACGAGGCTATTGTGATTGAGGTGTTCGTAAGCACGAAGCTGTCGTCGTCGTCTGTCTGTTCGGAGCGGAGCTTGATGCGATGATGCGATGCTCAATGGCTCGCTCGGTGCCTCGGCGGCACAGAGTGACGCCGAAATCTCCCAGACTACGAGCAGATAGTCCGATGCTCATTCGGATTCCCCTACTTTAGAGGAGATTGCACAGACCTCTTCGCCACGAGGGCCCCTATTTGCCTAATATTCTCGGCATATGAGGACAGGCATTAGGTAAGTAGGTAGCTGCCAGACAACATCGTAATCTGTTCATCTTGTCATCCTGCCTGATCTGGGTTGTCATCTCAGCTGCCCGTATCCAGCCACTTCAGCAGCGTGCGCACCAAGGCATTCCGACTCATCGGCTTGCGCAGATAGTCATCCATGCCCTTCTCCAGGACCCTCTCCATGTCGCCGGCAAGGGCATACGCGGTCATGGCCACGATGGGCAGGCGCACGCCGCTCTGGCGCAGCTTGGCCGTCGCCTCGAGGCCGTCCATGATGGGCATGCTGACGTCCATGAGCACCAGGTCGTAGTCTTCATGCTGCGCCGCTGGGTCTGATGTACTTATACTTGTACTTGTACTTGTATTCGTCAACAAAGCAACAGCCTCAGCCCCGTTCCCGACAACGTCGATCTTGGCAAACCGGAACTGATCGAGTATCCGCACAAGCACCTTCTGGTTAATAAAGTTGTCTTCAGCAGCCAAGATCCGCTTCTGCGGCGCGACCTCGCGCAGCCGCTGCACCAGCGCGTCCACGTCGTCGCCGCTGGCGCGCATCTGCAGGTGCAGCTGCTGGTGCGGGTCGTCGACGCCGTTACTCGTCGGAGGTGGAGGGACCTTGCCGAACTTGGCCGTGAAAGAGAAGATGCTGCCCTGCCGCATCGGATTCGGTCTGTACTCCAGCTGTCCGCCCATTAACTCAACCAATGATTTCGCAATCGAGAGCCCGAGCCCCGTGCCCTGGAAGCGCTTATTCGTCGAAGTGTCGAGCTGCGTGAAGGGCTTATATAGATTCGGCAGTGTCTCCGACTCCGCGTCCCCCTTTTGCAGCACCCCTATCCCCGTGTCAACAACAGTAGTCTGGACCGTGCATGTCGTCGCGTCCTCGGCGACCACGGCGGCCTGCACGGCGATGCAGCCTTCCTCGGTGAACTTGGCGGCATTGTCGACGATGTTCTGCACGATCTGGCGGAAGCGCAGCGGGTCGCCGCTCACAGCCTTGGGCAGCGCCGGCGACACGTCCAGCTTCAGCTCGACTTCGGGCCGCAGCCGCACCTGCACATTGCGCACCACGCACGCCATGACCTCCGCCACGTCGACGGGCTCCGACTTCAGCGACACGCTGTCCGAGGCAATCTTGGAGTAGTCGAGGATGCTGTTGATGACCTGCAGCAGAACCTGGCCCGAGTCGGCGATTAGGTCCGCCATCTCCTTCTGCTTGGGCGTCAGCCGTTTCTCCTCCTCCTCCTCGCCGTCGAGCAGCAGCGCGCACGCCGACAGCATGCCGTGCATCGGCGTGCGGATCTCGTGGCTCATATTAGCGAGGAACTCGTTCTTCAGCTTGGCGCTCTCCTCGCACGCGCGCAGCAGGCTGAGCTCGGCATTGCGGCGCTCCGTGAGGTCGCGCGTGACCTTGCCGAAGCCGACGTGCACGCCGTTGCGGTTGTAGATGGCCGTGATCACGACGTTCGCCCAGAAGCGCGAGCCGTCCTGCCGGTACCGCCACCCCTCGTCCTGCACCGAGCCCTCGCGGAGACAGATTTCGAGCTCCCGCACCGGCTTGCCCGCTGCAAGGTCCTCGTTTCCGTAGAATGTGCTGAAGTGCTGCCCGACGATGGCGCTGCGCGAATACCCCTTTAGTAGCTTCGCGCCCGCGTTCCACGTCGCTACGTAGCCTCGCGTGTCCAGCAAGAATATGGCGTAGTCCTTGACCGCCTGCACGAGGAGGCGGAAGGTCTCGTCCACGGCCAGCATGTTTTTGGGTGTTGTGGGCTCGTGCTCCGCCGAGGCGGCGTCGCCGAGCGGGTTTTCCACTAGCATCCACTCCAGCACCAGTGCGAGGAGCGTCTCGTCTTTGAAAAAGGGGATCACGCGCGCCGACCACGAGGCCCCGGGGGTGCTGTAGTTGGTATAGCATAGCTGTACTTTCCGCGTGGCGACGGCGACTTCGATGGCGCGCGTCAGCGGGATGCGGTCGAAGCGCTCGAGCGCGGAGCCTGCGTAGAGGATGGTGAAGACGTCGCGGCCGACGAAATCCTCGCGGCGGCACTTCCAGGCTTCGAGCAGCCCGTCTGATACTCGCGATACGATGCGTGAGGGGGTGAGCACGAGGGTTGGCACGGGCGATAGGTCCCATAGGTTCATGGTGTCTAGGTCACCCATTGCGACGATACATGGGTGACTGTCTGCTTGGTGATATAGGTTGTTCGCAGGGATTGTCGAGATGCAGATTCTTACCCTAGGTTTACATGTGTTCGTCCGATGTCTGTTCTGTTGACTGGATTGGTTTGGGGGACGTAGAGGGGTCATCAACTTTACTTTCTATATCACGGATTGATTCAAACGATTCAGCTAACCTGCGCATAGACAATTAGGGTCCTTGTAGATCATGCCCCGTTGCGGTCTAGACACCTGGATCGTAGATCTAGGCTTCAGCTAGCCCTTCCAGCTTCCCACCCCTGCTGACCATAGCCACCAATTGGGACGTCTTCCTCTTCCCGAGAGGGGACTGGAAATCGCTAGCTACCGTAGAACACACGTGGGCTAACGAAACTATAGGTTTATATTGCGGCTGTTCGGCAGGGTCTGGCTCGGACGATAAGAACTAATTATTTCTTATGAACTTTGTTGTTTTCTTTTCATGTCTGCAGACACTTATATACGATGTGTTGAAGGAACGTTGATAGTTTGGACTATTTCCTTGTCATCGGGGTCATTTTAGTACGTCGGTATCCATGCAGCCACCCGCCAAACACTACTATTGGAGAAGGGTAATATCGCATAGTGTCACTTGTAAGACATTTTCTCAGAGGAGCTGTTCGGCACTTTTGGTTCTTGTGGCGCTCTCCAACACCAGTGGAAGGTTACTATATGTCTTAAATGCTTACCCAGGTAGGTAATTGCCTACCTAATGCAATAAGGTCTACATAGTTCAGTTGAGATCGATGGTTTTTACATTAAAAGCTCAATTGATCAAGAGATGAAGTTGACACAGGTCCCGAGGTCGTTCTTCGCTCGACCTCCACGTTTCGTCCTCGCGGCGTCCATATAGTATCGACGGCAATTGACCCTTTCCGTCACTTGGGCTTGTTATACAGTCTTTGCATCATAACGCGCTTTCCATGGCATAGTGCCTACCTAGTTCTATGCCAGACATAAGAGGTTTTTAGCATGGCCCGTAACTGTTTTCTACCATGGCTTATCAACACTAATAATAATTGTGCAACAACGTTAGTTTTCTGATAAAAAGACAAAGACAAAGTGAATTGGTTATAAAGTGCCCAACTAGAAAAATATACGACACCTCAGGGATTCGAACCCTGGCCTCCAAGGAGACGGGCTTAGCAGGCCCGCGCGATAACCACTCCGCCAAAGTGCCCATACGAGGTCTGCTTGATGCTTTTGTTGGAGAACCTGCACATAGCACTGATATATATCTCATTGACACTGGACGGAAGGTGTAATTTATCTATTTTTTCCCCCTTCTATCTTCAGTTAGCTATAAAAACCATACTGTATTTATAATTGGCGTCGATCGCCTCTAGAAAGCCTTAAGAAGTTAAGTCATGATATTTTCGAAGGCCGTCCTTCACTCACCCTTCGTGTCCTGTTGTCGCTGGCGCCCATACTGCATTCAGGATGATGGCAATGGTCCCTTGTCGACATTTGTTTCCTCCTTAAAGCTAACTTGCCGGTGGAATCCTTTTAAAGCGGCTGTTCTCTCACCCATTTGTGTTCCCTCGTGCTTCCGAGTAATAATTAATCGCCAGATACGGGAAGCCATGACTTCCATCACATCAAACTTATATCCGTAGGCAAAAGACACGAAAATCACACGGGCCGTCACAGGAATGAATGACTGGTTCCTAGAATATTGTCTGGTTCCGATCAGTGTCGCGGGTATCCGTTGTGTTCATCCCTAGAAAACTCGATACGAAGGACCTGAGTCGTCAGCCTTTAAAAACACTGTCACGGCTGGGTTAACAGTTGGATCGCCTTGGGTGTTCCAGACTTACAAGGGGAGATATAAAATCGTGGCAATGGTGACGATGCGAATAGTCTTCGTGTGGCCCACCTCGATGCCGCACCTCCAGTTCTATTTTTCGAGATGTTTGCCGTACATCTGCACCAGACTCCTGTTGTTGTTGGGCTCCATCTCATGGTTCTGAACATTTGTCATGATTGCTACAGCCAAAAATCTAGTTGAGACCTTTTCAAAGGTTATCGGCTTGTTGGACCCGGCCGTGGTTTTGGTTTCTGTCAGCATAAGATCCATTTTCAAATCCTCCAGGAGTCGAATCGCACTCGACACGGCATTAATGACAAGAGGGAATGCATTCGAGGCCATATAATACACAGCTCCATTATATAGATAGAGTGTACCCAGAGCCGAAAAACCACCATAAAAGGTCTTTGAGTCTTTAATGCCCCCCCGATCCCCATACCAATTAGGGCCAAGCTTATATAAGAAAAATATAATAGATACTGAGTTTACACAACTAAAAGAGACCTGTAAGTATGTCTAGTCTATCTGAGGCATCGGGTAGTTCGACGAAGAGACCTCGGCGGGCAGACCCCCCTGTGTTGCTCCTATCTGAAAAGGCTGGGACCCCTTATTGACTTTGGACTGTCGAGCTGTCTGATCGTTTTTCAGCTCCATGGCCCTTCTTTTCCACACTCTTTCCCTCCACATTATCAAGACAAGGCCAACAAGACCCACGCCGGCTCCCGTGCCGACCGCAGCGCCGACATATCCTCCTGTGGGAGGAGAACTACTCGCCATGCCCGTCGGTCCCAGGCTCGAGGCACACGATGTTGGTGTTATCGGCAAGGACGGAGTCGGTGTCGAACTCATATAAGTCGTCGTGGAGATCATAGGTGGCGCGAACGGGTTACCTATGGAGACTGTGAAGTTGGCTCCACAGCAGTTGGTGTTGGCATCATTCCCGCAGCACATGACGTGGTCTTCGTCGAAGATGCCCGGTATGCATGGGTTCAGATTCGTAAAGGTATCCTTTCGCTCTTTTTCCCCCAAGAGGTGAAACATTTGTCAGCGTCTATTCTACATGCATCCCCAGGGCGCTGATGTCAAAATCAATATTAAAGTGTTAAAATACCGTTCAAACAAAGCCCGGGACAACTGGCAGATCGCCACGAACGGTCTGTGCAACTGTTGCGTGAGAAGTGGCCGTCGGAGCTCACGCAGAGGTCGCCTTCGGTGCATATGCTATTATGGGCGTCGCAACATGCGCTGATGCGTCCGTCGTCAGTGGACTTGCATGGTATCGAGCCCGGGGCTTCTGAGCCATCTGGCCAGTAGCATTTATTTGCGTCGCTTGTCATAAGGAAGGTGATCAAACGGAATTGGCGGTGAATACTGAGCTGCAGTTCTTGAACTAGCTCAACCTATGCTACGATTCGGTGCTGTCAAGGTGTTTTCTCTGACATGCTGATGATGCAAGTTTTAGCGACAGTGCCGTCTCTTAAAGCTATGATTAGAAAGGTGCTGGACCCCATGGGTACTGTAGGGAATTTATATCTAAGTTGCATTGGGGGTCAAATCGACAATCTACACCAAGCGCTTCATTGGCTCTAAAGACTTCAAGAATGTACGTGATTGAGATTTCGTGGCTTGAAGTGTGCCACAACATTTGGAGAATATCTATTTTAAGTCATGTTATGCGACTTTGCCCAGGCAGACTCTGAGAAGGAGGCAGATATCCAAGGAAACATGCGTGCCTAGGGTAACACAACATTCGTGTCTCAAATGAGCTTACAATGTCAAGATAAGGAGAGTGACGCCACCCTTGGACCGGACCCGAGCCACAGCGACTGTGACCGTCTTCCGCAATACGTTCCTCGGAAATGGAAGTCATGACTGGATGTCATGTTATTGCATTGCAGAGAGGTTTTTAGAGTAAGAACAATAGCACTAGCCTTTTTTAAAAAAAATTTGAAGAAGGAAGGAATAACGAAGGGTAAGTTTGTTACAACTTTTCCCACATAATATATCCTAAGGCCTAATCGTAGTAAGAAGGTTTGTTTCTAGGACTTAAGCCTTCACGCATATAGCCCATACGGCTTACACAGTTTTACTTTCCTGCGTCTACAGAGGTCTATACTTGCGTAGCCGACAAAGCCCTATGATAGCCCATACAGCAACATAATTAAGCCACAGGTCCCTCAAGATTACATGTTTTACGAAATGTATAATTACGGACTGTTGGCCATTTACTTGCGCGGCGTTTATAGGTACATATGTAGAACGACATATACAAATGAAATCGTAAATGGAAGATTTGTACGAAAAATGTGCTGCGCCTTTAAAAGACGCAGGAAAAGCCAAGCTTTCAAGAGATAAATAACGAAGTGATTTGGGGATCAAAGAGGTAGAGAGAGTGAGCTACCTCTTATAGAAAGACTTATAGTCCTGTTAAACTTATAGTCAAATATTGGTTCCATAACATAGGGAGGTTGCCAGAGATAATTATAGATAAGGCGATCCATGATGACATAGGTGATTACCTAAAATGAGCAATCAGAGTAATGGTAATCGTATCTCATTGCTAATGTCGGAAATTCAAGAAGTTTTCTGAGTTATTGCGACATGTTGTTAACCTACCAAGACTCTGCGGGATTTATGTCGTGTTCGTGTCTAGAGTTCAATGTAGACCTTCACACAGCTCAAACTTCCATGTGATGAGTACCTACTTTAGGTATATAAGTTGAGCTCAGTGGGCATCGGCATGCTTCCAACTAGAGAATACGATCAGACATCACAGAATACCTTTCCCCTATATGAAGGCCAAGTACGCAGCACTGCCACACTGACCCCTCTATAATCCAAGAGTGAAGTTGTTGTATAATATAGAGGCGTCGGCATCACCGGTTTCACCACCCAAGCCGAGACCACTAAGGTCCATTGCGGTATTATCTCCAGTGGTATACTTCCAGAATAGGGATGTTTCCGGCATCAAAAGTTGTTCTAGAAGATTTCCTATTCATGATCGTATGGTGGCTGTGGTCATCAATTACATGATCCAAGCTATTTGGATCGTCAAGTATAGTTCAGCCACGTCAGTCAGTCGACTAGATAGATCTACGAAATCGGACTCGTCCCATGCATGTCTGCTACGAGACGGCCAATGCTGAACAAAGAGATTGACAGCGCTGAACAAACGATCAATTAAGCAAGTGTTCTTGGGAACTTTTGGGCAGCCCATGATGTGCAGTAATCCGAGAATCCGAGTTTACGCATTTCTTCTAGTTTCATCCCAGGCTCAACAGAGCTGACTACGGGAGCTAATCTCGCTATCATGATTGCGGGTGGCTAGCAACTCGGTATAAATGCCCTCCCCTTACCTCCGAGTTTGCCGTTTTCCAAGCAACCCAGGCAACCATCTGGTAGCGAGAGATGTCCCATGTCGGAGCTTCCCGCTCCCTCTGGGTTCATTGATCAAGCGGTGACCGACAACCCATGATGATGTTATCTAATACTATGCTGTGCTATTGGGACTATAAGAGAGGTATGAATATCCGGGCCTCCCGTCAATAATACCCCTCTTCTGTTTCAGCAAGCCATCAACCCCGCCCAGGGTCGCCAGGCACCCATGAAGGGCGAGGAATGGGGCTCCCTCTCTTCTCTTCTCTTATCCTCTCCCTCGTCTCTCTCCAAAACCTCGATGTTTGAAACGAGCCTGACCATCGGTAACACGTCGATCCGGTCTCTTGGCTTCTTCTCTCCTTGCTGCTTTTGCCGTGCTAGCCAGTCCGGGGGCCAGATAACAAACAATCGCCCTGCAAAGTATACTGATTGATTGATGGTGGATTGATTAACTATCAGGTCCGGTCTGTTCGGCATCGGCTATCAAAACGGTCGGAGGGGATGAACGGTCCTTCCCTCGACGCTCGCACACGCAGTACCTAACTTTGTCATTCTCTGGTTCAGAATGCATGGTACTTCTCTCACCGCGAACTTCAACAGAGGCAACCAACCGTAGAGCGTTCCCATTCTTACCCATTGGTCTCACACATGCACTCGATTCGTCTAGTTCACGGTAGGGCGAGCGGTTGATACAGCGTAGTTCGCACTTTACTTCGCTTACACACACTACTTACCTTGTATCGATCGATCAATAAGCATGTTACAGGTAAAGTACCACGCTTCGATGTGTGTCGTGGCCGGCGTAGTCGTGAAACGAAACGGTGCACTTGATCGACAGCCACAAGCTGCTTATCTACTCATCTGTTTGCGGCGGAAGAGCTAAATCGCGATCATGATTATAGCGTTTGACCGCAACGCATTTTCGAGCAACACTTCTACTGTAGTACGAGACGACTAACCACTAAAGGTAGGCAGGATCAGGCTACAAACATCTAATAATCTCAAACCTACGGGTGACCAAGCGACAATTGCTTGCGTTGTAGCATTCGGTCCTCGGAAGCGACCCAGCACCGGTGCAATTCTGGGTTTCCTCCCTGACCCCGGCGCACGCGAGGTCGCCGAGGTAACTTTTCCCACAACCGATCATCCAATTCACCGCACCGCAACATCTCCAGATCGCAGGAGTTCAATCCTTCCCGTAAACATTCTCAGCTGGGCATGTGTACATACGTCGTATTTACCAGTCCAATACGCGCATTCGGTAAAGTTTAGGTAAGGAAGTCTCCCAAGTGGGAGGAGGATATGGGTCAGGGTATGAAACAGAAGGAGTCGCAGATCCGTCGGAAATGCGGTTTGAAAGTGTCATGCGGCTCTGCTGACCACCACTGCGCATTCCAAGGTGGGGATGGTGATACTCTTACATAATACAACAACTCAAAGCCCATGTTGCCGTGTATAACAACGGATAATATATGTAGTATCAATCGAGGAATTGAGTATGATAATATCGCTCATTAAGTAAATAAGTATTGGAGGTATAATTGATCGCCCTCCCTTGTGTTTGGAACCGTCGCACATCCCGTCAACCTGGTAGCCACTTAACTCAGCCCTGTGGAAAGGTATAGGTAAGGACCTCCTTATCACGGTTACAGGAGGCCAGTCGCAGCGCGCCGAATCAGCTTCTTGCGGTGTGTTGAGGTTTTTAGTTATGATGTGATATTAACCCACCTCTAACTTTGAGAACATGCTTCGATGGGTTCTAGAAGGTAATAATTCATGCTATAACTACTATTTCGAGTTTATAGAAAGACAGGGAGCAACGGATAGCAGACAAGTACAAGAATAGTTCATGAAGATAAAGTTCTATAAGCGTAGTTTGATCAGCAATAATAATGATAACAAGACATGGACCGTAAGAGTTTTGGAAGTATCTGGAAAGAAAAATTCATCGTGTCGGACTTCCAATGTGCATACTTTCCTTAACTATGACCATCGTAAAGTCTCGAGGGTCAATAGATGTTGCTGCCACATGATACGTTCGTCGACCATTCTCGAAAACCTTGACACGAATCAGTGTGGCGATATTTTCAAACCGGCCGATGATGTTTGTATATGTCAGAAGGCATTATAGACCAGATTCTCGGAGATACCGAGATCGATGGCATCACTTTCCCATGTAGATTGCGCAAAAGCAAGTATCATGAGCACATTCTGTCTACAGCCAGAGTGAGGGGTTAGATATCCCGGAACTAGGAACGAATGTCTCCAGCGGCCGCTCGCTCGACACGATGTGGCAGTGTAATTAAGTAAGCAGGCGGGTCCCCGGATCTCCGATGCGATGACTCCAGAACGACTGCGCGGATCTGTGTGAGAATGGTTCATCGAGCCGCGCCACTGCATGATGATTACCGAATCGTTCACGCAACGCAGGCGTGTCAACCAATCTTTTTTTCAAAAAGCTTACATACACATAGAGACATCTTGTTCCTCGTGGCCAGTGGGCAGGCATCCGCCCGGCCGCCACAAGCCCCGAACCGAAGGACGAAGTTGCGGCATAGTCTGGGGCTCGGCGGCAACTTATCTGGACGGGTGCATTAGTGTCGTCCCAGGTTCGTCCATCTATACTCCAGTGTCTCGTGCATCTCTTGGCGCGCAAGAGGCAGGCCGTTGCAGATGTTTCGGCAACGCTAGCGGATGCAACCTCAACCCTGGAACGCACTAAACAGAACCCAAAATACTCACTCGATACACTAACCCGAGCGGTTCTGGCCTCGGAAAGGCCACGGGTCGATCGCGGCGGCCATTGGACCTGTCAACCCAGCGTTAGGTATGTAGCAGATGGAGGTGGTTTTTTTTTCTTCTTCGCTTGTTGATGACGTCCGTTTTGGGCCGTATGTCAGGATGTCGCCAAACACAGACCTAAACAATCGACGCTGAGTGGTTTTGTTTTCCTTCTCTCTTCGCGGAACTTGCTTTGTCCGGTCCCTGTGGCTCCCGTCAAGCTAGCGAGTTTCAAGGACCGCCCCATGTAGATATCACAGAATGACATAATTATCTCGCAGCCGCTGACAAAGACGACTAGACCTGCTAGCATGCGTTGAATCGGATGAACAAGAAGTATGTATTTACAATTGAGAAGATTGTGCGTGCGTAGGTGTTCATTTGTGTGTAGTTGAGGTGAGGCGAAGTTTGAGATAGAGCTGTTGGCTTTCCGCCTCTGTATCAGGAAGCCGTATTCCGAGGCCCATGCAAGGCCCAGCTTAGGCCCCCCTATGTTTCTATAGGCAGCAGAATGAATAAGACCACAAGACTCCAGGCTTATCTTACCTAATTCAAAATGCAGTAACAGCTGTTACTCAAACAATAAACAGAGGCATTGTGCGAATTAAAGTGGTAGTTGGGGTGCCTTGGCGGCTTGTATGAATTCCCCCTATCAGGGGGGGCCACTTACACGGACTGCTAAGCAATAGGCGCGGTTGACGCCGGGTATGGACATTTGGACTCTGCATCTGCCGTGTTGATAGTTATTTGCATCTCAACTTTCTGCAGACCCCGAAATGCATGACATCTGAATGTGACATACAATCTTGTACGATACAGGACAAAAGTCCGATGCGGAGAGGCGATCTGCCAATGTCGAGTTTGTTCGCCAAATGTGTGGTAACCAAAGGTGGCTCGGGTGGTAACCCGACCTAGCATGGCGCTCCTCAGAGCCTCTGACCAAAACGGAAATCGAGGGGGCCCCCCCCCCCAGGAAAGACAAGGGTGCCCGGACAGCCAGGGGCTAGCGGGGGTCTCAGGGGTCTTGGGGGTTTGAGGATACCTACGACAAGTAGCTTCACAGCGTGGTATAGTAGGTGATATACTTGGAGGTACTTCACAGGGTGCTGCACGTAGGGCCTGGGGACGCAGCGAGAGCCAATCACGGGCGCGGTCGTCTGATTCTGGGCAGGTCTGTAACATGGCACCCCCAGGCATGCAAGGCACCGCCCACACAAAACCTGCGCGCGACGTCAGAAGGTCAAACATCAGACCTTCATCCTCGACACACACTGAACTGACCGCACAAGACACAAAACCAAAACACAAAACCAAAACACAAAACAAAGGGACTTGCATGTTACCGCTGCATCTGGCCGCGAGACCCCACGACCACAGGTATCCCCCACGTCTCTGGGTGTAATCGCCTATCGCCTAGCTGTTCGGGTGCAGACGTGCGCGGTAAGAGATAAGATGGTCTAGCTCTTGGCGCATCTGTCCCCAAGCAAACAACACGATGCTCCACGCGATGCTGTTACCGAGCGTCGGGGAATACCTAGATCCATGAACCGTCTTGGAAAGCCACACGAGACAGACACATGCTGACAAGCAGTCTAGTCACTTACTAAGAGAGAGAGGTATGTAGGTCGCTTGGGTCACAGACGGACGGACGGTGATAGGTCCCAAACCGTCGGCGACCACGATGCGGCCCTGGTGGTATCTGTAACTCTGCGGCTGCTGCATGTGTCCACATGTCGAAACACAGCAAGGCCAGGAGCTTGCCGCGCGTCGAACGAAACAACAGAAACGGGCGCTCTCCATCGCCGCCGTTTCAATCTCTTGTCTGTCGTCCCAGCCCGCCCTGGCTCGCTTCCACCCTGGTAGCCAGCCAGCCAGAGTGCCAGTGCTAGACTAGCAGGCCTGGCGAGCTGGGTATGTCTGCGCTATCCAGCCATCAGCTACACGATATACGCACCAGGCAAGGCAGGCCAGGCTCGCTTAAGCTGAGTGTCGCCGTCCTCACTCGCATGCAAGAACACATTGGGCTACACTCGTTTGCTTTGACCCGTAGTTCGAGAAGCCTGTGGTGGCCATCGATTCAAACAATCGGTCCAAACAGATCCCAACATGCTCAGATCCTGCTGGCAGCCGAGACGAACCTCCAACATAGAGTTCAGCAAACTCCAACCTGTCGTCTCTAGTCTCCTGCCCTGATTCACCCTCGTACGGAGATCACGACCCTGTCCGCAGCTTGGCGAGGATCTGTCCTCCAACCTGACCCTCTCAACGCAACCGGGGCTGGTTGTTTTGCATCGACGGGGTCGATTCTGCTCATGGTAGATCAAGTACGGGCCTGCCTCTGATCTTGTCACACCCTCCCCATACTACCAGGATACACACCACAAGTCTGCACGCATGACGGTGTGGGTAGTCACCAACCCCAGCAACCCCAACCCTTGTTCCTGGATGCCTCGACGTCCGGATAGGATGAAGCATCAGATGCGTTATCGTTATTATCCGGCCTGCTCCCCTGTTTCCTGGTCTTTCTCTTGTTTCTAATACTCCCCTTTGCCCTCCGACGTACAACTTGTGTGCTTCACTCACGACGTTGTTGCGCGCCGTCCTTTTTCATTTCTTTCGCAGCTGGCGACCACTTTCATTCATTGTCCAACTGGCTTGGCTGCTTACACTCTTTTGAACTTACCTTCATCTTCGCCGTTGCTGTGTTCTTGACCTTCGGTCTCTGTCAGTCGTTTTCGTTTCTGGTCTATCACTTCATCTTGTTACCGCTTCCACGGCTCCAGCTTCGCTCGCACGGTACCATACACGGTCGAACAGGAAGGATATCAGTCATCTGAAGTACCCATAGGTGGCATAGCCGGAACGAAACGTCTGGAGGAACTCCGAAACTTGTACTGGTTTACACTTATTCGACTCGTTGGATTCTCGAAGCAGCACGGCCTGTATCTTACAGACCAACACATTTCATCTTCGCTTCGATACCTCAAGGCCGCACCGTCTTCCGTCGCTCATCACCATCACACACCCTCTCGCCATATTCCAAGATGGCCCCACCGATGCAGTTGAACACTCATGAGAGCATACCTTACATTCCGACAAGCGATGCCGTCGATCGTCACGAGTATGGCATTTCGAAGAACAGGAAACTAGCATCCACTGGAGGAGGCAGAGCTTGGAGTGAAGATGAGGTAAGCAGAAAGAGACAAAGGAGCAGCGGTATCTCGCCAGCATGATGTCTAGGACGGGTGACGTTCATGACGATGTAGCTGCGCGCGACTGGTTTTCATGGCAATACTAACTGCCAGGAACAGGAAGTGTACCTTCTGCAGACTCGTCTTCAGAAGATGCCTTACAAGCACATTGCTGCACATCTGAAGAAGACGGAGCTAGCCTGTCGCCTTCACTATCATCAACTGAGCCACGGCAGTAACCGCCGCAAGAGGACAACATCGGTCTCCTCAGGTTCTTCATCCGGACAGTCCCCTGTATTGCCGCCCATCAACCCGTCTTCCAACCACGCATCACCATCCCGGGACATGACACCCCCCGGAAGTGCTGGTGTCCGCGAGCCTAGCTCGCCAGACTACCAAAATCAGATCCACCTACCACGAATCATGTCTGGAAACAACGTCTCACCCCGCCTCCCGGCCATCCTACCCAAGCCGGCTTCGATGTCGCTGTCAAACAGCATCACATCGCCAGCGATGAATTACCCGACCACTGTGCCGGACAGTGCACGATCACTCGGGCCGTCCCCCTTTCCTCAGCCATCACCACTGGCACAGACCCCGAGCCTTCGATTGGACTGCACTCTGCCTCCGCCATCGGCACACGTCGACATACCCCGTCTCCAAGCCATCTACGCGGCCCACCGATCCTCGTTCTGGGGTGCCATCGCGGCCGACTACGGCTCAAGCGTAAGCCCCACCGTGCTGGAGCAAGCATGGAAGGCGAACATGTTCCTGGGAGGAAGCCAAACGCCCATCACGCCTGCTCCCAGTCCCAACGACCGCGAGAGCATATACGACAAGACACGCATTAGTGCTCTCCTCGGCACTGACTCGCTTCCGCGGAGCCCGAAAGAGACAGAGATGGCGAGGCGAATGGGGGAGTAGCGAGCTATCGGTCTGGCGGCTTCTGTGTAAGCTAGACACGGGTTGGGTCTGCCAATACCCCGGGATAGATGGAACCTCAACAAGTCTGTTTTGGATTCCAGATGACGGGCAAGGTGGCTCGATGAGCATGAAGGAGAAGGGGGGAGACCCAAAAAAAAATATTGTTCGATAAATCAACACGTTGGCTGATTCTTATCTGGCAAAACTTCGCTTCGTTCGGCCCTCACGGGATGTTTTACCTTTTGACAGTTGTTTGAAGAAGATACGACACGACACTTTTACTCTTCACACCCATCCATTTCCCGCCAAACAAGCCTTTGACTGTCTGGCTCTTCTCTTCTTTCTTGTATCACTCTTTTTCAACTTTCTTGCTCGCTTGCGCCTCGGCTGGCTTTCTTTTGACTAGCTTGGCCTTCGGGGTTTGGTTTCATTTGACACTCACTCCCCAAAAATGGAGGGCCATCAAGAGCAACGCAACGGGCAAGCTTTGTGTGTGTGTTTTGAGTTTGTTTTTGTTTTGTACGTATGGGCAACAACGGTGGTTGGTGGCTCAGATCGGACCGGACCGGAAACGATGTGACGAGATCAAGCAAAAACAATCAACATGACTACTGGGTTCTTTTTTTCATATCTGGAGTTTCTGGCGTAACATATGTACCTAGCTACCTTACCTACCTTGAGGTACAGGTGTAGGTACTTGATTTAGGTTACATACGTTTCTGTACAATAGCAAAGCAAAGGTGGGGAAAGCTCGGTTTGGGAAGGAGGGAGGCTGCGATTCTTTTTGAGCAAAGCAAATACACTGTGTCTTTCTTTTTTTCCCTGATCAAATCTGTGTGTGGATTTGATGCATGTGTGATGAATGAGTGAGTGAATGAGAGGGTGATTTGGTTTGGGTTGAGATATGTTCGTTGGGTGGGTGGGTGAGTGGGCGATTGAGTGAGCGCCTCACTGATTGCTGCACAAGCGATTGATGTGATGTGATGGAATGCGATGTGACACAATACGGTAGGTACCGAACTCCTTGGCTACGTCCGTGCGAGACTGCTCTCTAGGTCACTGGTATTTTTGACGTTTCTATTATGAGGAGGTATCGAATTGTGCCTATTAGGCGAGTTAGGAGGTAAGGATGTTTCACGTAGCTGTTTGTTTGCATGTGCATGGCATGGCGTGAAACATCTACATAGGTAGAGCAATGACATGGGATGGGGTCGCAAGTAAACACTTTCTCGGGATCGTCTGATGTTCTGGGTGTTTGTTGCTAGGTAAGGCTAAGGTAGGTAGGAGCGCACAGTCTCGCAAGTCGACCTGCAAGTAGACAAGTAGAGTAGAACTAAAATTAAAGAATAAGACTGATTGACGATGAAGCCATGTGGCTGAGGTGGTGGGTTCTGATTTTTTTTTGAGAGAGAGAGATGCTATGTGAGGTGTTGGTTCGTTGGCGAGGGAAAACACCGTGCGAGATTGTTCGAACGCCTCGACTCGCAGACCTCGGGTAAGCTAAAAAAGTACTTACTTTCTGCTTGATGCCTGGCACCTGGCACCTGTATTCATTTGATCCCTCCCGCTGTATCCGGGCTCCGGGCTCCGGGCCCAAGAGTCTGGACGGGACATCTCCAGAGACGATGACGATTTTTTAATTATGTCCCTCTGTATTCATGGCGATTGTGAGTCCGAGTGTGAGGAGTCAAGGAGGTAGGGTATTAACTTTTCCGCTATGCGATGCGTATATTAGATAGACACGGCAGGATAGTTCCATTGTCAAGAAAAGCCACGGAAAAGATAGATGACATAGGATGACTGAACGCGAACTCATACAGGTATACAACCGCACATGCACTGTGCAATACAGGACAGCCCACGGGACCATGGATGAACAATGGATTATAGATGCAAGTTAGATATAACGCATTGACTTTCTGTTTCAATACCTAGTACGTTGTGTGATGCATACATTTACTTACCTAGATACTTTACTTACTTAAGTATCTAAAGAGGTGACAGTAACGGCTGGGTTTGAGCAGCCCTTTGGGCTGAGATGACTAAATGTAAATAACTGCACACATACATACTTACACACACAGTACATACATGGATGAGGGGACGCAGGTAAGATGGATGTGTAGAGCGAGAAAAATCTTTGCAATCCCGTGACAGAGTTAGTTGTGCGGCTGCATGAGAGAATGCGCCTCGTTGCCAGGTTGCGTGCGCCTCTTGCATGGGCCAGGTATTCATTCTTCCATTCGCCTGACAGGATTGCAACACGCGCTGTCGAGCAAGCTTGCATCTCCGGAGGGCTGAACTCAGCCAGCTTGTTGGTTAGTTCGATCATGAAGGCCAAGATGTGCTTGGCTGGCTGTCTACATAGTATGATGGATGAGGTGATGTGATGTGGTTGCTTTTTCGTTTGTGTCTTTGCGCGAATGAGCTGTCATTCTCTTATTCTCTGAGGTAATGCTTTCGTTCGATTGGGATTGGGAGTAGGTATACTGTATTTAGACACTTTAAGTGATACGTTCCCTAAGGAAAGGAAGGACCTTGGGAGCCAAATATTTTCTATTCATGCTTTTTATAAGATGAGGCACTTTAGTATGTTCTACTTCAATTGTTCTAAAGTTGAGCATCTTTGCGGATGCGGTTCTGGTATCGATTTTGGAAATGGCTGGGGTAAGTGGAGAGCTGTTGGTGCAGGTACGTCGGGTACCTGTATTTCGGTGTGTAAGCACAGTAAAGCTTGATGATTAATAGACAAGTCCATACTGTATAAACGGCACTTTTCGATGGTTGGATTGGGATACTTTGTACAGTTCATACGAGGTCATCTCAAACTGTGGTCAGCATCCAAAGCAATTAATTCCCCTTGCACTTCGCATCTCGTCTAGCTTGCCCTTTTCCGACATGATCGTCTCCCCCGGATCTACCTAAACTTTAGGTACTTACAGTACTGACAGGACCGAGCATCTCCTCCACCTGCTCGAACGCCCAGGCACAACAAGCCCGCCCGTCAGCGTCTAGCGCAGCGCATGCATCTCCGCCCCAATTCCTGCCCAAGGTGGTACCAGTACCGGTCTTACATACTGCTGCTTACTTGATGTTGCAAGGACTGAAGCCTCCGGCGGACGGACAGTCGAGACCGTCTTCGTCAGACGTGATGTTGTGATCCGTCCGAGATCGCGGATACACGGGACTCGCTCACCCTGGCTGCAGACGTAAGCAAATCACCACTCTCTCTGTCTCGGTGTCACGCTGCACTATGTAGCGCACGTCCCGTTGGCCATGGACAGGACAAGAGGCACATCGTGACTGGAAAGCAATCAATCTCGTCACCGTCTATGCGTACATGCCCAGTCTATGCCTATGTACGCTTACTTGCCTGCCCCCTCAGTGAGTTGGTAGGCAGGTGAATGCGCATGGTGGTGGTGGTGGTGAAAGCCGACCGATCAATCGTTCTGTCCGAAAGTGGGCGGAGAAATCGACGGTCGGACAGGAGAGGAGAGGAGAGGCAGTTCACGAGCATCGACGTGTCATGCATGCACAGGCGCACAAGGCTGGCTGGGCTTACGGCAACACAGAGCAACGTCGACTTGCGACTTGCTGTTGCTTGCTGGGCCTCGGCGCCGTCGACGCAAGCCAAATCTGGGGATCTGGGGTAATCAGTGGTCACTCTCGAGAAATCTTGCGCTCTTGACTGGTCGGCCAAGATCCCATGTGGGAACGTGACATCCGGACTTGTCTCTCTGTGGCGGCCGGCCCCCCTTGCGAATCGTCCCCAACGCACTCGATTCCTTTGCTCGTACGTGCTGTGCGAATTCCGGTCTGCACGAGCAAGGGTTCCCCAGGATATTCCTGTCCGGGGCCCTGCTGCCGCATCCCAGATCCTGCTCCCCAACTTACCTAAACACAACTGTGGTCTGACCTCGAATCGTCCACCGGTCTACGCTGCACGCTTGATCCCTGCTGCCAGAATACCTACCGACTGTGCGGAAAACCTGACAACCTCTCTACCTATTTACCATGACATGTTCAGCTTTTCTCAGCTTTTCGCACAATTTGATTTCAGCTTTTACCCTGTGACTGATGGACATGAGACTCTCAGAACCGCGCACCGGAACATCGGCCATCCTGGGAACTCGGCATCAGCAATTCACCAGTCTCGGTATGCGACAAACGTATACGTTGTGAAGCAGACATCGCCTTTTGCCGATGTTCTCGTCTTGAAGCCTACGTAGCCTCGTTTGGTATATATGTGCTTGCATTGCCAGGAGGATCGAGACTCTCGCCCAACGGATTCACCGGATAACACAGTCCCAGCATATATATGGGACATCTACCCGCCGACGTCTTGTCAGGCCTTTTGCACCAAGTCCAGATAAGACACACCAGCCCCGGACCGCTTCGATTCAATGTGCTGGTATATAGACTTCCCGCATCATTTTAACTTCCTGCGTGCCTCAGGCGTCTCTCTGGCCGTCCCTCCGCGGGCTTCCGTTCTCCGGCCACCCGTTGAGGCTGTGTCTCTGCATGCATCACCCCATAGAATGATCTCAGGGTCTTGCTTGTAACCACTTGCTAAACAAACGAACTCGCTTCTATCTTACGAACTCGATGCGTCAGTGTGCAGGTTCGCGGTAAATCACTGCCTTTTCGGGGTCCTGATGTGTTGAGCTACGCATTACTTTCGAGGGTCACCTACCAACCAGCTGATTGTCATCACCAAAAACAACCGGTACTGTTACTTGACATTTGTCGCTCTTACATAGGCCTATGCCATGCTGTTCAGAGTAACCAAAGCACCTTCTACCAATTTCCCGAACACATGGATTGGGCCAAGGCATCGCTACCCTGATTCATTTGCATCCGGGGACACTTACATCTTCACTCAAAACCAAACATCATCATCTAAATTTCCCCGACATGGAGGTAAGCCCGTGCCAAACAGCCGGTGATCCTTTCGGGGTACGCAAGCTCCACGCACGGCAGTCTCAAGATGTGGAGCTGAGCAACCGAGCAAGCCATTCTTCTCGAACCCTCTTCCCAGACCCATCATCGTCACAAGCTCGATATGCACAGGAAGAAGAGGCACATCAGATCATCAACATGGGAACTGGGAGGTTACGTCGCGGTAATCGGCCCATGTCTGAACTCAGGAAGCGCCGCATACTGGCCCGGAAACCCAACGGTCCGTCCAACGGTGGGAATGGGCTTCATTCAGTACCAGCAAAACGCTTACGAGCACTCGACGATGTTGATGGCCCTGGAACTGCTAAGTTGCCGATGAAGAAGCGGCGCTTGCTCCTACAGTTTGTGACGTCGCGGCTATCCCTCCCGTTCTCGCTGCCAGCAACGAACATCCTCATCCGCGAGTGCGGCGACAAAATGCCGGTGCTACACCGCATACAACACTCCTTCGGTGCTCGTCGCGCGGGGCACCAGAGCGCTCTCTTCCGGAAAGCCGCCATCATGAATCGTGTGCGTATAGGCGTGCGGACGGCTGCCATCACGCGGGGCCACATAGTCATGGCGGACATTGCGGCGCGCAGAAATGCGTTGAACCACGGCCTGTGGCTTGTGACTACGCCGGTGCCGACGATGGTGTTCCCTTCTAGCGCAATCGCGACGAAGGAGAAGGATGGTGGAAACGGGACCGGAGGTGTGCCGGCTGCTTGGCGGCCGCATACCACGAGTTTTCAACCCCCAGTTGCGCATGCGCAATATCGTCCGCAACAGCAGCGTCATAGCCCAGATGCGACTCACCGCGAAGATCCGCGGAATGATGATACTCACGAAGGTGGACATTCGCATGGCACCACGACAACGCCGATGCATCCACATGCGCATCGAAAAGAATCACCCTCAGAACAACAACGCGTGCTCCCGAGGCCGCGACGACCGTCCTCTGTTCCGCTACTTGCCGACAATGATGCCAGCGACGACGAGGAGCACAGGTCCCTCTCGCCGGTGAGCTTTCAAGATCGGTACATTGATTTCTCAGACGACGACATGGATGACGTCTACGCGGACTTCGGCGTTCTTTTTGGTTCCGCGGCCCGATCCCCAGAGACACCCGGCGCCGTGGGAACACCGACCGAGGAACAGTTCTATGAGGAGTATCTCGATGAGCTGGATGGCATTCACTGGGTCTTCTGAAGGGGTATGGGTGGGCTGCGTGATGGTCAGGGGCGGAAGTGAGTTTCTAACAAAATGGTGTTATGCAGAGCATAGGTATTGAGTGAGTGATGCAGCAAGCAAACATGCTCATAGCTGTTCTATAAAGAACTAAACCTTGGAACCTTGTTATGTCGATCCCCGGGCTTGCCCACCGAGTAATGCATGTCCTTCGTTCTATGTGAGAATCTGGCTGCTATGATACTACATCGGCTTAAAGCAGCCAAGTTCCAGATCATTGGGTTTTCTAGAGGGAGGCATAGCTAAGCTCAGCTAGCTTAACGATGCAATTGCTCGCTCATATACTGACTATGAGGAAACAATCCGGACAAATGACATACAGCGATCGTATTATGTTTCCGAGTAAACGAGCCACCCATAACTAGTATCCCTGCAATATAGATGCCGTTTTTGGCCATTGATGTCCATCGTCCAAATCCCACGTGTGTCGAGGACGCCATCTCATAGGTCGAGCTGGCATCGGGGCTAACACAAGACAAGACGACGGCCAAGCACAGACTAGGATGCCCGCCAAGAGCCTCAATCGAACTTCACGCGCGCCGAGGTCAGCGAATATATAAGGTCGCCAAGTCGCCGAGTCCAGCCCACGAAAAAGGACGAAATCCAATCCATCGAATTGACAGGCAGACACTACGAAGGCCAAGAGGACAAGAGGACAAGCGGACTGAGTTCCTTTCATCGCGACCAAGACACTAGCGGCCGACATGTGTACTCGTACATGGACGGAGTGATGGATGGCCATCGGGTCTTTTGCCTTGTTCAAGCGGCAGCCTTGAGAGTGGGAAAAGCGAGGTTTTGAGGGCGAGGAGTGGTTGTAAGTTTAAGGCATTGGTGGACAGCAATGGCCTGCACTCGTTCCTGGACCGAAGCTTCGATGAAGCATGAGCCGAAAGGGGAAGGGGAAGACGAGACGACTCAATTGCCCATGAGGAGGGAGACATGGCAATTAGATTGATTGATATTTCCTACATCAATTCATCCCATTAACCCCAAACTACGCTTCTAGCTCCGGAAACATTCACCGAAAGAAACAAAATCGCCACGCGCGCTGCCTGCCCTAGTGTCGGGACATGCCAAGTATAGCTGGACAGGCTTGCCAATGCTTGGGACGAGCTTTCTAGCCACACCATCTGCTGCTCGCGTGCCTGGCCGCTTCCGCCCAGCTTCCTCGGCGGCTCTGGGCGGATGGCAAAAACGTTAATGTTGAACGACCACGTTCTTCGATGTGTCACAGTCATTGGTTGGTTCTGTAGGAAAGCTGGGATGGATTTTCGAGATCTGAAGCCTTGCTGCTGCCCTCGGCCCATGCGGATTCTTTGAGACACGAGGGTTAGTGATCTCGATTTGTTCTCGATCCCGACCAAGAGGTACCAAGGCTGGACGGAATAGGACGGGATCGGACATATCCAATATGTAGAGACACATATATATAAAGTAACCATGTGTGTCTGCTCAGGGCTGCAGCTTGGTCCTGCATTATCACACCAAGCCAGTAGGCAAGCAAGATCGACCAAACCAACTGATACCGGAGCCATCTTGTATCTTGTGCGGGCAGCATACCCACGATGGTGTTGACTCAGTACGACTACCTCTTCGCCTTGGGCGTCATCTTCGCGACTCTTGACGCCTGGAACATCGGTATGTAGCATCCGACCCCTAGTATCTACACATCTGCATGCCTTGTGAAAGCAAGGAGGGGAAGGGGGGGAGGCTTTCTTGTTTTGTTAGGTAGCTTCCACTGACATTGTTTCGTGTATAGGCGCCAATGATGTCGCCAACTCGTGGGCGACCTCGGTCGCGTCGCGGTCGTTGACGTTGATGCAGGCCATGATAGGAGCGAGTATCTTCGAGTTCGGAGGAGCTGTTGGCGTGGGTGCTCGTGGTAAGTAACTTACCTACATATCATGAGCTTAGGATTCACGAACACTAACTCCACCTACCACAGTGGCGGACACCATTCGTACCAAGATCGTCAGTCCCGACCACTACGAAGGGCAACCCGCGGTTCTCATGCTCGGCATGGTGTGCGCGATCATGGGCTCATCAATCTGGCTCACCATCGCCACGAAAATCGGTCTCCCCGTATCGACAACGCACTCTCTCCTCGGCGGCGTCGTGGGCATGGGCATCGCCTCCATCGGCGCCGAAAAGGTAACCTGGGTGGCGCCCTCAAGCGCCGTCGGCACGGACAAGATCAACACAGGCGTCGTCTCCGTGTTCCTCGCATGGATCGTAGCCCCAGGTCTCTCAGCCTTCTTCGCCTCTGCGCTCTTCCTCAGCACCAAGTACGGCGTCATGCTGCGCAAGGACCCGGTCAAAAAAGCCTTTGCGCTGATCCCCGTGTACTTCGGCCTCACAGCCGTTCTGCTGGCTATGCTTCTGATCTGGAAGGGAGGTAGCTACAAGGTTGATTTGACCGAGGGCGGGATTGCCGGCGCTATTATTGGTACCGGCGTCGCTTGGGCCGCGCTGGTTGCTATATTCTTCATGCCCTGGCTGTGGCGCGTCGTGGTCGTCGAGGACTGGCAGCTGCGCTGGTACCATATCTATAAGGGCCCGCTTCTCCTCAGACGCCCTGAGCCTCCGACGCCGCCTGAGGACTTCGAGAGCCCGATTCGCGATTTCTATGAAGGCCACCTTACACGCGAAGAGCTGGACGCGCAACGCGCGGCGGAGAATACAGATGATATCGAAGCCGCGGGGGGGGCAGAGGCCGCAACAACGCAAACCCCAACAGACAAAGAAGCGGCCATCATCGCCTCCTCGCGCGACAGCGACACAGCCTCCTCCTCAGCGCAACCCCGGGCGCGCTTCGCCAAGCGCCCGCACAAATCGCTGATCGGGCCGCGGCCCGAGAAGCTGCCGTGGCATAGCGGCGCGATGCTGTTCTGGTACTTCAAGCGGGCGGTGCTGCACGGCGTAGACCAGGACGTGGTCAGCGCGCAGAAGGAGAAGGATATGTTTTCTGGAGATCTGGAAGATGCGCATGCGCGCGCCACGCACTTTGATAATAAGGCTGAGTTCATGTACTCGTTCCTCCAGGTCATGACGGCTGCTACGGCGAGCTTTACGCATGGGGCTAATGATATTTCAAAGTGAGTTTTGCCTTTGCCTTTGTCTTTGTCTAACTCTTTATCCTACCTCCTTTTCCTTACACCTATTTGCCTACATGTTCAGGAAACGCGTACTGACGTGAGCAGCGCCATCGGCCCCTTCGCCACCATCTACGAGATCTGGCGCAGCGGCGAGATCCCCTCCAAGGCGCCCGTGCCGACGTGGATCCTGGCCTTCGGCGCCGGCGCCCTCGTCATCGGCCTCTGGACCTACGGCTACAACATCATGCGCAATCTTGGTAATAAGCTGACGCTCAACTCGCCGTCGCGCGGCTTCTCGATGGAGCTAGGGAGCGCCATTACTATTATTGTGGCTACGCGGTTGAGTAAGTATAGTCCCAACCCCCTTTCCCTTCTCTTTGTCCCTTCCCGACCCCTTTTCCCCTTACCCTTTTTAATTGAATTCATCACCCTTCCTCTACTCCGCCACTATGCATGTTACCCACTCCCAATTCCTGTGATGCGATGATGCGATGATGCGATGGAATATGCTAATGCGACTTGTGCGAAAACAGAGCTTCCCGTCTCGACGACGCAGTGCATCACGGGCGCCATCGTCGGCGTCGGCCTGTGCAACGGCGACTGGCGCGCGCTGAACTGGCGCATGATTGCCTGGATCTACGGCGGCTGGATCTTCACGCTGCCGATTGCGGGCCTTATCAGTGGGATATTGATGGCTGTGATTCTGAATGCGCCGCGGTGGTAGGACAGAGGTGTCGCACATTACCTCATCTTCATTGATCGTTGTCGTTATCATCATCATTAGTATAAGTATAAGTTTAAGTAATTAGAACTAATCAGTTTTGAAACCAAAAAAGGTTTAATGTGTGTGTGAGATTGTGGAATGTCGAGTGTAGCAGAATCAGTTCTGCTTTATCTCGAAATTGCTATGGTAGCCCGTTATCAAATGCCTTTGCGACAGAGTGAAGGAATATAGTAGTAGCCACGTAGTTAAGTAGAATAGTAGAGGTGAGGTGTCAATTCTATTGATTTCTGGACTTCCCCATGTAGTAGGAGCCGCCCAGTCCCTAAATATACAGATCCCATACCCCTAACAGCCCTCGATAAGGGAGTTCCTGGGTTATAGTAAGGCTTATGCTACCTTGGCACCCGATACTGAAGCAGCGCCGGAGGGCTATAGAGCCTTCGGGACAGAGTCCAAAACACCACAACCCTACTACTGTCACATACGTATTAGATAGAATAATAGGAGGGGAATATATTGATCAATTGAAAGCAACGCAAGTACCAAAGCTTCGAAGGTACATGGCTGAAAAGTAGGAAAAAACTAAAAAATTTATCGCACTGGAAATGTCAACAATATATAGTACAATAGTCCACCTAGGCCCTTGATCAACTAGCCCTTTGTCAGATCCATAGCCCCTACAGCCCCATTGCAATGCCCGTAGCCGATTATATAGAAAGAGTTGGGAAATACAAGACTTGTGTGCGACTACCACACAATTAGTTAGTCTTTACATGACCAAATTTGAACGCGATCATTCCTCCTGTAGGACCAGAATCCAAGAACGTGGATGATGAGAAGGAAACCGTCAAAACAATTGATTGTTCTGGATGTGTGAAGGGTCGACTAGGTAATTATCGCCTAGGGGCGTTCTTCGCAGTGGTAAATGTTGGCCAGGCGAAGTCGCTTCCGATCCTGGACCATCATCCGACACATTTTCCAGTCATCGGGACCCTGGCTTGGTTTTTTTATGTTTTATTTTTCTTGCCTGTTATACGCAATCTGTTTCAATGCTTTCGCGGCCTCCCTCTCACACCTTTTCCGCAAGCTTCAAAGTGCTTTTCGAAGATAGTGCGGGAATCGTCTGCACAGCTATCGATGGAGTACCCACACGAGCACACGTACTCGAAAGGGGCTTCAACTATGCAACTTTCAAAATGCTTTCGGAAGTTGTCTTTTCTGGAGCATTGGAAACCGCAGCAGCAGTGCCATTTTAAGGGATTATGACATGCCGTCGTTGTTAAATGGCGCTTAAAGTCCTTGAGTGACCGGAAGCGTGAACAGCTCGGTCGGCCACAGAAGTAAGGCTTCCTTGAGTCTGAGGTTGTCTCGGGATGCCTTGTCGCGATATGGTCGCTGATAGGCGTAGTGTCAGTCGATAATTGGAAATGAGTTCAATATTAGATGATTAGCGACTTACATCAATTGATCGATGTCAGATTGGGGCTCATTACATATTGAGCATGCATGTGCATTGGAGAATGATCTTGGTATGGCTGCATACGAGATCCGAACGGAAGATGTGGGGTTTGTACCCAGTGCTGTTGCTATGGGAAGGCATGATGAAGCGATTGCTAGTGGGGTCTCCTTCAAATAGTCACGCGATGAAGTAGGTTGGAGCAATGAATCACGAAAGGGAGTTGAATGAAAAGCAGATGGGCAAAATGAATCCCTAGAATATTTCTCCCAATCAAATACGTCCAACCAGTCGACGTGGGATTGATTATCTGGGTTGAAGTGATGATCAAGTGAGAACGGGAGGCTTTGAATGTCAAAAGCGCCGGAGGAGCCGGCGCGTCAACGCCAAATGACTATGTCTGGAATAGATTTAGTTCTGGATCGAGGTATTTAGCCAAGCAGAGTTGGTGGTAATTGATGATGCTCACAAACAGAAAATAGCGGAATGGGTTGAAGGGTGCAAGCTGGACTAAATATTACCTATGGACTTACGGGCTGTTACAAGGTAGCAGCAGCACCGGAACCTCAAGCGACCCGTAAGGCCCTAGGCCCTTTTTCTGATTGGCTTGGCTTGAGGGGTAACAAGTACTTTATATACATGGAGGTACCTTCAGATTGGCCAACAGAGCTGCATTAACATGTAAGGCAGACTCCAAGCATGGATCCGAAGTTTTGGGCTGTAAATACTGCATGTACGTATCATCTCTACGCCGAGCCTTTTCAGCACATGCCACCCATCATCCCACACTTCTGTTGTGTTTTTAGGCCCTTTATTTTGATTGGCTTTCGTGCAAAGCTTTCAAAGCAGGCTTGGGGTATTGATTGACACGACACTCGAGAAAGTGTATGAACTTAGCTGAGCATGACAGGCAACACACATTGCAACATCTGCGCGATTGAAGGCCCTTTTCTTGATTGGTCTGGGACAAGGCGTCTTGACGATCATCGAAATCGCAGATAAGCCACATAACGGACATCCCTTGAGATCCCGTCTGCCCTCAAGGCCAATTTCGCTGATTGGAGATATTAACGTTCGCAGAATGACGAGCACAATCGACAAGATGCCCTGAATGTCGTAATAGTGGGAGAAGCAACTGACATTGCATCGTTAGTGCCGGTTTTGAGCCGAATTTCAAGATTGAACTTACTTTGGAGGACTATGTGAATGTCAATGGAAGTTCGCAATATATAAAGACAGTCTGATCACATAGCAATATCTAGTAAAAGGGCTACATTGTACCTTGTTCTGATAACTGCTCCAACAATCAACTTCGTCAACATAGTACCAGGTCCAGCCCATATATGATCTACTAAATCACGCTTCACTTTTACCCAACTCAACACTCCCTCACCGAGACCCAAGAAGCGATACCGAAAAGTGTGGCACGATGTCTGAAGCCCCCTTGAAAAGTAATACATTCTCACCCATCAAGCTTCACAAGACAAACTGACGTGTCGCTCAAGGCAAAACCGCCTCTTCACGGAAGCACCCCAGTGAGCAACTACTAGGTTGGCTCAACCAAAGCACGAAAGAAGACCCGTGGAACTCTCTCAGAGGCTATAAGACCGGCACTGGCGAAGAACGTGGGAATAGTACGAAAAGCACTAAGTCGTATGAATATGCTGATTCAATCTCTCTGGGCGGCGAATTCGACAAAAGAAATACTCGAAAGTAAAATGGGACTGTGTATACGGAGGAAGGTATTCACGATAGTGGAAATAAATACAAACTGCTTGATCAACACAGTAGTGTGTCACTAATTAATGAAGTTCGGCTTCACGATGGGATTTCGTTATTGTCCAACATTTGCTAAAACTTGCACTTGCAGCGTCTTTCTCATGCTACCAACCAGTTCTGCCAAGGCCTGGAAAAGCTCGGATTCAAATTCACGAATTTCAGATTGAGTCTTGGTTTGGGTTTCAAATTGAGATACAAGTTGAGTTCCAAGTCCATCAAAATCGAATTGGGGAAAGAACCGTGCGTGTAATGGCCCTGGCTTAACTACAATGGTCTGGAATGGTTTCAAAGCCTTGAATACTATCTGTTCTAGTAGGTAAAGGATTGATGCTTTGGGACTTTTAGTGCCTGTGCTTAGGTGTTGGATTTTCCTTGTCGTAGAGACGGGCCATCAGTCCAAGGTCAAATTGTACTCTTGTTCCCGCTCGCGCATTCGGATCAATATGTCAGGTGCTACGGTAGCATGAGCCTCACTGGGACCCAGGGACTCTTTGGCAAGGGGTTATTTGGATGTCAGAATCGTGTATATAAAGACTAGCCGACCCCAACGGTCCGATAGAGCCCAGGAATCAATAGAGGTAACGCCTGAACCCTACTATTCCACTTATCTACGTGACTACTACTGGATTTCTTCACTTGGTATAAAACTACCTGAGGCAATGTTATAGACTCTAAGTGAAAGGCAGTGACTGTGGCTATCTTCAAAATGAGATTTCCCAATTCTGAATCTCTGATCGAGCAAAGTTCCGATAACGTTGTCCAGCTGTGATTGCCTGCTTGGTAACGTTTGAAGGCTGCTTACCTAGGTACTAAGTAGGTAAATAGATACCTTGCGACATCTGCTCTACCTAAAACGTATGCACTGTTAATTCCCATCGGCTCTAGTAGGAGTGTTTATCTGCTTCTATTGACTGCCTTACCTTCCATTCCCTTTTAGACGCCCTGCTTTCTCCTATCTCTTAGTTGTGAAGTTTTCCGTCTGAAATACGTTCCAATATTAATTTACTCCTTATATTGCATCGCCATTGTATTAATCTAAAAACGCGGCCCCCACCCCAACTCGCCACCGCCACCCTACACGGCCTTAAAACCTCCATGTCTTAGGTAGTATCCAAGATGTCACACAGAATGCATGCGTATACAAAGATTTCGGGTACCATTCAGCATTCTATTAATAAATGTGAGCTTGGCAAATTGAATCATGTTTTGATTATCAAGGTGCTATATGCGGCTATAAGTCTCCTCTGCTTATACAAGAACACGGATTCAATGGAGTCTTTAAACGGGAACTGTAGTTCTAAGTTTTGCTCTTGGGACAAGTGACTTTAATCCTGCTTTTGATACTATGACATATCGTAATTTTACCGGGTCGATAAAGAAATGTAAGTCATACTATTTACGAAACCACAGCGTACCAAACCGCTTTATGATGTTGTACGAGATTTGGAGCCCCCAATGCATGGACATTTTGTGAGGGGTAGTTTTGTTAAATCGCCGTAGCATTCGTCATACAATACCTGAGAAGGCAGTGCGATAGCATCAACACACCCACGCACTCCGCCCCCTTTCATCAAGGCCCCAGTAATATCTCTTCGACATGAAATGAAATGGGGCAACTGCAACGCCGTCATATCAGTCATTCGCCTCGCATTGAGCTATTCTTAGACTTTGCCACCTTCGTTTTGCGAGCGCTTTCGACTTTAATCCGCTGTATTTATTGTTGTAATTCGTGTTCAATGTGGCTGAGAGAAATATTGGAATGCATAATCATATATGAAAAGTCTTTTGGCCTACTGCGTATCTGAGATGCGATGGTATTGATCGAGTTCCTTCGATTATGCCAAATTTCGCATGCCGTTGACTTATTATAAACGGATGTCTGATCATGTCATGTAAGGCGGGGTTGCCTACTCTTCACCTCGCACAGCATAGGCTTACTGAGATTTATTGGCTGCCTGAATGTCTGCCGTTCCGATGAGTAGCAGGCTGTTAGATGTTGTGCTACTACCTCATAGGACCCCATTGGCGGGATGGAGTTCTCCTGAATGAAAGGGGTTGTGTGTCACTATAATCACAACTGGGCGTCGAAACCCCATATTAGCGCACATCCTCGTATGATGATATTCATCGCCATGGATGGGTATCAACAAAGTATGTAACGTAGCAATAGTGTATGTTTAGTATGACAAGATAGTCTTGTCTAGCCTTAAGACAGGGGTATATCACTCAACGCCGACTCCCTTCAAATACTCACTCAGCCCAGATGGCCCATCAGTAACGAAGTTCAGCAACCCAGACGGAGCAAAGACCTTGAGCCCTGCCCTCAATCACCTTCTCTTACACCACCACGGAAGCTCTCAAAGCCGAGGCTTGGTCAACCCACGGCCAGACCTTGCAGTACCAGGTTCATCTCGGCCTGTGGACAAACTGGTCTCGAGGCCAGGTACTGGGTCAAACCCTTACAATATCACGCCAGAATGGCAATCTTCTGATCGCATTTACGGCTTTCTTCATTGCCTTCGTCGGGTCGCGATTCTGGAGGATCGCATGCTTTGGACTTCACCGCTACCACTCTACGAACGATCCTCGAGGCGCCATTCACCACCAGCGACAGATAATTCTTCGCAATACCGTCTCGGCAGATTCGGCCCTTGTATTGTTCAGCTCCATGTTCTGGGCATGGCGACACTCATCCCGGGTTTTCCTGCATGTGTTGCCTTCTTTCTTGGCGGCTCTCTTTTGCCTGAGCGCATTCACTGTTGCCGGAGGTTTCTCATCTCAAATATCATCCTCTGCCGGCACTGAAGTGCTTCTCAATGGAAGCGCATGTGGCATGGGGGGAGTCGGGGCCCTACACGGACCAGAGAGAGCTCACCGCTCACAGGAGGCGAAAAGCGCTCTTAACTATGTCCAGCAGTGCTACACAAATTCGACAGGGCTGATGGACTGCAATGCATACGCCACCGAGCGAATTCCTACTTACGTTAACTACGACTCCCCTTGTCCGTTCAATACAAGCATATGTCGCACCGATTCTGCGAACATCCACCTTGATACCGGATTTGTGGACAGTCACCATCACTTGGGAGTAAACGCTCCTCAAAACGAGAGGATACTTTCTCGACAGATCGTCCAGTGCGCACCGTTGATGACGAATGGTTACAGAATGCCTAACAAAGAAGGTGGCGAAAACTATACCTTATACGATTATGGCCCCTTATTATTGTCAAATGGCAACCCCAAATATACGTATAAAGTCAAAAGTGTTCAACAACAATATAGCCACCACCCAGGGGACAGGATCGACACAAATTATCTTCTAGTGTGAGGTGCACCCCCAATCTGAAACATATTGACCGCTAATCCTTACGACGCTCGCAGAGCGTTCTCGTCCTATGCATCGAACGGCAGTACAGGCTCTCTCCTATCAGACTTTGTTCCCCGCGATGAAATATGGCGAACGGATGCCGATACGTTTCTCATTTTCCTGAGTGGAAACGGTGTTGTATACGCGGAACCTATGAATGACACCTGGTATCGTGCGGTCGACTATGATGTGGAAGTGGGACTCCCGAAAGATCATATACAGACATATCGTCCAGCCGAAGCCGCCTCGCCTCTGGCGTGTACAGCACAATTCCAGTTCTGTTTCGGCAATTCAAAGAGATGTGGCCCGTTGGGAGGTTTCCTCGATGCGTCCGCTGGGGCTTTTGAACTACTAGGCATCAGCAGAGAACACGTGTGGGACGAAAACACGGAGCTGGTGCCGGGGACCACAGCGAACGCAGCGGCCAGCCGATTTTCTTGGTTCGCCTCGATACTGCGAACGACCCTGCCGAGCATTGCAGACGTCTTCCTTGAAAACGGACCAGATGCGCTCGCATCGACACAGACACTGACCGCCAGTGTACAGGGGAAACTCCCCCTTAATCAATGGCAGATTGATATAACGCACGCTTGGGCCATTACCATGGCATTCTGGCAGGCCACTCTCGTGGAGACAGCGCGAGGACCAACGGACCCGGAACTGGCAGCTAATAAGGTCGCGCCGGCCGATTCTGCGCAAAGACAGATGTGTTCGAACCAGGTATGTTTGATCCAGTGAGCCTAAGACCCATTCGGCGGCTAACAGTAGCGTGCGATAATTAGAAAATCCGGAGCACAGCCTACACGTCTTTCAACTTCTTTGCCCTTCTTTTTACATACATTTCAGGACTTGTCATCGTAGCGATATCCTTCTCCCTTGAACCACTAGTAGATTACCTCCATCGAAAACGGGGTCATGCAACCTATGCGCACCTCGAATGGACAGCAAACAGTGTACTACAACTCCATAGGCTCATGCACGACGACGACTCCGAAAAGGCACTGACGTGGTCGCATTGCACGGAACAAGTTCCGACCACTTCGGCTACGGTGCCTTTGGCTGCTCTAGATATCACAGACCCAACACATCCAAAGCTGAACAGAGCGGCAACAGCAATAGACACCGCATTGGTCTCTGAAACTACTCCGACTCTCGACGGGACGGAGGTCGGTGACACCGAAGACGACTCCGGCACTCCTAGCTCCCCAGAAATTCGCATAAATGAACACTGTGGAGGAGTGACTGCAGTTGTCCAGGAGCAATCGCCGTACACGATCGAGTCTGCCACCCCAAGTCTATCGTCGCACATTGCCGTGTTTCCAGATGATGAGATAATTCCCGAGCTCGACACCACCAATGCCAACGAAGATACAATCAGAACGGTGCCATCAGCCCAATATCAACTACAGCTACGAACCAATTCCAGATCCGCGACAGCATAATTACCATTACCGCTTTTGAGAGACTTAGGGACAACAAAGGGGAAGCGAATTGTCAAAGCAGATAGCCTATCACTAGAGAAGGGGGTGGTAATTAGTATTGGACTAGCGCAGAAACAGGCAGACTGGAAAGCTTGATCATTCACGTAAGATCAGAAACATGAAACCTTGAAATGTCGCGTTGAATACAGAAATGAAACTACGATGGGAGTATACTCATGCAGCGATGACTATGCCTCTGAATAGAGTTATTACGAGAAGTTGGACTTCATTGATTTCATTATATAAAAGCTGTTTTTATCAAGTTTTCTTTCTCAAAAAAATTATTGTACTATTAGCTTATTTCTCTTCCTAACTATTTGATAATTCGACTGTTATGTAACATGATAGTTAAACATATAACACTACAAATGCCGTGCGCATCACAAGAACACGCACAACGAAACCAATAGTGCAACAGCCGCGGGAGGTAATCGTAGTTTTGAGGACACCGAAACAACTGGTATAGTTGCTGAAGGGTATGCAGTGGTTTCGCTTGAGGGGATAGAATCTGCACCTTCAGTCGTGGCAGAGCCGTTTGTGTTGGTGGACGAGACGGTTGCGATGGGCTCACTTGTGGTGCTGCTGGGCTCAACTGTGGTTGATGACTCAGTCGTCAGACTAGACTCGTGGGTAACAGTAGATTGAGCGCTTGATGTGTGCTCAGTCGTTCGACTTGACTCACTCGTAGTGCTTGACTGAGCTGTCGTTGCTGCTGCCTCAGTCGTTGCGATAGACTCAATTGAGGTAACACTGGGCTGGGCTAGTGTCGCTGGTTCACTTGTGAGGATAGGCTCGTTCGTGGGTGTTGGCGGCGGAGGAGGAGGGAAAGAAGACACGCTAGATGGCGGCGGTACTTCGAAACTCGTCGGATCCGGGGTGGGCAATTCGCTAGACGACGGAGGCGTGTCAGGCTCGGAAGCGCTCCCAGGGCTGGAGCAAGAGAAATCGCTGGCAATGTCGCGGATATGGCTCAGCGACGAGCAGTCGAACTCGGACGCAGGTGAATGCACGCGGAAAGAGCCGACTTGCTCCAGGGCCGGGAATAGTATCTTTTGAAACACGTCATTGTTGTTCTCATCGTTCGCGTCGAGAACGACGTGGCCGACCCTCTTGAGCGCCGAGAAGTCGACGGTTTCCAAAGCTCTAACCCCTGTTATATATAGCCCGCCGTCTATGTCTGTAAGCTCAGGTGCAGAGACATCCATGAAGCCAGCAGTGTTGGTGACGTTGAAGTCTCCGTAGACATGTCCTAGAACAGGGAGTTCTATGCTGCCGCCCCCTGGGCTGTAGGCGTCCGTGTCGTAGAAGACCACGCTTCCGGCGGCCTCGAGCGCGGGGAAGGAGATCAGTCGTTCGTCGACGTCTCTTTTCCCCGCGAGGCTGTTGTAATCGATATTGTTCCCAATGAGCACCGACCCGCTGACGGTCTTGAGTCCGGAAAACACCACATTGTTCATGCGTTGGTTATCCACGACACGGATGTTGTCGGCTGTCTCTAACTGCGGAAGACCGTCATAGTAGAAGCCGTCGAAGCTGGGGTAGTCGGGAAGGAAGCCGCTCAAGTCTGTCGCCTCAACGTTGAGATTCGAGACTGCGATGAGCTTCGGAGCATGCCACTCGTAAAAGTCGTCATATATGAAGGTGATGTTGCGCCACTCAAGGTTGTCAATCTTGGTCACTTCCGGGAAGTTCACTCGCCCGTTGATTTGCGGGCTTGCGAACGAAAAACCCCCTAGGTGGGTGGCATTGGGGAGCGAAACGTCTTTCAAGATGGAGTTGTCGTGGGCGATGAGAGTGCCGGTGATTTCCTGGGGCCCGTCTAAGAAGAAGTATACAAAGGCTGGGTCGACGAGGATATCGCCGTAGATGGTGCTGCAAGCCTCGAGTTCATCCAGAATGTCGTAATTCGGGTTGGCCACAACGATGGTACCGCCGTCCACACCGCAATCTGGGAGGAAGTCAGCGAATGGGTACATGTGCGTCCGGATACATACAAGCAATTACTTACCTGCAAGAGCTCTTCCCAGCAGGGGAAGTGCGTAAATGGATGCTGCGAGCCTCATGGTGCTGTAATACTTTCACCACGTAACGCGTCGAGCAAAGTTCAGGCATATGATCGACAGCGCACCTCACATTGCACAAACAAGCGGCCCGACCCTTCTATTTAAAGCAGATGTATCGCATGACGCCGCAAAACGCATCTTCAGTTCTACGAATGCTGCCTAGTCCTGCAAAAGGCGTTATTGTTAGGCTCGATGGAAGGCTGCATACAGCATCAGCTCGTCTTGGCAGGTCATACTTACGGCGTATCGGCGCCAAGACTGCAACGTGAGGTGGACTGGACTAACTACAATCACGATGCTAGAAGTCTAGAATCTCACGATCCCTTGTAATGGTACGTTAGAACTTCCTTGAAAATGTTGTTCATCCAATAGTGCGTCTGACAACTCTCCCCTTGCAGGTGTAGATGGCGCTGCTTTCGTCCCTTGCATATTTAGCCTAGGCTTATCCTTCCTAATCTGCTCGCGATGCACACCTAGGTATGAGGCTATCGTATGTCTTCCGATGGCTTACCGGGTCTCTTTCCAACTCCGCCCATCTCGCATCTTCGGGTCCTGTATAGAGGATTGCTAGTGAAGATATGACGATTATAGATATAAGGTGCGGCGCATAGACTTATTGAAGAGCGATGTATTTGCTGCGCTCCCGCCAGCGCTCGCTCTCACGATGAACTTGTTACTGTTGGTGCCAAGACAACAATGAGATACATGCATGCTTAGGGCAATGGAAATACACTACATGTTGAGTCACTACCCCAGTCGTCGCAACCTGACATGCAGCAATGACTATAGCCCTGATTAGAGTCAGTATGAGGAGTTGGAGTAACCAAATTTCCTCAATGCACCGTTGCAATGATGGATGCGGGAGCGTAGGAATAGAGTCAGCCAAATCAGCACTTGGCAACTGGAGCGCGAGGCTATTATGCGGAGCTTGATTGGGAGGGATGATGGTGGTGGTGGTGGTGGTGATGATAATGCTGATCTCACGGCGTGGGAGTCGGAGGTTGGGAAATCGGCGGCGCTGGCGAGGGGTGTTGATACCGTGGAGAAAAAGACGGGGAGGTTTTGAGCAGAATATCTACCTAGCTATGTCGTTGGGGAAGTTGCATCGAATTCGCTCCTTGTTGATGTGTCGACTTGATGATAGAGTGTTGTTCCTAAAGTCTGAAATAATCTCATAGACCGACCAGGTTCCCACTCAACGCAGTGACTCAAGTCTCATATTGCTTATTGCAATACGTTCAACTTGATTTTGCGAAGCCTTTGGCCTGCGTGTCACTCGCTCATCTGAAGGGTCAAAGTGACATGGTGTGGCACGATTGTAGTACGACTTACAAAGAGCCAAGTCCAGCATGTGCATTATACTACTATGAGGCTTCTAGACTGCGCGCAACGAGTGCCGTTGGCACCGTATTTGCCACCAACGAGCAAGTATAGAGGAGCCGAGAATGAAGAAAGACACGATCCCAACACCAGCCTCACGGCTGTCCGGCATCCCACCTGCCGACATTGATCAGCAACGTAAGATCGTCCGAAAGCAAAAGGACGCAAATCGACTCCCGCACCGTGCCCAGCCCTCCGGAGAAGAAGAAGCCGTCGCGACTAGCCGAGTCGGCGTACAACTCGCCGTACTCCAAGTCCGGGGCGCCGTGCTGCGCGGGCGACCCGTACGCCGAGCTCCGGGGACGCGCGCTCTCGACGATGGGGTACGACGCGCAGACGATGATCAAGCGCGGGGTGCTGTGGGCCGAGGACCAGGACCCGTTCGGGCACCCCGGTTCATGCACTTCCTCGGCATTGGCTTCCACCGCAGAGCTACGGCGAGTACCTGGGAGTACGACGCCATGGTCCGAGGCTAGAGCGTCATCCCCGTTGTGCGCAGGTACGAGCTTGAGATCCGAAGGCAGGTCAGGTATCGTGATGCGGTATGTGCTGGAATCGTAACTGTATACTGATGCGCTTCGCTTTCGTCGTTGTGAATATCATGATGATAAAGTCACCCCGTCTGGGCTGGTAGAAAAAAATAGAAAAATGATGAATCGGTTTCGTTCACTGATCATAACTGACATGCGAACAAACAGCTCATCGTGACCACTAGGCCAGACCGCATGGAGCCGACGCGCTACTTCGGCACGACCTCGCTGTTCTCCCTCAAGCAGCAGGCTATCGTGGCCGAAACGAGAGGCAATGTCACGTTCATCGATGCCGGCACTGGTCGTCCTGTCGATATCCGCGGCGTCAGTGATGGGTGGTCGAGGGTTTATGAAGGCTATGTGAAGACGGTGGAGGCTGCGCAGGCGTTCAGGCAGAAGTGGGACGAGAAGAAAGCAGCAGCGCGTACATCGAAAATCTAAGAGTGGAGAGTCAATTGATAGAGAGATGACAGCAGGTCTAGTATTAGTACAGCGCAAAGCTTGGGGCATCATCTCTGTATTGTCTGATTGGACCCATCACTGTCCACGACAGAGAGTAGCTGGTTGAGATGAAGTCAGATTTCTGGTGGGTCGCATGGAGATTGACCTATCAAGGGCGTGCAGACGGCTTCTTCACCGTGAAATTATGAGATGATAGTCGTGATAGTTGAACCTCATCATCAACAGATTCAACACTATTAGATACAGACCAGAGACAGTAACACTTTAGACTTGATAAATCATTTAATTCATTGTTCATTATCCTATGATCCGTAGGATTACTCCGATGATATGAATATCATAGAAGTTTCAAGAAAGTGTCATGAGATTTGTCTGAAATGAGCATCGTGACTTGACAGTGAACCAATCTTGATGTATATAATCCGATTTGTTTGTTCAGGTACTTATTCGGGGTTCGCCAGGGGTAATCCATGAGGTCCCATCGAGCAGGGACAATTGGGATATGCATGAATGTACGAGATACATATTGTGGATGTAGACCTAAGTACGTGCGAGTGATTATCTGATTTCCAGGTTTCTGTACCTCCGTCAAGGTACATGAGCCGTTAGCGTCACCTGTTGCCGGTGACGATACATTGAGGAGGGGCAACCTGATGGAGTGGCTCGAGTGGTACCTTACTGTGGCTGTGGCGCAAACGAGACCGTTAGCCCCACTTGATTGTGGCTGGTGCAATCGAAAGGCTGCCCCACCACCGGACCACCTTGACAATCCAGAATCAGATTAGCCCTAGATTAGCCGGGCCTCCCCCCACCACCGTTCGGTAGTAGCAACGCCTCGACACATTCTGCACACCTTCGAGCCAGCCGCCGAACCGGACAGCGATCAACGACATCACGACCGACTCTCGAGATGCCGACTAGATTCAGCAAGACCCGCAAGCACCGCGGCCACGTCAGTGCCGGTAAAGGTCGCGTCGGCAAGCACAGGAAGCACCCTGGTGGTCGTGGTATGGCCGGTGGTCAGGTACGAAATATCCAATGCTCAATGTCCAAGTCACTACGGAATCGCTAACCTTCGTCGACAGCACCACCACCGTACCAACATCGACAAGTACCATCCCGGTTACTTCGGTAAGGTCGGTATGCGCCACTTCCACCTGCAGCGCAACCACTACTGGAACCCCATCGTCAACCTCGACAAGGTAAATAAATAAACCCAATACCACCGCTTCCGCTCCCGGCCCCGATGCGACAAGAACAACAACAAAGTCACTTCGATGGTGCTGTCCCGTCAGCAGCAAGGAAGGAACCCATGCTAACACCACAACTCTTCCGTTTCTAGCTCCCCTCCCTCCTCCCCGACGACGTGCGCGAGAAGTACGTCTCCGGCCAGGCCAAGGACACGGCCCCCGTCATCGACCTGCTGAACCTCGGCTACACCAAGCTGCTCGGCAAGGGCCGCCTGCCCGGTTTCCCCATCGTCGTCCGCGCCCGCTACGTCAGCGCCCTGGCCGAGAAGAAGATCACAGAGGCCGGTGGTGTCATTGAGCTGGTGCCGTAAGCGACGAATGACTAGGATATGGAAAAATGGAACAGGGTGAATTTTTAAGCATTTGACGGTGTTTAGGACGGTTGGGAAGGGAATCGGGACGGTCACTTTTATGAAAGACAAAAAGGAAAAGTCGCGTTAGGATCACGATAGAAATCCGAAATTCCCACCAATCCAATCAATCTATCATGACATTGAACCAATTCCTATTCGGACGCGGGTCGCTTCGGTCTTGGACAACTTGATGCTGGCGTTGGACTACAATGTTGTCTCCGCAGAGCGCGGTGTTGGAGGTGCGCTGAATGGCGTGGGCACAGTGCTGAGATCTACCCTCCCCAAACAGAAGCTTACAATTGCGATTCTAAGTCTGGCGAAGTTTGAAATAAATGGAATGCAGTCTTGACCTCAGCCATGACAGTCTCGACACAGAGAGAACAATTCCATCCGGATGTTATCCATAGCATACTAAGCGCCGAGTAATTGAGCTCGCAGCTGCTGCGCATCGGATCATGCAATTGCCCGTCGTGTCATATGTGTGTGCCATCACTGCTCAAGATAAAATCGCGCAATAGTCCACTTCATGCTATTACCAGCCTAGGACTTGTTGTCCGTGAGAAGAAAAGAGGGAAAAAAAGAAAAAAAAAAAGGGGGGGGGGGGGGGGGGGGGGGAACAGTATCTGTACCTGACCTGGCTATTTTGGTATAAGCGCCGGGTCGCCGCTTTAGAGTGCTTACCTAAGGTAGTCTCAATCAATCCGCACCCTCGTTTGCGACAGGAAGGGGGTTGAGATGAGACCCTGACGATATGTCTGTCAGAATACTACTTACTTGCTTACTTACTAAGTCGCGACTTAGGTTGGATTGGATTGCGTGCCCAGTGATGAAATACTACTCATCTAGGTAACCCATGAGTGCGCAGCACCTCACCGGTTTCAAAAAACTCACTCGCTTTTTTAGCCAAATGGCATGGCACGGACGTTGTGATGGGCAAACAGCAGGTAGGCATATATTTTTAATAATGTAGCCTTACATTTACACATATATGGGCGCGAAAGCCCTTTGCCGAGTCCTGTGCTCTTAAATACATAACTTATGTTTGTGTTCTATACATAATTTCATCTTTCATCATGTCTGAGCGAAAGACCTGATCACAATCAATCATGAGGCGAAGAGGATCATTACCTAATACTGAACTATGTTCAATCTATCTGATAATAATGCTACTAGACGTTGTCAGAACTGAACGTGGCGCGGAAGGTGGTGCGGTGTGCGTCGCTTGTCTCGTTTTGAGATCGTGATGATTGGCAGTAGGACTGGACGGTGCAAAGGGTCGGGGTTTGGTTTGGTTTGGGGCGACTCAAACTCGGATCCGGATCGGGGTTAGGTGAGGCTTCGAGGGTAGATTTTCTTGTCTTGGACTGTTGGTTTGTTGCCTGGTTCGTGGTGTCTTAGTGTCTTTGGCGTCTGAATTCAAGGCACCATGTCTGTTTGTATGATAAATACAGACCACCTGGGCATGTTGTGAAGCATGGAATTGATTACCTAAATCTTAATATCAATTTAATTCAATATTCGCCCTTGAGAGTTGTTTGAATTGCAAGGTTTGTTGAGTTGCCAGGGATTGAAAATATGCTCTTGGGCTGTCCTATTCCAGTTGTTAAGTGATTCGTGTTCATTCGTGTTCATAAAGGCAATTGTATTAGGTTAGTTGCAAGTTGGAATTGGAAGCCTTGACGTTTCGTCGGTCGCTGGCTAAGTCTGTCCTGTCCTGGGTCCGGCCAAGTTGGATGGATGGCGACCCGCCATCCTGGAAGTATGAATTCTTTTTTCTTTTATTCGCACGAACGACGGATATTGATGGGTGGCGTGGTGGTCCCTGCTTGCAGATTCGTAGGCGACGTCGAAGCTACATGAGGCTGCATTGCATCAACAGGCGTTGTTGCATGATACTTCTAAGAACTTATCTTTGAATTCCAACTCTGCCAAACAAACAAGCACATATACATACATGCTTGTGGTCATGTACTTATATGGCAATCAATACCTGCAGGTGACAGCCATGTACTTAGCTGTATGTATTACAACGCAACTTCATTATAGGTACCTGCGGGACTGGGCAGATCCAAGTATCGTGAAGAGCCCTGATTGCGATCGAGAAATTGCGGGGAAAAAGGGGGGACGGGAACGGCGGGGACGTTGTTCAAAAGGTACGAGAAGTAAGTACAGTACAGATCGGGAGGATACCTCGCGAGGACTTCGAGGATCCTGGCGACGGCACGTGCAGTACTTACGGCTTGGCACAGAGGACTTTGTGGGAAAAGGGTTCGGGTGGAGGTGGTTCGATGGCATCTAGATCTATATGCTTGATTCTGATGTCTTTCGGTTTGTTGCAAACAAGTTGCAGATGTGTGATTGGTCTTAAACTAGGTAAATAGAGTTGCGCTTTGCATATTGGACGGTATGCTTACCTACTTTGGCGAGTATTTAGGTAGCTAGGTATCTTGCTCAGACTTATACGAGTAATTCAAACATGCCTGAACTTGTGGCTAGTAGTTAGATTTGATCTTACACAGGTGTTTGGTTCTTGAAGTACAATTCGTCTATTGTAATTGTTTCCTAACTTGAACCTGAGGCTTTCGTTCCTTTACTCTAATGCTTACATCCTCCAGTAAGCATATGGCTGTTATATTATATGATAGAGTTCTAACGCATTTAACCAACAATAGGTAAGAGGTTACGGTTACTAGGAACTATTTCGTATGTAAGCAGTGTAAACCCACCTATTCGTTATGTTCTAATTACTTAATTGCAGCCTTACAGTAGCCCGCCGAGCTGTGATTCAAATAGCACAGGGAGGCAGGTGAGCAAAGATGGGGGCGTGGTCGAATCAGTCACAATCGGGTAGGTAGGAAGGATAGCGAGCGTGGGCTAGGACTGTCCTGCAATAGCAATGCGCTAAGGCAACATCGCAACATGAAGGTTTCTTGTCCAATTGGCATGTCAATTGCTGTATGTGTGTGGCCAGGAAATTTGCCGCATCAGTTGGTAACGCAGCATGACGCCGTGTTTGCTCCTGTGTACCAAGTTAGCCTATCTCGCCTAACGATCACCTCAGCCAGTCCATTCCCATCCATGGTCCGATCTTAGCCTGACCCCACCCACCACATGCACGAGTACGCCGTTTTTAGACTGTACACGTGTAAAGTACAAACTGGCCGAGTATCACCAAGATGCCTGTTCGTTAGCCTGACCTCATCGCGTACAGCATGAGTGGGCATGTATGTACGAGTACAATCACTGGAATTACAGCCTAGGGCGAATATGTGATGTATGTAGCATGTGGGTATCGAGGAGCACAGCAGGTAAGGGACAGGTATTGAATGAAATGCGATAAGATGCCAGCTAACAGCTGAGAGTGACACAGCAGCAACTAAATAAGTATCCTTGCCTCAAGGTTAACTCCCCAACTCCCAAGGCTATTATTAGATCCGACCTGAGGTCATACTGTTGGTGGTATTGGAGATGCAAAAGATGCAGCTCGCTGAAACCAACACAGTTGTTGGCTCTTCAGCTGCGTTCTGTTTGTCAGGTTAGTTAGTGCTTACTGCACTGCTGTATATGCAGATATCCAACTGGCGCACGTCAACTTCCAGTGTGAGAAGGTGGTGGCGCTTGTTATGCTGTTGCAGGTATTATAGGTATATTCGAACTTGGGCGCAATGATTCCGCTCGCAACATGATCAAAAACGTCAATTGCCAGTTTGAAGTTTGAGACCAAGCTTCACCCGTGCAGCTACCCTAGACGGGCTAGATAACACTCGTATCCTTCCCCCAATTATCATTGCAATCTGGCCGCAGCTGCTGATTGTGTTTGGGAAGTACCTCGGTATCTGCCTCTATCTCGTATATGAGCTGGCTTTTTGATTGGTTGGTCGTATATCATTCCGCCCATATTGACTCCTGATTCGTTGGATTGAATCGCTTTGATCTCTTGTCACTTTGCTTTTCACATGTAGCATTGGGCTTCGAGCACATAAATAACAGGCCCTTTTTCTATTCCCTCTGCTATGATCTCAGATTCAGCTTCCAATCTAATATGGATTGATTCCTCGAATGACCGGTTCCCAGTCGTGTAGGTGTACTTGCGCTAGCAAGGTGCTTGTACCTATCGCCTAATTCGGTTAGTAGCAGAGAGCACGTGCGTGGACATATCCGTTTGCACTGTGTGTCATATTTTAGTACCAATAGAATTGAACCCTGGCTGATCTTTGATCAAGGCTACAGAGGCATCGAGGTACGGTGAATCTACAGTTGAATCGCATATATATCACAGGTATCTGGGGAGATCCCGCCGCGCTTGCGAGTACGCAAAGAGTACCCGAGTACAGGACCGCGAGGGAATGTGGACAGTGCCAAGATCTGGAGGTCTCACACAAACGAAATAGGAAAGGGCCAGATAAAACAATCACTCGATAAAATACCTTAGGGCATGCACTTGGGCTTGATCGACCTTGACCGAGGCCCGCCTTTCTTTTCCAGTTCACAATCGCCACCGACCGAACCGTGACGATGCATGTTCGCAATCCACCCGAGCCACCAGCACCATCTTTCTGAGCTTGGTGTGAGGTTGTCCTTCCATCTATTCCACTCTTGGTAGTACCGTACTTGTTCGGTACCACGCTAGGGATTACCAATTACCAACGGTACGCACCCGCAAATGAAGAGTGACAGGCGGTGAGGGTTTGCCCAGGTCACTCTACACTCCCCTCTGTCCCCTCTCTACCTCGTCTACCTCGAGGTCTTTGCTTCTCTCTTTCTCCACCCCTTTGCATCCATCGTTTGGTCCGAGTACCTATCTGAACCTCAACCTCGCATTTGATAGTTTCTAATTTTCGCTGTCTGTTCTCTTTGATGCGCCTACCTAACCGTCAGTGCCGAGCTGACCTTTGTACCTCAGACAGGTAGTACGAGTACGTAACATAGCCAATCGACCCGCGACACCTTGGCGGGCCTAGGTGATTCAGTGCGTTCTTTTTTCGCTGGGTGCTGGCTGGCTTGTGCACCGCACTTCTCCTCTTTTGGCGACGCGGGGGTCCCACTCGCCACCTGCATACGCCAATTGGGTGCCGGCTGCCCGCGCGCCCTAATACCCTGCACCCCCCCGCCTGTCTCGCCCACATTGCGTGACCTCTGTCTACCTGCCTCCCTTGCCACTTTGCCACGCATTCCTGTTCTCGCCTACCTCTTCCCCCTTCCTCGCCCACCCAGGACCTTGTCGTTGCCGGCTTGTCCACTTCGTCTCCCTCTTTTCTTCTACTCGGGCGCTACCTCGATCTACTTTGCATGCACCCACACACGCGCACGAGATACATTTGCCCGTCTCTCGGAAAACTACTTGCGTACTTGCGAACCTGTGCGAGCGCTGCTGGTCTGTCTTACCAATCGATATACCCAATACCTCAACCCAATATCCAGTGATCGGAGAACCCCGGCCCCAGCCCGTTTCTGGTTTCTGCGGTCTGTCTCCATTTTGCGAAAGTACTGTACCTCATAGCTCGTCTGATCTCTTCTACCTCCTCGTCGTGTACCCGTCCATTTCCCCTGCCTGCGCATATTCCACCCGTGCCCGAACCCAACAACGGCACCAGCAGTACCAGCAGTACCAACAGTACCACGCGACCTGCCGCCTGCGACCTGCGCGTCCAAGCATCCGTCACAGTTCGCGCGCAAAGTACCAACACCCAACACCCACCACCACCAACAAACAAACTCCCGCCATCTCCACCCTGTACCCTGACCTGACCTCTACATCCTATACAAGCTCCAGTGTACCTGCCACCTCGCTCCCCATCCTGATTGACTTGACTACCTTCGTGCTCTTGCGTCTAACCCTCTGGCTTTAGTTCACCGCAGATATACTCCCGTCCACACGTGGGGTACCTGCTATCCATCGCCTCGCCTGCGATCCGACTGGGACACGGCGAGTCTTCGCGCCATCTGCAGACGCGTCGCGCTTGCGCTTCCGTCCATCCCATCCACCTTGGTGTCCTCGACCCCTTCAGCATCGTTGACTCGTGTCACATCCTCTGCCGCCCCTTACGCTTGCTTGCTTGTTTGCTTGCTTGCTCTCGCCCATAAAGACCTCTCTTAATCGACGTCGTGTGCCACAGCTATCCGTAAGTTTTATCTTGCCATTTGTCATTGATGTTTCATTGCAATTCGCTGTTTCATGTTGCAGAATGGCCTGCGCTGCACCATTTCTATATGTCGATATGCTATAACGCGTATCGCCCGAGTTGCATGCAGCTACCATACACACCCGCTATTCAGCCCTATGCGTGTGCAATCTCGATGCATCAACAATGTACATACATGTTGCTTCATGTCATTTTCCTGTATCGTCTCGGGACTTGAGAAAAAAAAAGACCTGCTTCGATCAGGCGTGCTTGCTATACAAAACTCAAAATCACATGGAATGTACCATGTTCGGGCGTGTGATGTGTGATGGGTGCGAGCGTTCTATGGCTTATTAACAAGCCATCTATCTACTACGCTCAAAATCACACACCACCAACCCATCCCGTTCTCATGTCTGCCATGGAGAAACGAATCATACAAGCCATTTTGTCTTCATCTTATCTTACAACACTATCATGTCCCTCATATGGAGTATCATTACTGGTATTCATGTTACCGCCAACAAGTCTCTCGTTTCTCACTTTGACTTTTGCTTGCTCCTGCACTTCATGCTTTGCCTTTGCGTTCGCTGTCGACCCCGCTCAATCGCGTTCCTTCCAAAACATTCAAATGTACTTTCGCTGACACAGCTTCGCGCCTCTCAGACAATGCAGCAATGGCAGGTAGGCCCTGTGCCGGAGTATCTGTATGGCACCGCACAGCAGCATCCCAATGAAATGCAGTGAGTATTATTTTATTACCTTGGCACCTTGCTGAAGCCCATGTCCACCACCAAATTGTCTTTATCGTAAGACCTACCATATCCCCTTGCCTGTGTCCCTTTCGAGTATCACTTTCGACAGTGATCCTCTACGACCCCGCGGCGTGTTGCGCTCCCCTGCCTTCCCCCACTATACTAGCTCGGCTGGAATAGCACTACACTGATGCTTAAACATGAGCCCTGATGAGTACATATCTATGTATGCTTCCCATGTCGAGCGTGCAGGAGAAGCACATAGTTCTTGTCCCCAAAGCTAGGCGCTGCCCAAGCAGTTCAGCGCAATCTCAGTCTTGCGAAAGTCGCGGCCGTCGCTTGCATGGCATCCTGTTGTTTCACTGTCTATCTGCTGCGCCGTTCAAGTTGAATTGTTTATCAGACAATCCTAACAGATGTAATGCAGCGCAACCCACTCATATCAACCTGATATGTCCCGGCGTAACGAGTACGGGACCAATTTTACAGCAGCGGGCCAAAACTCACCGGCGCAGCCGCATCAACAGCACGGACAACAACACCACCAGCAGCAGCAGCCAGCGCACGGGCAGCATGCTGCACACCAGCCGGGTCACCAAGGCCATCAGCCGCATGCCCAACACGCTCAGCACCAGCAACAGCCGGCGCAGCAGCATCAACATGCTCAACACCAATCGCAGCCTCAACACCAACAACAACACCATGCGACACCTGTGCCTCCGCCAATCAACCTGTCAACCCCAGCTGCGGCACCTGTTCAAGGGCAGTCCACTCCCACGCAGACCCCGGCCCCGGCACCTCGAGGGCGCAAGAGACCTGCGCCTGGACAAGCTGCCCAACAGCCAGCTCATGCCCAACCGCACGCCTCTACCCCCACTGCGTCGCCTGCCACCGCCGCGGCCACAGTCACCGCGGTCTCGGCTCCTGTTCCCACCACCCCTGCTGCTGCGCCCACCCCTATCCCTGCTCCCACAGTTGCTCAGCAGACTCCCGTTCCGGCACCGACGCCTGGCTCAGATAGCGCTGAAACTCCATCCCAAGCCCCGCCAATCAAGAAGAGTCGCACAAATACACCTTGGACTCCCGCTGAGGAGCTGAGACTGAAGCAGATGCGAGATGCCGGCAGCAGCTGGGCAGAAATTGCCAAGGTTCGTTTGTGCTCAATCCTTTCATGTCGTTCTCGAGCTGACTCACGGTATAGACCTTTCCTACCCGGACTGAAGGCAGTGTCAAGAAGCACTGGTACAAGGTAGGACTGGGCCCCACAGATTTCCTGGATGCCGACTTTTAAACTGACAAACACAGGACATGCACTACGCTGAGTTCGCCGAGGATGAGAGCCAAGCGCTTCTGAATGCGATCAAGGACTACGAGAACAACAAATGGAAGACCATCGGACAGAAGGTGGGCAAGCCGGCAAAGGTTCGTAAACTACATTCTCAAGCTCTTCGCGCGCTCGCTTATGCTAATATGGTCATATCCCAGGCATGTGAGCAGTATGCCAAGGAGCACTTCCCTGATCTATTTTCCACTCCGAAGGCTCGCTAGAAATCACTGTCGTTCGCCCTTATATAATCCCATGGCGCCGACTACGATGGCCATTGCTTGACCCCGTCCTCACGCTGTACCTACAACATCACATTTGGACTGCTATCGAAGTGGAAGCCTAGGCAGTCCAGGAATCGAAGTAATAGCGGATACATCATCTATGCATTAGTTGTATGCCAGTTGCGCCCCTGTATAACTTGAGTTGTGTTTTACAATGCCTTTGCCTCAGTTGAGACTATCTTGGCTGCACAAAAGGGTACCGAGCCTGATCAGAGTTGCTTGATGGGTTCTCGGCTCTTGCGCTCGCCTATGTCAAGAAATTCGACGCCGGTCTTGTACTACGCTCTGTTTCTCCTACAAAAGTTACTTTCTCCGTGCTGCGTCTATACCCCTTTGCGTTTAGGGCGGAATCAAGACTTCCTTGAAGGGGTGATGATAGAGCTACCTTTGATGGGTTTTTTTCTTTTTTACTCGCCTGGCTCGAACCAACTGTGTGTTTTCTTTCCCTCTTTCCTTCTTTTTCTTTGTGCGTTACGGTGCCTCCGCTTCGAGCGAGAGAGTGGTCGGCACCGGCAGGGAAAGGAGGATGGATGTATGGACGGACACAGGGGCGAATTGAATGGATGAAAAAGGGGGGGAACGGGGTTCAGGCCCTAGGTTGAGTGGCAAAGTTCCAGTGGGTTGATTTTTCTCTAATAGGTTCAAGGATGGATGGGAAGGTATCGAATTGTGTTATTCGTTCTACATAGTTCAAGTAGACAGATCAGTCCCACGGCAGTTTCAATAACAGATTTTCTCGTTTCGTTGAAAAGTTGCACCTTGCATCCAGACTGATGCAGCTAATAAAATGTTTGAATCATTCTCCTTCCATATAGCCTTGTGTGTTGGATGCGATGTTCGGATTAGGCGCCAGGCGTTGGTTGTCCAGCAGGACTTTATTTTGGCAGCGTTCGGACAGTGCAAGACTTGAAAATTTGTAATATCGGGGATAGGCTCTATGGTGTTTTCCACGTTCGCGCTCTCACGGTGTCCGCTCGGGCCGGGTTGCGGTGCATTTTATATATATATACTTTATTTATTTATAGTGTGTATGAGACTCGGGGCCGGTCACAACTTATGCCTCCATCCGGGGGTCCCTCAAGGTTATTATGCGGAGAGCGCACAACTCGACAACCCGATCCATCGGGTATCGTATGATGATAGGTCTATCGAAAGAAACCTTAAACCTCTTGTCGTCAACTCCCCTGTCCGTGTTCTTATATACCTAGCATATTCGTATATAGCTAGGTATATAAGATACGTATAGAAGTATGTTTTAGTATACAGTTATGTCATTCAGCTGGGCTTTTTAAACAACTTTCTTTTTATCATCAATCCCCCTATTCTTATTTTTATATACGTATTCATACATACATAACGTACATACAGAGTTTATTTCATCATGAATATGCACCCAGCTAATGTGATTCAATCTGGCCTATTTGAAAGCATTAAACTTTCCTGCTTCCCCCCCCGCTCATATGAGTTTGTGATGAAGAAGAGACACGACGCAGGCGCAAACTCGAAGTTTAAAATTGAATGAGGGCCAATGAAATACTAAGTACGCACAGCTATGTACGGCGGGGACTGCAGTCCGAAGCACTCTTTTCGAGGTTCTCGACTTGACACAGATGAATCATTATCTCTGTGCCCGTTGGTATTCGTTGGGCACGTCCCCGGCTTTACCATTTCCTCCTTGCCCATCCGTCCTGGTTGTCTATACGTCTTCTCTCTATCACCATACTCACCTCTATCAATCAATTCATCTCTATCAATCAATTCATCTCTATCACAATCAATCCATCTAATTCCTTGACGTACTCTCTCGGAATCCGTTTTAATCACCCATATCTTTTCTCCTTTTCCATTCTTCTCTGAACACAGAGAGAGGAGAGAGCCAGTCTTCTTCCCTCGCCCCCGCCTGAACCAATGGGACAGGAGATGTCCACTATGCCTCGTCCATATTCACGCAAGTCCAAACGCGGCTCGGTCGCGAGTCTAATTACCTGTATCTCGAGCCCGATGCTGCCCTTAAATTCAAGTCCTACGTGGCCCGGGTGGATGGATGGTGAAGACGTTGGACTGCTACAGCAACAGCAAGCACTGCCCTACCCTCAAACTCCTAGCTTCCGCAGCAAGCCTAAGCCTCCTGTAGACAAACCTGCGAGTGAGGAGCAGGAGGTAGAGGTGGAAGTGGAGGTGGAGACGGAGACGGAGAAAGAGGGGGGCTATCTTGACCCTACTGCCTTGAAGAGCGAACTCAAGTGGACTGAGAAATTGATGGTCGCTATGTCGAAGGGGGAGTTCCTGAGACATCAGCGGGCTGAGGCGAAGGCTCAGGTTCAACGAGAAGAAGAAGAAGAAGCAGCAGCAGCAGCGAATGGCACTGGCACTGGCACATCATCGGATAATCATCATCATCATCATCACAGTAGCAATGGATCAACGCAACGAAGTCGCCACAGCAAAAGCCCCTCCACCGCCTCCATCATCACCGAGGAAGCAGAAGCAGAAGCAGAAGCAGCAGCGAATGGCACTGGCACACCATCAGATAATAATAATCCTCATCATCACAGTAGCCCAACGCAACCAAGTTACTACAGCAAGCCCTCCATCACCGCCGCGGAATCAGAACCAGAAGCAGAAGCAAAGGTGGAAGTAGAACACGTCGAAGAAGTCGTCGAAGAACTCTCCGTCGGCGCCTGCATCCTGCGCCTCGACAGCAAGACCTCGGAGCCCGTCCTCATGCTCCTCCAACGCAGAGGCCGCGGCCCCCCACGCCGCTGGCTGCCGGGCGGGCGCCAGATCTTCCCGCTTGATGATGATATCTTCTCTCTCCGACACGGAAACGGGGATGAAAACGGACAAGACGATCTGATGCGCAGTACCGATAGTAATTGGGAACTGCCCGGCGGCATGGTCGCTGACGACGATGTGTCTATCTCTACCGCGCTGGCGAAACGAGTGAAAGAGGCGACCGGTCTGCAGGTTGTTAAGATCATGTATAAGCTGCCTGATGTCAAGCGGAGCACGGGGCTTAAGGTGCTTTATCTTGAGGGTGGTGCGGGGAGTGGGAGTATTAGTAGTGGTTGGGGATCGGGCTCGAGCTCTTGCGGTGGTGGTGGTGGTGGAAAACGGACACGTAGGCGTGCGAGTTTGACGATATCACAGGACCGCGCACTGGCTCAGGCTCAGGCACAGGCTTCAAGACAGGCACTGACCCCGCTGGTGGTTGCGTCTGAGTGGACGAGCGCGGTCGATGAGGAGGAGAGTTATGATAGTGGTAGTGGTGGTGACGAGGACCATGTCCTCTATAGTGCTTACAGCCCTGCTAGCTTTCGGTCTGCTGATGCTGATTCTAATGCCAATGCCAAAGACAAAGACGATGGCGACGGCAACGGCAATGGGAACAAAATCTCGAGCGGCGACCGCAAAGCGTCTCCGAACGGCGGAGAGGCTTCGTCTCCAACAATCCGCACCTCGCTCTCCTCCGACAGAGCGACCCGGATCCGCGAAGCCCGCCAGCAGGCTCTGGATATCCTTGAGGGCCGCTCGTCGCGCTGCCGGTCAACGTCGTTGCCGCTGTCGCCACCTCCGCAGCACATGGACACGGTGGGCTCGGGCGAGGGCTCAACGATGACGCCGCCGACTGTGCCGGCTAAGAACCCGGGCCGCCGTAAGTGGGCATGGAATGAGCTGCAGTATAATGAGAATCAGGTCCTCAGAGGCGATGGGGGTGGCGATTGGGATGCTGGTATCAACAACCCTAACAACCCCCGGGATAAAGAAATTGACAACGAAGGCCATCGGAGCGGCAACAATAATGACGGCAATGATGGCCATGACGCCGAAAGGAGAAACGTTATCTCCGGCGAATACAAGTACGAGGACGAGTACATAGAACCGTCACTCATACCAGCTCCGCTGAAGCTCCGACGACGCGAGCCGAAACTGCCGTCTCAGACTAAGGTGGAAGCGGGAGTTGGTCCTGGTGTAGTGCCGAGACCGCTGCCGCTGCTGCCGGAAGCGGATCATTCAGATCGGGGGTTTGTTAAGAGTCGGGTTCATGATTATGAGCTTGACCATAACCGAGGTCGAGCTCAACCTGAACGTCAACCTTGGGCCCCTCCCTCCCATTTCCGAAGCGACAACCCCTATTTCAGCTATCGTGAGGAATCCCGCCCGCTCTCGGAAGAGCTGGAAGAGGAGATACAGTCGCAGATAGATGGACTTACTTTGTCGAACCATGAGGATAAGAGTCAAGATGAAGACAAGAACGAGGACAAGAACGAGGATAGTGATAATGATAATGATAAAGAGGAGGAGGAGGATAACGACAAGGAGAAGATGATGTCCACGGCGGCGACCACAATGTCGTCCAACCGCCGCAACGGGCAGCATATCCCCTACAAGATCGTGCGGCTCGAGCAGATGCAGCTCAATTTTGTCGTGCTTGTCGACGAGGAGGCGGTCGAGCAGGCTATTTTGGCCAGAATTTACAGCGATGATGACTATTGGGATGGTGATGATGATGACGATAACGACAACAACGACGACGGCAATGATTACGATAACGATGATGATGGTCACGATAAAAATGGTCACGACGATAATGGATACGGCAATAATGATTACGCTTGCGACGATAATGGATACGGCAATGATGGTCACGATAACGACGGTAATGATGATGGTGGCAACGATTATGGCGGTAATGATTATGGTTATGATGAGAAGAGGTGTGGTGGTATTTACGACGACGACGATTATGATGTGAAGAGGTGTGGTGGCATTTACGATGACGATGATTATGACAATGGTTTGGCTGGACCTTCGGCTAGCCCTACGGGTGCGACTGGATCTTTTCGGGGTGTGCCTCTCGGCAACGACCAGCCGGGCGGTGCACCACTGACGCTTTACGATGGTGGGGGGACCGATGACATCGACGGCCGCAATGGTACAAATAACGGCACCGGCAAGGGAAAGGAAAACAGCAACGGCAACGGCAAGGGTCGCAGTAATGGCCACAGTCACAATCACAGTCGCAGTCACAGCAACAAAAGCGGCAGCAATATTCACAGCAACGGAAACAGAAACAGAAACGGCGCCGAGCCAAGAACTCTAGGCTCAGGAATCGGCGGCCATCTGGTCGCGCAGTCTCAAGCTCAAGATCAGGCTCAGAATCGGTTGGGGGGCTTAGGCATACGAGCAGACGAGTACGCCGCCCTCGAGTGGGCGACACTGCCGCGCGTCGCGGAGCTGACAATGGACGAGGACGTGCGCAAGGTTGCGCGGGGGGCGCATATTTGGTTTGATTCGCATCGGTGGGATCGGTTTTAGGGGGTCGTCTGGTCTGGCCTGACTTACTTACTCCCTTGCCCTTTTCTTTTACACGGTTACCTCACTCGCCTGCCTCCTTAGCTGGCTTTTTGTCTACCTTTTTATTTTACCCGCGTGTCTTTACCTGTTATTGTTACTTGCATTCTTCCTTGCTGCCTTTCGGTATACATAACACCTACCGACGGGGGGGTTTTTTTTGGGAAGAGAGGGAGGGTTGTTCGAATTGGGGTTAAGTAACTACAAGCTCGGACTTTTATGATATTATGATTCACGAGGGATGTTGGTTTATGGTATATGAGATGAGCATTGGGCATTGGGCATTGGGCAATGGGCAATGAATAATGAATAATGAGCAATGAGAAATGGACCATGGGAGTTTTGTTTTTTCTATTTAGTCTTTTGGCAAAGCATAGTGTTTCCATGTCGCCCTGTGTCCTCGGCGTTGGGTCTTGGGTGTTGAGAGTTGGAGACTCAGTTGAAGGTGATGTTACTGGCATTCTCGATCATGTTTCTTTCACATTCAGTAAACATCAAGCGCAAGTAAAGCGTATATTCGGCGGTTCCTAATCTATAATATATACTATCCCGTCATCTACTTTCATCTCGATCGTGACAATGGTTTTGATAAACCCTCAAGTTCCATTTCGAGCTACGAAGGCTCGACAACAGTAACCCGCCAGGTCTATCTTCAAAGTTATGCTGAAATCCCTCTCGAAATCCCATTGCTGAAGCTGCGTGCCTCATTCCATTTTCTCCTAATATCCTCTCCTATCCCCTCCTATCCACAACCTAGGGGCTGGAAGTGCCAGTAGCGGCAGGGCCTCCAGTGGCGGTCGCGGCGGGCTGACACAGGCCGTCCGGGGTGGAGACGATGGAGTGGATGTAGTCGGTGGCGACGGTGGCCTGGGGCCCCTTGACGAAGCACTTGGTCACGAGCTCGTCGTAGCTCTGGATCTCGACGCTGGCGAAGTGCAGCAGCGACGCGCCGTAGGTCTGGAAGCCGTCGAGATCCGAGGCCGGCAGCTTGGCGGCCGCCGAGCAGAGCGCGCTGGCATACGCCTCCGGGTCGCTCAGCAGCGAGGCCGCGGCGGGGAAGTCGGCCTGGGCCAGGAAGTCGGGAAACTCGGGCGCGCCGGCCAAGAGCAAGCCAAGCGAGCTCTCGCACGACGGGTCCGTTGTGAAGGTCGCGCTCGAGCTGGCGGGCGCGGCGCTCGTCGGGCACTTCGCTGTGGCGCCTGTGGCGAGCAGGGAGCCCAGAGTGAGGAGGATGGTGGCGGTTTGCATGGTGGCGGTTTTTCTTGTTCTTCTTTTTGCTTTGGGTGGTTGTGTTGTTGAGCTTGCGTTCAAGTGTTGAGTTGCGGCTAGGGGTTGTTCTTGATGTTGATGGTGTTGGGATGAGAGTTGTGTGTATGTGTGAACTTAGATCTGTTCAATGAGCGGACCGAGCAACTCTATATATCCCAAGTTGGTCCCGACGACAAGTACGTGGGTGCCCCTGGAGATACACCGCCCCTTTGGAGATGTGATTAATGAATGCATATCTCACAAAAAGTCTTCATCGACGCGCACCCCGAGGGCTCCTGAGTCTGTTTCGTCGTCAACACCAAGACTATCTGTAATAGACGGATAATTCCGTTACCAACGGCAGGAGGGCTGTGTCCATCACAATCCATAGGGCATGGAATCGATAGGGAAGTGAGTGCTCTCATTGGGCGAGTAATCGCGGTTCGTAGCTATCGTGGTTCATACTACACAACCATGTTGACTAACAGGCGGTCAACGGGCGGGAACGGGGACCTCGCAGTCTTCCGAGTGCGAGATACCACCAGGGGGTTAAGGCGGAGGGCTGAACGGCATATCCCTCGATTGGGGCGGTCTGGGGTTGGGGTGCTGCCCGTGCCGCAGTCTGTGCCGCAAGGATTGAGATTACCGGGACCTTATTATGCAAAATGTGTAGGTTCCAGAAAAGCGTGAACCAAGCTTCTCCGATCTCGACGGAGTGCTCTTTGTTTTCCGGAGGGCCTTTACACACGCGTCCGGACTCCGGGGCCTGCTAGAGGTTTATGCTAAGCTTCGCGGATCTACGGTAAGGAGGTACGTTGGTAGGCGCAGCACTTGGCCTGTCTTGTCTATCTTCAACTTCTCCTGCTTGTGAAATCCGGAATGATCAAACTTCTGAGGACAATCATCCTAATCCCAGCCCAGTCATTCAGATTGTCTAATGTGCCGTCTGAAGCGTTGCTCAGGACGAGAACTCAGACGAAAACTCAGGATTGCGAGAATGTGCATTATCGTGAATGGCTTCGCGTTGGCAACAAAATTCCAGGCGGATCACCAACTTATACATGCATTGCATGGGTGGCTTCAAGGTTCTTCACAGTTGCATTACTTGGGCATACAAGATAAATTCAACGCATAATTCGCGAATTTCGGACTCCATACTGCCCAAATGGCCGTTCGGGTCTTTCGGCTGCTGGCATAAAACTATATAATGCTGTGGAGATGGCATCGATTTCTATGCAGAACCCATGCTGCTGGCACAAACTGGAAGTCCAGACTCTTGGGGAGCACTCACCGCAGGACCCGGCCCCCCTGCCCCCGTTTTACCGAGTACCACGCGAGCCACGGCGGAAAGATGCATGATGCATAGCCCCCCCACTGCGATATATGCATGTAAATCCGTGTTTGTGTCACGGTCGAGACGGTGTTTAATAATAAATCTGAACTACATACCTGCATACTTACCTAATAAGTGATCTACCACTTACTTGCCTACCCGAAGCCTGTGGTGAAGCTGGAACAACAGCGACAGGCAGTGCACACGAATAGGATCGACAGATAGGATTGAAATAAAGCACTAATCGTTCTTTGCATCCATCCTTGGAGCATCTCTTGATTTGAGTTGTTGCAGTCTCGGCAGTCAACTGTTGGAGTTGTTGCGGGAAGCGCAATAAGCTAATACTAGGATACGGAAAAGTGGAAACACGAACACAAAGGGACAATGTCGTTTTTGGTAGCTTCTGCTTCAAGTTGGTCTGTTGGTTAAAAAGAATAGCCGAAGTAAACTATGATTATTATGAATAGACGGGCAGGACGAGTCAATCCCAAGGTTGTGTCACATAATGAATAGTGGTTACACTAGGCCACCACCTGCATTTGGTTATTCGGTTGCGCATTTGTAAGTATGGGTAACAAACGGTTGTCTACGCGCGCGTCTGATCCTCTATATAAGTAGAGCGAGCAGATATTCGAGGGTAGTTACCTAGTTAGGTGTGTAGCGGAGGATAAAAAGTCCGGAGCGTCTCGCTCACCGAGTTGCGATATCAATATTCAGACTCCGTGATTGATTGCTGTTGAGCAACTTTTCTCCAGGATAAGGGGTTAGGATAAGGGTCCTCCAAAGAGGTCCCACGCAAGCCTCACAGACTAAGGCGACTAAGGTTTAGTCGGTAGCGCATGGTCTCTGATGTGAGATGGGCTAGTCTCGATCTGGAGTCAACTTGGATGCGCAGCCACCGCACGAGATGGGGTGTTGCTTCTTTTATATCCAGCGGATTGGGTATGACAAAAAGAAAGTGGAGATGGGAGCTGAGAATACGAATTGTGACGCACCCTCTCGAGCCACCCACCCACCTGCTTGAAAGAGAAGCTATCTGCATCCAGTACCGCATTTGCTCTTAGAGAGGAACAGTACGACAGAATATTCCCCTAGGAACATACGAGCACACCACTTTCACGAATGCCATTCTATGTAATTATCTGTTATTGTATTATAAACCATTAGACTCTGTGCTAAAGGCTCAGCAGGTACAGAACTAGCAGCCCTAAGCTCGCATCCCACCGATAGAAGCATTTTTAGTGTAATGCCCTAGAAAGCAGCGTCATCTGGGGTAGAAGAAAAGGGAAATGCAGATTGCCCAGCTGAGCCTGGACCTGCGCAAGCTTTGCTTAAGTGCATTCTAGCGACCTTGAGCTTGAACTTTGCTGATAGCAGACTAAGGTTGTCAGCTGTCATCCAGTTAGAGAGCGCCAGACACGACATCGATGCATGATAGTGGAGACAGATGCACTTTAGCTGGCGCCGATCAGCGTTGCGACTGTTTCGCTAAAATGCTAGGTGTGTTTCTCAACTATACCTAGTACTTATCTTTACAGCTTGTTTAACCGCAGTATTAAAGTACCTACTGCCTTCAGGAAGTACCGCGACGCCGTTGATCTGCTCCCCATTGGCGCCATAATGCGTAGCTCTTATGGATGCTTATTATCCGACAAGCAAGTCCTTGACGATGATTTGAATGAGTGAGCTGTAGTAGGTACACTCTTCGAAGTACCTTGTGAACGTGGGCCATGGGCCGTGCCGCCCACGAGAGAGAAGTCCCTGCTTTAACTGGCAAAAAAGCCCATGCGCACACGTGCGCGTTGTTTCCTCCTTCTCCCTCTCTTCTCCCCTCGTCCACTTGCACTTACACTCACACGTACACCCACACTTACACTTACAGTCGTTACCCCCGGGTTTTCTAGCGTCTTGGCATGTTCCGACCTGCCTTGACCTTGGCCATAATAATCTCATCTGGTCAATATCAAAGACGACGTTGAGAGTATTCATTCGCTGCGCCCTCCCGGCTGTTCTTGATCCGCCACCCATCTTCGAGGCCTTTGTTGCGCTTCGTGTCAATCGTTTCAGCCCAAGCGACACTCTATCTCTCGTTGACAACCGCCGCACATTGTTTCCAGTAGGCATTCAAGTTCGCAGCATTACGATACCATACCACTTGCGTCAGTTGCCTTGTATATAACTCACGGCATTCGGTCGTTTGACGCCCCATCGCCCGACCTGCTGCGCTGAACTCAAATATCGCCAGTGGTGACGTGACACATTCAGGCCTCTCGCTTGTCTGTGTGTTCCTTCACTCACCGAGGAATCCGGACACAACCCCGGCTGCCTGCGCATATGCATGCACCCCGTCGTTGCACCAACTAACAACAAGATACTATTCTCCGGCCATTAATAACACCAACTTAATACTCTAATAGAAACGAGATGCCGTCCATCTCGACCTTGGCCACTCTGGCCTGCCTCGGCGCCTCCGTCGTCGTCGCCCAAGATCATCCGACCTGCTCTCTGACACAAAAGTGCCCTGAGTCGGCCCCTTGTTGCTCACGTACGTCTGCCTGTCTGCCTGTCCGCCTTCCCATCAATGACCACCAGAACTAATCGAGGTCGGCGGCGCATCTAGAATATGGCCAGTGTGGTACCGGCGCCTACTGTCTCGGCGGCTGCGACCCGCGCATGTCCTTCTCGCTCGACGCCTGCGTGCCCGCCCCCGTGTGCAAGGACAAGACGCTGTCCATGACGGACACAAGCGGCATCGTCGACGTCGGCAAGTACCTCGGCGACCCCTCCACCGCCGACTGGGTCGCCCAGGGCGTGCCCCTGACCTACAACGACAACGTCATCCTCACCATGGCCCCCAACTCTGTCGGCACCGTGCTGGCCTCGACCACCTACATGTGGTACGGCAACGTCAAGGCCCGCATGAAGACCTCCAAGGACGCCGGCGTCATCACCGCCTTCATCCTGCTGAGCGACGTGAAGGACGAGATCGACTACGAGTGGGTCGGCACCGAGCTCGATATTGCGCAGACCAACTACTACTTCCAAGGCATCCCCAACTGTATGCTTTTTCTCTCTTCTTTCATTCTCTCTCTCCTCACGATCTACACGACTTACACGAACTCACTTACGTAAAAAATGGTACTAATAACGGCTTCACAGACATGCACGCAGGCAACATCACCGGCCTCTCCAACACCAACTCAGAATGGCACGAATACGAGATCCGCTGGTCCCCGGACAAGATCGAGTGGTACGTCGACGGCAAGCTCGGGCGCACGCAGGAAAAAGCCGACACGTGGAACGCGACGGCGAACCAGTGGAACTTCCCGCAGACGCCGGCGCGCGTGCAGCTGTCCATCTGGCCGGGCGGCGCGGCGTCGAACGGGAAAGGCACCATCGACTGGGCGGGCGGTCCGATTGATTGGGATAGCGCGACAATCAAGAAGGACAAGTATTATTATGCTTCGGTCGGCGAGGTCAGCCTCGAGTGCTACAAGGCCAAAGACGGCGAGCCCGGCTCGAATGATGGAACCAGCTATACGTATGATAACTGGCTTGGCACCAATAATACCGTTGTCGCCGGCGGCAAGAAAACCGTCCTGAAGTCCCTCTTGGGCTCCGGGTTGGATATGGACGCGGATTACCCCAAGGCGAGTGGCTCCGCCACCCAGTCGAATATGGAAGTCATCCCGGGCCTCAGCGGTGGTGGCCCCGGCACTAATGGTCAGGCGGCTGGCAATGCGCACGGAGGCAATGATGATGGTGGCAATGGAGGCAGTGGTGGGAGTGGCGGTGCGCCTGCGGATGGCGGCTCGTCGAGTTGCAATGATGGCTTCTCGCAGAACTGCAACGCTGGCGCGAATGGGGGTGACGGTGATAAGAGTATGGGAGTCCGGCGGGAGCAGGGGCTGGGCGCCAGCGCTTTTGCGGCGCTGGTGGCTGTGTCGGCTATGCTTTGGTTGTGAGTCAGTGGAGGGGAGGAAGTAGGAGGGGAAGGAAGGGGGTGGGAGAGAAAGTGAGAGAATGAAGGCAGAAAGGTCTTATATGAGTAATGAGTTTAGCAATCAGTACCGTGCTACGGGTTGAAAGAATCCAATTCGACGCACGGGTACGTGTAGATACCGGACGGTATGGTATGGTATGGGCCATGGCATGGTATCGCGATGATTTGTGTATAACGAAGAGAATATTGTTTCTACTCACTTACTGGCTTGGCTTACTTGGGGTATACCACCTTGAGGCAGGTACACTGAGGAAGTGATGCGATTAGGTACATAATATGTGGTGTTGGGAATGGCGTCTTCCTTATACATGACGGTTGATTATCAATGCGATATGGTATTGGCTAGGGACTTAATGAGCTTGGGCATTCTGTGCATTTTTCTTATGTATGACAGTTGGCCCCCGAGGCTGACTCGGAGACCTGCAGAGTTGGGGGTCTGTGGCGGCCATTCACTTTCATTGGCTTGCCCTCCTAGACTGTAGCTATTCATAGATGCAACATTGGGGTCCAAATTATAGCCGTAGGTTGACGTTTATCCTATGGATATCTTCTTTACTGCCACATTCTGCCTTCCTGAAGTCAGCGACCTTCCCTCTTTCATACCTAGCAATGCTTCATGATGTGAAATAAGGCTTGTTTTACACAATCAGCATGCAGGCCAACCTTGATCAAAGGGACTGCTCCGACTTAGTTTCGCAGGGAACTCATGATAGTGCTGGAATATCAACGGGTTCGCAACTTCCTTCACCTCACGAAAGCAGTTCAGATAGGCCAGCCTCATGTCACGATCTGCCACCCTCCCCTTTTCTCTCTCATGACTTGGACGATAAAGCCTTCGATTCTGCTGGAGATTTGTTATCCTGGAGGGCACCATATCTACAACGCCGTGTATTGCTGGGCTTTATCTTCGTCTTCGTCTTCATAATTGCGATCACCGAGGCACTCCTTGTCATCTCACAGAAAAATGTCGGCATTGCCACGAGTAGCCCTGCGATGCATTATATTTGGACATATGGACCAACCGCATTCTTGACCGGAATTGCGGCGCTCTGGGCGCGTACCGAGTATCAGAGCAAGCTGATAGCACCCTGGGTTCGCTTGTGTCAGCAGAACGCAGCTCTTGCTTCCTCGACTCTATTGCTCGACTATGTTTCTCAGTTCTCGATAGTTGCCTTGGTCGCATCCGTACGCCAGAGAGATTTCTTTGTCTCTATCGCGATCACTGTATCGCTGATCATCATAGTTCTGATTATCCTGTCCGGTAGTTTGATATCCCTCTCGTTAACAGCTGTCAGCCGTGACAACTACCCCGCTGTCTTGCAAAACACCTTTGTCGGGGATGCGGCACGATTGAACGGAGGGACTGACATTTCTGGGTTTGTCTTGAAAGGCTTGAGGAGTCGAAACCTCACATTCCCGAATGGAATAAGCGACAACTACGCCTTTCAGACGGCTCAGACAGATCTACCTGACAACGTAAAGATGGAGTTTACCGTCGACGGCCTAGTTCCCGATATCCATTGCGAGACAGTCGATATAACATTAGTAGCGGCCCAAGCTCCAGACCCCCTTATACCTTCAAGCCTAAGGTCCCTGACCCTCACATTGTCATCTGCCAGTTGCAATGTAACGTCGGCGAGCCCAATAGGTGTCCAACCATCGTTATCCTTAAAAACAACGTTATTTGCGAGATTCAGCCAGGTCGAATGTGATCGAAGTGTTGGCGATCAGGGAAAACGAATGCTGTTAATATTCGGAAATTTAACATACACTTTCGACTATTCGAGGAATGCAACACTAGGGAATGGTCCCTACAGCCCATTAGAAGTCGGAACCCTCAGTAATTCCACCCAACTGCTCTGTTACCCAAGCTACTCCATTGATAGAGTGGTAGTTACCCAGAACGGCACGTCAATAGAAAGCGTGTTGCCACTAAAGGAGACGCCTAAAAGAAAACTTGAATCTGTTACTGAGTGGGACATAATGGATTCTGTTATCCAACAAAGTGAAACTTATTTAGCGGTTAGTGCTACTATCTGGGGGTATAACACAAATGTATCGACAGTTCCGGTAGACGTTGATGCTCCGATGGACTTGGCGCTCAGCTATTATCTTCCCCCAGGTACGCGGGCCATCGACCTTTACCACCCTGAGGTGTTGCAGCAAACAGTTACAGATTATTATTGCCATGTCACAGCCATCATTGCGAAGCAGCTCCTTATGAAGCCCGCTACTATCCAAGCAACAATCTCTACCACAACAAATGAGAATCGTCTTGTCGTGCATCCCTGGATAAGTCAATCGATAGTTGCATTGGCTGCTACTTGTGTGCTCCTCATAATGACGGCGCACTTCACCGCTCCACGCAGTGGCTTTTTACTGCGAAGCCCGACGACTATGCCAGATCTGTGCTCCATTTTGTCACATAGCGATGAGCTACTGGCCTGCTTACGTTGTGCTGGAGCGGCAGATATTAAGCATCTCACGCGGTACCTCGAGACATCGAAGTTTAAATCTGAAGAGGCTAGGGATCCTGTTTCGAAGACACGAATCTTCCGACTCGTCAACGCTGACGCAGACAATGAAAAAGCAGTTCACATCCCCCAAATAAGCTCCAAAGCTTTCCACCCTATCGCCCTCCACCCTGCGGCTAGCTTAGCCTTGTGTGTTATCCTCAAAGCTACCATAATTCTTTTGGAATTCTTTTTATTCAAGTCAGACCGTAAGAACGGACACGGAAACGTTGTCCACAACCTTTACGTATACTATCTGTGGACAGCTGTTCCGGCTCTCTTTTTTGGCCTTTTGTCCATGGCATTTTCCTCAATTGACTTTGCGGTCAGAAGCCTAGCACCATATATGGCACTGAATCAGCAAGCCCCAAGCTCGATTTTCACGGACTTTGAGCTCTTGGATGCGACTATACCAATAGCGTTATATCGAACGATCAAATTTCGAAGAATCTGGGCTGTCGCTCCATCAATAGCGTTTCTTGTTGCATCCTTGTTCACAACATTCTCCGCTTCGCTGTTTCAGGAACTCTCTGTGCCCGTCAAGGCCCCTGTTACACTACGAGCTAACCAATCCTTTCTTTTTGGTCTCACCAATCTTGCTATTAGCCAAGATGTTGAAACGATTTCCTCTTTGATCCTTGGGAGTAACTATTTCTTTCCTCGATTTACACATGAGGATTTGGCTTTCCCTGAATTTGAATATATGGACAACTTGTTTACAAACTCCACCCTCAACGCATCTACTGCGTCTATCAATGCTGTGGTCCCTGCGGTCCGCCCAAAACTGGTATGTCGTTTGAGCGGGCTGGACAATATTGATGTAATTGTCTGGCAGGACTCGGACTTCGGGCCTACCTTAGGTGTCCAGGTTGACTCAGAGAGCTGTGACCCAGACTCATATTGGGCCTTCGGACCTGTTGTGAACGCATCATACATAGGTCAAACAATGAACCAGGAGGGAATCTGCAGTGAACTGGTGTATCTTTGGGGTAAAATAGATCACACAGGAAATAACTCATTCAGCCACGCTGCTACACTCGGATGCAACGTGACATTCGAAAGGGTCGATGTCAACACGACCTTCGTCGGCTCTCGCTTCGATCTCGACTCCCAGAACCCACCCCGTATACTGGCAAACACAGAAACACGCTCGGCTTTCGATGACCCAGTGCGTTACTTTGGAGCAAAACCGGCAGGTCAAGTGCACATACTGCCAGGGTTTGACACTGGAGAACCATTTCTTGACAACTTCTTCTCTGCGCTAGTCACCTCCCCGTGGGCTGTGCCCTTGTTGGATTTGGGTCAGCCATTTGCCGATGACAAAATCTCGGCAGCCATCTAGTTTCAGCAGCAGATTCTCGAGGTGCAGGCTCTTGCGGTGCTACGGGTCCCTGCAAACATGACCAACGCGACTCTTGCGGCCAACGATATCAGACCAGAGGACAATGATGCACAGCCGACGTACAAGGGCACAGTCACCGACTCTACGAGCCGGCGTCGCGTGGTCCAAGACCCGACGTCAACACATATCCTAGCGGCGCTTCTCTCCACCGCTCTCGTACTCTTTGTCGTAGGCTGGGTGACCAGGCCCAGAACCGACGTGTTGCCACGCAGCCCTACTAGCATTGCGTCGATTGCGGCGCTGCTCGCCGGAGGGAATATTCTTGGTCGTTTGCCGAGCAACGCCCAACGAATTTCCCGCGACGAAATCACCGCGGCCGCAGGCAATAATGCGGAGGCCCGGTTTCGGATGGGCTGGGGAAATCTACCGGACGAAGAAGGGCGGCTTATGGGAGGGGAAAATGAGGCGGGGGTAAGTCAATTTGGAATTTACGTAGTAGACTAGGAAAAATAATTAAAATAATAATTATTATTTTATAGAAGTAAAAAGTACATCAGGTATATCAAAGAAGGCAAATTCAGGAGTTATACGCAGATACCTCTAGTACTAGTGCCTTCAAAGGAGCTGTTTGGTTTTCTCGCTTCCAATTCCAGTCTGAAGCCTTCTATTGGGGTCAATGTCAATTTCCCACCGCATTTGTTTCTAAGGTTGGCGGCTGCCAAATCAACATTGACATCAGTTGCGAATCTAACGCGGAACTGTCTCAGTAGGGCAGCAAGAAAGGCCATGTATTCAGCCTGAGCGAACTTGCGGCCCAAGCACGCCCGCCCACCGTCCGAGAATGTTAGCAGGGTGCCTCTCATCTGTCGCGTCTTGTCGGCTGCAGCGACCTGCTTGTCTCGCTGCGCGGCTCCGTTGCCAATGTGCGAGAACTTGTCGGTAAGCCATCGCTCGGGTCGTAGCTCGTATGGATTCTCCCAGTACCGTGGGTGGTAGTGCACACCTGGAGAAGATAGATATACTCGACAATCCGCCGGTAGCGAATGCGTGTGGACCATGTTGGTCTTCTCATCTCTGACTTGAATCGTTTGTGCTTCCGTGCACATCTTTGTAATGAGCACCACGGAAGGATACAATCTGAACACCTCGTACTGTGTCAAGATACAAGTCAGTGTACTGGCTGTAGAGTGGAGGTGAGTAGCTTCACACTACACTGTGAGAATGTTGCCCCCCGGGAACGGAAAATGGTTTGGCAGACCGAACGACAAATAAATGTAATTACCATAAAGCCGAACGTATACTCCAACTTGGAGAAGTCGTCTTTGTATGTAAGCTCGGTGCGACCTTCAGCATGTGCCTGCTCCCAGACATTATCTATCTCCTCTATAACCTTCGATTGAATCTCAGGATTTGTGGCAAGTGCGAGTAAGCCGAAATGAATACTATTCGCCGTTGTCTCGTATCCTTGGACTGGTCAGCGAAATCACTCATCGGCTTGGTCCCAATGTACGCACCTGCAAGCAAATAGATAAAAAGATTGCCCATAACTTCGTCTTCTGTGAGCCCTTGCTTCTTAGCTTTCGAGTCCCCCTCCTCTTGGCTTTGCGCTTCCTCGAGAGCTGCCTCAACAACAGAGTCGAGTAACGTGGTAGAGGCGTTTCGCTCTGCCTTGATGCTAGATCCCATGGCGTTCTTCTTTCGGCGGATCATGGCTCGAAGATACATCTCCAACTGCCTCTTCGCCATGCTCGCACGCGCCCATGGTGTCCAGTCTAAGAACCAAGAAGGAAATACCAAGATTGCAAGGATATGACGAGCAATGGTCTGGAGCCCGGTCAGGAAACTGATCTCAAATCCAGTTTCTACGTCCTGAGCTTGTTCGTGAACAGACCCAATCTGCTTCCCAAAGCCTGCTAGTGAGATTACCCCTAGGGTCATGGCACCGATATCCTCCTCGAGACTTTCTGTGAGCCCTTTGCGCCAGTTGTCCATTAAGAGACTGGTCTGGCGTGTCGCTTCTTCCCATACCAGGGTATTTACGCCCGTGCCTTCTGAGAACGACGGTGCAGTCATGCGGAGATGGAACCTGTAGGTACTACCCTCTGCGGTTACCACATTCGGTCCATAAGGCTCTAGGATCTCTATGCAAAGATTAGTTTTCGAATGTTCTTCAAGGCTCAGAACATACTGTATTTATCCCTTGGCTTCGTGAAGTCGTATCGTCGGTTCATCACATCCCAACCCATGGTAGCATCGGCAGAGTAGCAAATGATACCTCGAGGGGAGACCACGAGGAAGACATCACCGTACTGGTCATGTGCGCGACGCTTGTCCTCCCATGACCAATCTTTGATCATGAATCGGCACCACTGCGGCCATCCGTGACCGTCGTTCAATTGCGCCGTATATAGCCATCGAAGCAGGGGCGTCAAAAGCTGTGCTACTATCTCGGTTTCGAGGAATGGGACGATACGATACGGCAGACCAGTATGCCTAGCCGCCCGTACGTGGCGGGCTAGTTGATAAGTATTATACAATAGAGAGACGGGGACCAGCAGTGCTAGCACCATAGGCGGCGTGAACATCATGATCTTTGAGATGGTGATTTCTGCACGGTGTAGCTAGGTACGCATCACGCCCTTTCGATCCGATATTAGTGAACAAGGAAACAATAATTAGTTGCAACAACCAACGTCTCACAAAATTGGCTAGGGGCTGCAGATAGATATACATTTCAGTATATCTTCGATTATGTGAGTCTTATTATAAAACTCATAAATCGCGTCAATCGTCATGCAGCACCGTATCGACTCAATGTTGCAGGCCGAATGCGGTTGGGTTCGTAGGCTTACAGCCAGCGAGTGCCCTGGAAGGATACTGCGCACTAATCCAGTACTGTAGCGAGGTGGCTGGCGCCGGGCTACTTCCTAAAATAAGCTGGTCCAAGTACACGGGCTAAATAAGTTGCAAGTCTTGGCTGGCCATATTGAGACTGTAGCATTGTCCAGGAATGTAGTACCGGCAACAAAAGATGAGAAAAATGTTTTTAAAAACTAAGAAGAACAATTAGGTCTAGATGAAGGCAGTTGGACGTAATCGTATCAACAGAACCGCAACTGAACGATGGAAGGAGACCGTGAATACAGGCAGGGCATGATGAACATGTATGGCGCTAGCCATTCGCTGCTATCGGCTCTCCAAGCAACTCTCATCCTGGTAAGCTCGTCACTTAATTGTAGTTGGTAAGTGCTAACGCGTTGCTACATAGGCTTTCATCTACATAGTTGGCGCGGCTCTATACAACGTCTTTTTCCACCCTCTCGCGTCGTATCCCGGCCCGTTCTTAGCGCGATCTACTCTAGTACGTAATGCAGATTGGCCCTTAACCCGTGGTCTTGTCAGTTTTGAACTCACAGAATTCGTTTTTCGTAGTTATGGCGTATCTGGTATTCATTAAGAGGTCGGCTGCATCTTGCAATTGACGATGCGCATGGTAAATACGGTAAGCTGTGCATCTTGCTAGGTTGCAATATCTTCAATATAGCTAATGCTTGTTCTGAGGTGCCGTCTTCCGAGTATCGCCCAATGAGCTGTCTTTCGCTTCCGTCGATTCATGGAAGGACATATACGGGCATGCGGTTGGCCAAAGGAAGACGCTGCCGAAGGGTGAGTTTTACGACATGTACGGGTCTGGGTTCAACTCCCTCTGTATTGGGAGTGAACGCGACCCCCAGAAGCACAGGAAGATGAAGCAGTCCTTATCGGCCGCATTCGCTACGAAGGCCCTCCGAGAGCAAGAGGTTGTGGTCGCAAGACATGTTGACATTTTTGTTGAGAAAATCGGCAAGCTTGGACAGCCAGGCTCGGAAGGCTTGAACATGACCAAATGGTATGAGATGCTTGCATTTGATATCTTGGGCGAGATGGCGTTCGGGGAAGCTTTTGGTTGCGTCGACGCTGGTGAGCCCTTCCGTACTTATCCGACAAAGTCTGACGCAACGTGTGATGCTTATCATGACCAGGCAAACCACACTTTTGGCAAGAACTCATCCTCGATCATCTCTTCTTTATCACGGTGGCCGATAATCTACGTCGCTTTCCCCTGATTCCAACACTTGCTAAATTGGTGTTCCCATTCCTTTCCTCTATCAAGAACAAACATACTGGGTATACAAGGGAGAAGGTAGAACAGTATGCTCATTCCTGATCTAGATGTTTGAAGTTCGCAAATAACATTTCACCAGGCGCCTCTCAAGCAAGGCCAACCACAAGGACTTCATGTCAAATCTCGTGGCAAAAGTCGAGTCAGGTGAGATTGTGAAGGAGGAAATGACAGCACATGCTTCGACGTTTGTGTAAGTTTTTATATGCTATAACGGCGGAACATCCATCACTCAAGCTCATATAGGATTGCTGGTGGCGAAACCGTTGCGACTTTCCTTGCTGCCACTACATACTTTCTTCTTCAATCTGAGAACTCAGCGATCTGGAAGAGATTGTGTCAGGAAGTCCGAGGTCGCTTTGCTTCGTATGAAGAGATCACCGCTACGTCAGCTCAGCAGCTCCCCTACCTTCAAGCCGTGATCAGTGAGGGTCTACGAATCTACCCCCCAGGCTCACAGGGATTCCCTCGTGTCTCGCCTGGGGCACACGTGGATGGCTACTGGGTTCCCCAAGGGGTATGTCTAAATTGAGAATTCCGAGGCGAAATCTAATGAGGTATCACAGGCCGAGGTTTACACCAGCGCATATACCGTCACCCACGATGAGAAATACTTTCCGGATGCTTACAACTTCCTACCAGACCGCTGGCTAGACCCTGAAAGCAAGAGCGTAAAGGAAGCTAGTCAGCCCTTTTCCCTCGGGGCTAGGGGCTGTTTGGGACAAAAGTACGTACTTAGTCTTTTCCTCCACTGCTAGAATCATACAGTAGGTAGTTAGCTAACGACACTATTCTAGCTTTGCCATCATGGAGATTAATCTCATTCTGGCGAAAATGATATTCAGGTATGATTGGAGGATTGTCAATACGGATGTAAAATGGCTCAATGAAAGCCAATGCCATGTGATGTGGTGGAAACCAAATTTGTATGTCGAGTTTTGTGAGCGTGAGAGAATGACATCGGACCATAGAGCTTGATTGTGCCTATTCTACCTAGATCACAGAGAAATATACATAAAGCGAGATAAGCGTAACATTCGCTGACAAGTGCTATAATTGAAATGCTGAATGCTATCATAATATTATTAGTGCACGAGGGGAGGCTAGGGACATTGTCGAGACTCAACTGCGTAGCATGAGAGATGAAGCTGTTGATTAGCAGTACCACTGTTCCTTGATTGTTGACAAATTGAAACTTCCTGTTCTCGCAGTTGTGCTGGTGGTCCTCACAGACTAATTGGTCCAGGACGATAGCCTATTAGGGGTGGTCGACGGTGAGATTTCGGATAGATGCCATTTGTGGAAGGGTGCTATCCGACGCCTTAGCTCAGCCCCCCCTGTCTGCTTCGAGATACAGACCTAGATGATCTCACTCGTCGAAGAACGAAAGGGAATCTATCGTCCGCGAGTTAGTCGCGCCAAGATCAGATCGAAGTTCCTGGTGTAGACCATAGTAATCATTATCTGATCAACACAGCTGCTGTGAAAAACGGCCCATAGCTTATCAGTTGTAACGAAAACATGATATCTGACATCGCTTTCCAAGTTTTGATCCTTTTCTGAAGCGAATGAGTTTAGCACAAATTTCCCTAGAGCATACAAAGTTGTCATAACCACATGGCAGGCCATACAACACCGATTGCCGCCGAGCACGCTCTGGCGGCATACATCGTCGATCCCCCATCTCGACAACTCAGTAGCCCGAAATCGCATATTCTTGAAACCCTCGTTCTCAGATACAATGAGGTGCCCGTGCGAGCAATGGTCATTGTCGTCCTTCTAATCATAGGATCTATTTACACACTCTGGACCTCGTTGCCAGTCAAGCAGAGATACGCAGACGCACCTATAGCCTGCGTCGACCCCAAGGATCTTAAAAAGACATTGAGAACGGCCCGGTTGCGGTTCAGGACCGATGCCGTCACAATGCTCCAGCAAGGATACCAGACCTTCAAGGGCCGTCCCTGGTATGTCCCAAGCCCCTTGGGAGAGCGCTTGATGCTGCCCAGTAGATATATAGAGGAGCTCAAGACAGCTCCCGTCGACGAAGTCGACTTTGTTGCGACCTTCTTTGAAATGTTCGAAGGCAGGTATACCACGATGGGTAGTCGGTCAACACTGCATCCGCGAACAGCAAAACAGGACCTCAATCATTACATGGGTACGTATAATCAACGGGCACAAATTGACCACGGCGAGTTCGTAACTAATACCTGGGTTATAGCGAAAGTCTTGAAGCCGGTGAAAGACGAAATAGGAGAAGTCTTTGACTTGAACATTCCAGCGACAGATGGTGAGTGTCCTGTCTCTTGGCTGACTGGCAATATGCCGTAACATGAGTCTACTATAACTGACAAGGCACCAGATTGGCATCCCATCAACGCTCACCATGCCATGGTGCAGATCGTAGCACGCGTTTCATCTCGCATGTTTGGCGGCACGGACTTATCGCGTAACCAGCCATGGGTCGATGCAACTATCAACTTTGCCTTAGACGGCTTCATGGGAGCTCAAGCTATCAAGCAGTACCCCGAGATCATCCGGCCTCTTGTTGCCATGTTCATCCCTGCTCTGGGGAAAATCAAAGAGCACCATGCCACTGCACAGAGAGTCATTGTCCCAATCCTGCGCGCTAGGCGAGCAGCAGCAGCAGCAGGCTGGCCGGATACCGACGGAGAAGCTCCAGTTGACTTCCTCCAGTGGATGGTTGAAAATGCCGAGGGAGAAGAGAAGGAAGATAGCTTTCTGGCACAGATTCAGCTGAAGCTGAGCTTTGCCGCTATTCACACTAGTGCCGCCGCCCCAACGCAGCTTCTTTACGACCTGTGTGCCATGCCTGAGTATGTCGAGCCTTTGCTAGCTGAGATTCGCGACGTCAGAAGAGAATTCTGCGAATACGGCTTTGACAAGCGTTCATTGATGAAACTTGAGAAGCTGGATAGCATGATGAAGGAGAGTCAGCGCTTCAACCCCCTTCTTCTTGGTTAGTTCATCCTCACTCCCCCATGCACATAGTGTGCTCCAGACAATCGCTGATTGAGAGTACGGATGCAAGTCACTTTTGAACGGTTTATCCACCGCCCATACACGTTTTCGGATGGGTTCCGCATCCCCGGCAACACGCAAATCGGAGTTCCGACGCAGGCGATCTCGATGGATCCGGCGTTCTACGAGGAGCCGACAAGGTTCGACGGTTTCCGCTTCTCAAAGCTGCGGGGTTCTATCGAAGCCCGTGGCGGTCCCAAAACTAGCAATAGCAACAACAACGCGGCAGAGTTGGGCAAACTGGCTTATTCAAGCTCTACTCACGAGAGCATGGCATTCGGCTACGGCCGGCATGCCTGCCCCGGTCGCTGGTTTGCAAGCAACGAGATCAAGATGATCATGGTGCACCTTCTCGAAAATTATGAGTTCCGTCTTCCAGGTGGCAAGACTGGTCTCGAGAACAGACCCCCAAGCCTAAACTTTGAGACGCAGTATCTGCCGAACATGGATGCCGTTGTCGAGTTTCGCAGGCGCAGAACCTGAGGATCGGGAAATTTGTGTCGCTTGCAAGGGCCACTCAGAACCTCACTCTTGCTCATGGACCTACTTCTTTAGAATGAGCTCAATCTTAGTCGTTGATTTAGAATTTTACAGCTCGGTATATCACTTCAGGATTCTACTAGAGTCGTGCATTGCATACAAGCTTGGCGTGAAGAGCTATGAGTAAATGCAGCATGTACCCCGTACTAGTCCAGGCTACCCGGATCGCTTCCGACCCGTATGCTAACCGAAAAAGGCTCACGCTCCCAACGGCGACACATAGAAACTAAAGTCCTACTATAACCCCAGATTGATGATACTCCTACTCCGTAGAGTAAGACTCACATGCTGACCAGAAACCAGATTCATTAGCCATTAATAGAAAATATTAACTTGCCTAAATTATGTACAAAGTTTTGCTAGGAGGGTACCAATATCACATGTAAGTAGGTCGACGGATCTTCCAATAAACAGGCGTGCCTCAAAATACACGTTTGATGCCGATGGGTAGGAAAGTGAGGAGTATGGAAGTCGATCTCGGATCCCGGGGTAATCATTCCTACCTGCTTTATGTAGCTAGTTGTAGAGTAACCAGATATAGGTAGTGGCTGGAAATTTGTTTATTGTAATAGCGACCCTATTGACTCCCTTAATCCTGAAATGACTTTATCTATCCGCTGCTCTATGCTCCGAATAAGCATCATCTGCACCTGTCTTCCCTCCACCGCCGGGCTCACCTTGATACACACCAGGAGCTTCGCTACATGTTTAATGCACATGCCGCCGAGGAGCCTCACCAGGCCCACGACTTCCGCAGGATCGCAGATCTCGTAATCCCGCACCGGAAGTATTGTGCCCTGGAAGCTTGACTCGACTGCCGTGAGCTGTATCAACTTCTGGGTTAAGATGACGAGCTTGTCGCTGAACATGATCAGTAGCATCATGTGCTCTGAGCTCGCGTAACACGCCGGACAGCCCAGGACTTGGGCGCATTTAACGCAGGCATTCTTTTGCCATGCCAGAATGCCTTCGAGCCTCGGGGGTCTCATAGTGTGCATGCGCTCTTCGACTTCCTCAAGTAGGGGCGTGATGGTGTGAAGACATCGGCAGTCACGCCTGGTGCCGCTGTCTGCGCCGGTTGCGAGCTCAGTCGGAAAGAGCGCCGGGTCGTCATAAGGGGCTAGCAGAGAGGCGAAGATGCGGGAGTCTGCCCGTGATGTAGCGGCTCGTAAGTCTGGAAAGCTCAATAAGTCTGTTGAAACAAGAGACCAGGGTGTACCTTGATCTGAGATTTAGTACAGCTCGCTCTTCAAGTCTGTCGTTCATTTTTGGAACGTATCTGTGTCGACTCACATAAAACGTCGTCGAAAAAGGCCCCTCGCTACCGATGTTATCGGTGGTGGCATTCTCACCCGATGCAGCTGCTGTATTCGTGAAGTAGGAGAGATCCAAACTGGCACATTGCGATCCAATCGTGACGTCAAAAGGATCTGCATCCGAGCAAGCGCCGTGATGGTCGGATGAGTCGGTGCTTTTGTCCGCAGCTGTAGCGTCGTTCCCCGCGTTTTTCGGGGCCCGGGCACTGACACTGGAAGAAGCCGAGCTGGGGGCAGATGTTGGTGGCCATGTGGAGATTGACGAAGAGCTACTGTTCCCATCTCCACATGTGACGTCGGAGCTCGAGGAAAAAGGGGAAGACGAGGGCGAGGCAGCGGCCGGGGGGACTACGACTTGTCCACCATGGTTTCGCTTCTGGCTAGTGCCATGAGCTCGACGCCGTTCCGTGCCGTCTACGGCGGCATACGCGCACGCGAGGGAGGACGATTTGCAGCGAGAACATTCGGGCTTTTGTCCACCGCACCGCAACTATACGAAGGCGACATATAAGGATTAGCGGGAGCTACATGACCCGTAAGACGCTGGGAGATCGATAAGAGGTTGGGAAATAGAAAATGCCATGGTCGGCACGAAATTACCCACCCTTTTGGCTCTGCAATGAACACAGGCGGAATGGGGCGGGATGATGCTCCCTGCGTCGCAGAAGGCCTTGCCGTCCGCTCGCTGGACAAAGTCAACGCTGTTGGACTGCTGGTTCAGTCGCAAAGTGCCGAACATGATACAGAACGTAAGTTGGCTATTGCGTAATTTCGGATTGGGTCCAACCTCAAGGATAGGAGGCTGATCACTAGAACTCCAGCCACGATGTTGCATGGGTTCGGGTCCCTGCTTCCAAGACGTGTTTTCACGGGGTGTGAAGGTTACATATCGCGTGTTGTCCGCATCGCCTTTCTGGCACTCCTACTATGCTTACCCTTGGCTCCCCTTGGCTCCGAAGATAGGCTCCCGCAAGTTCGGGCGATTCATGACCTCGGACTTATTGTATGCACGTTGGACTTCCATCAGTGTGCGCCGTGTGACTGCTTTAACGCCCATCAGCCGTAATGGCAGCATCAACTCAGATGAGGCTTGAGGGCAGTGAGATTGAGATGGCGCCCTGTTAGGCAATGATGTCAAGATGGAAATGTAAAGAATTGCATCTCACTGCATCGTATAAATCGCATCAAATACATGGGTAATCAAAATAGGAGAGTGTTCTTTTGATGCCAAGCTTGGGCCTCAGCTGACCCATGGTCAGCCCTAGGCGATCAGTCTAGCACGCAGTGCAACGCTGCTAGATGTTCTAATTGGGCGTGGGTTGCCAGGATATTTCTTGACCGCATTCTTCGGGAAAGAAGAAGAAACACGATCTGGTTCAGACATAGCTCAACGGTAAGCTCGGCCATTGAGGCATGGTGCGGAGGACGTCGAGGGACGTAAGCCAGAACCAAGAGTTTTGTAAGACGAAACATATATAAGCCCCGGCTGAATGCACTCGATCGATCGATCGATCGTCGATCGACTGCTGTCCAGAGTTGCATAAGCCTACGCAGTGCTTGTTGTAGTGGGCGAGCATGACCGTCACAGACCGCTAATACAGCCCGCCTGCTTACCTATCGAGCCCGTTCGCATCATGATACCTTGCTTAACTCTCACACGCCCGTTACGCGCCCCCCTGTTAAACTTCTCTATTCATATCAATAGGACTATTCTCATCGGGCTTGGTTATCTCACTTTTCTTTTTCAATCGGTCTGCAGGCAAGTGTACGAACTTGGAGCGTGTGGAAAGGGCTTTCGGAACTCGGTCATGTTGGGGATGGCGATTCTTCCAAGGCGCCAGCCATTTTCACCCAACACCAAGCCCGATTGCCTAATAAAGATCACTCGCACCAAGCTCGCCAGGCGTTTGGGCCACTGGTTCGTTACATTAACCACTTTTTTCTTTTCACCTCTCTTCCGTAATTGATACACATACTCACGTGGCCTCAGCTGACACAATTTCCAAGCATGCATCTCAACTTCATGCCAATCGATTCTATGCAAAATATCTGGCTAAACATGACAGATCACTCTCGGCCGACTTCTCCTGTCCCTGGATAGCCCCGAACCCCCGGAGCCCCCGGTTCGTAGGCCAATGGCCGCGCGTATCACCCCATCGTCGCAGCGCACCACAAGTATTTTGATTGCCATGACTTGTCAGCTGACTACCCAGGTAATTGCATTGGATGACACCCATAAATCTGGACGAAGTGCATCATCCACGCTACCGGCCGATCCCTGTCCAGCCACTCGCACGTGGCAGAATACGCACGTAAAGTTCGGGTTTCACCCAGAGGGTAGCCATGCGCGAGTCTCGCTGCCAATCCACCTCTTTGTTAACGAGGTCAAGATCAAACTTGAAAAGCAGTTTTGAGAGGATAGTGGACATCTCCATCCAAGCCAGGCTGATTGATAGATGTGATATGTCAGCGAACTGCCCCGTATTGCATATGCCTCATGGATGCGGTTTTGGCAATGAAGGACTTACTTGCGACCTAGACAGCCCATAGGGCCGAGTAAGAAGGGCTGCGATGCATCCGAAATGTCCTCCTTATTCAGGCCAAGCCATCTTTCCGGTCTGAACTCATGCGGATCGGTCCAATTTGCCGATGATAGACCAGCAGCTACTGGGTTCGTCGATACTACTGTCTGTACCGCATCACAAAGTCAGGATCACAGGAAAACAGCCGGTGGGTTCACATTGACTTACGCCAGCCGGTATCATGATGCCATCAACTGTGTCACCGCCTTCAGGAACGACCCGGGGAAGACCCAAGGGGAGCGGTGCATATATTCTCATCCCCTCTAGACATACGGCACGAAGGTACGGAAGCTGAACTGCCGTCTGCGAGGCGATCTCCTCATATCTCTCGTACCTCGTTCGAATCTCGTTTTTGAGTCGCTGCTGCACAAGGGGAGTCCTAAGTAAGTAGTACACGATGCAGCTCAAAGCCGTGGCAGTAGTTTCAGAGCCGGCAGTACTGTGATGAATTAGTGACATGCATAGATCCCTTTAGCACATTCGAGGTTGACTGGTGCCATTCCATGAAAGCGCTTGTATACACACGTGGGCATTCACTCACACGAAGTCCGATGCATGAGCTGCAAGCTGCACGGCAGTGATGTTTGACTTTTGCTCCAAGGTGCGGGTAAGGAAGTCGGGACGGGAATCAGGCTTGGACAGCCGGCTAGAGAATATACAGTTAGTTATAGCTCTATGCTGACCGCGTTACGCCCATCAAAACTGTCGAAGACAATCACTCACTTATTGATTAGGGCCATAGTGTATGCCTCATGCTCTCGCGTATCTCTACTGAATTCTTCGATGCGCTGGGGAGCTAGGGTCTTGAAGAGCCAGGCCAGAGATGGGAACCGGCTCATAGTATCGGCCATAGCGCCCTGTCGCAGCGCTTTCATCACCTTCTCAATCCAAAAGTGAGTTTGTTCTGCCAAGTCAGTATCGATGAATGTGTCTCACAGTTAATATGATCTGGGAAGCGCACCTGTCGACAGGCCGCCGAAGGACTCTCCGAATGCCAAGCTGCCAATGATGTCGAATGTCGCTAGATTGAACCATTTGACTATGTTCACGCCATTGGGGCTGTTGCCAATCGAACCAAGCTTGGTCATCAGTAGGTCGACATTCTGCGCGACAAGCTCCTCCTGTTTCTTGAGACTGCTATCGCTGAAGGCGTGGCTGAGGTATTTTCGCACTGTTTGTCCGCAAAGTCAATTCGGGTTGAGCTGATAGAAGGAGGCCTGCATGGCTAGATGCAGTGGTGCACGTACTCTTTCCATGTTCGATCGGATCTCTCTCACTCACAATGGAGTGGGCTTGGTCAGCAAAGCTACCCCCATCGTAGAACGCGCTCTTGATGAATGTTCTGTGCCCGGGGCGGAAACCGTAGATGTCATCCCATGACGAAGCAGACGAGAAGGAGAGCTCGTTAGGGGCAATCCGGACGACAGGGCCGTACTTCTCGTGGAGGGCTAGAATGTCATAGGGCTGGCGCCCACCGAGGAACATGCGACTGTATGTTGCATTGGATAACGCCGCCAAAAAGGGCCCGGGAATGTGGTAGAGAGGGTGGGTATAATGCTTGTAGACAGTGCGGAGTATGACTGCAATGACCTGTTTCTCAACATCACTAACTATATCTTAGTGGAGGCTCAGGGGTATATTACCGTTACCAGGGCCACGATGTGCACCGTGCGAATACTGTCCCCCTGTCATACGTCCATGTCCATGACTGGGTCTTTTTTCTTCAGTCGTTCTTAGATTTCTGCTACTTCGAAGGAACTCACTCCAAGGGAAGTTGTTATGGGATCATCAGCTGTATTTTGAAAGAACCTTCATTGTCTGATGTTCAGGCAAGCTAAGCTGCACAGAGAAAACGCTGATGAAGCATCCTATACGCGAGGAAGGGCTTGCCATGTTGCCCAGATAGGCCCCAACCGAGAAGACGAATCTAGACTGCTGTTAACTTGCCTAATCCTAAAAGGCATTACATCGCAACATTTGTCTGTTCTAGGAAATGGAGCGGGCGGCATTGGCATCTATCTGGAATAAGGCAGGCGGCGGATGGTGGCCGGATCGGCACGCCTAGACCGTTCAGCTGCGCTAGAGTCCACGGAGGACTTGGCTGGATAGAGTCATCTTCAACGGATACATTCCAAATTAAATCAGCATTGTAATTGACATACAGAGTTCTAAACTACGTACATTGGATGACCTGGTGAGACAATTATTGCACAGAACATTGTTAGTCTATGAGACCAGACAGGCAGAGCTAAACGTGGATGTGACAGATAGGACCATGCATTCAAGATCAAAACAACAATATCCAGTAATTGCATATCTGGCTAACGAATACTTAATTCAACTCCCTAGAGCTAGCGCTACAACATCGCTTTCAGTGGGGGCCGGCTGGCACTCATTCAACCTGTGAGTATCGGAGCGTCGTCTTGCTCCAAAGTTCGTTGCCACTCATTTGGTACTCGAGACCCTTCATGTACTCCCCTACGGCTTCATGGCAGCCTGTAGCCTCGACCTCGGCAACCAATGTGTCATGCACCCTAGCCCACTCCCAAGTCATGTATGTCAGCACTCGCCGAGAAGCGTCGATGTCGAGCGACGTGCTGTTTCCGAACACCGACATTGCGTTGCAGAGGAATGCACCCTCTTTGTGCCCTGTCTGAGCACTGCGGGCCTCCTTTTCATATGACCAAATGTCGTTTACGATGGAAATATGCTTCGAGCAGTTCTGCTCAAGCGGCTTCATGCGGACAAGCTCCGACGGCGTGAGATGCAGGTCCATCGAGAATCGCATGAGTGCGGACAGAAGACTGGGTATGGTTGGTCAGTTAGCCGTCTACTCTAGACACACATGCCTCAGATTAGGAGTAATTTCACTTACGCCTTGCCCACGTCCTTCTCGCGGTACTCGAGGTAGTGGCCGAGCTCGGTGATTGTCAAGCGGGCCTTGTCCGTCTGCGCACGCATGAATGTGAAGGTAGGCTCTAGCACCTCGTCGGCAAGTTCCTTGTCGTGAGCGCGCATGCTTTCCCATAAGTCATATGTGATGTACTCGACAGGCACGCTGCGGTCAGGGAGGACGTCGCCGCGAGCGATGGGGATCAGCTTCTCGTTGTAGGAGGAGCCATCCTCAAACGACATGTCCTCGAGCAAATCTAGAAGCGAGCCAGAACCCATAGCTTGGCCTTGTCTGCTTCTTCGTTATGAGCAGGGTCTACCTACCATCGATAAGGAACAGGACTGTCAACAAACGACAGGCAAAGTGAATCCTGTCATCCTTCGCCAGGGGGAAGTAGAGACAGGTAACGCGGCTGAATCCAGCGTTCACAAAGGTGCGTCGTGCTTTGGTGCCGGGGAAGTTCCAATGCTGTAGGAAGTAGTCGTCGACTTCACGCGACACCTCGTCGACTTTGGGATGGCATAGCGGGGTCCAATCTGCCTCTCTTGAAACCTCAGAGATCGGAGGACTAGGAATCCTGGCTTCCTGGGATGTAATGGAAATTGTGTCTTTCTTGATGTCCATTGACTGGACTGGGCTTAGAATGGCTGCCATTGTGTATGATAGTGTTATAAGGTAAGCTTGTTAAGTCGCGACTGGCTTGGATGAAGACACTTCTGCTTGCTGTGTTAGAGACCCTGTTCTACTAGGCTTCTATTCAATCTCTGTCGACCTACCGGCCTTTTATGTTTCAAAATCCTTGCCTCTAACTAATGACCATTCTTCATCTCTCGTGGTTGGTGGGGCTTTCCTCGCAACACAACATTCATCTACCTACGTCAATGTACAGGGCAACATTAGTAACCACCCAAGCTCCGTTGCTCGAATCTCAACAAGCACTCCCTTCACCTCCTAGGTGGAATAGATTCCGAGAGAAGAAAGCATCCGCGACGAGAGCACACTTGACCACAACTTGGTCACTGAATTCAGATGACCCGTTTGAACCGTGAATTTTCGCAAATCCAGTGAACCCAACCGAGGAAATGGCTCAAAGGGGCAACGTCCCGGTTTGGCATGCAACTTCTTAAGGTGGCAGAGTGGGAGGAGAGATGTGAGGGATATCTCATCTCACCCGGCTGTATGAATGAGTAATATGAGGTTCTAACGGACAGAGAGGCCCCATGCGAGTCACATTTCGGCAACGACACAGCAAACTCGCGAATGAGTCTATAGAACTTGTTCCTTTGATCTGCTTCTCCAATTGAGCGAACTTTCCCGGTTACTTTCCCTGCTGGTCGCAATATGACATTGCAGGAAAGTTCCTAATTAGGCAATTCGTTGTCATCGGACTCCCTGCGGCGCGATCGAGATTCATCCCATGCATCTTAAAACCTACGTCGCAGCTGGGGCATTGGTACAGCCCATTTACACTCAACGTCCCAGGAGTCTCAAATTCTAAGCATTTCGTTTTCGCCATGGCCTCACTACAGTTCACAGATGAGGATATCCCTCGTTTAGATGACAAAGTAGCCATGATCACAGGTACCAATTGCCAGTCCTCGACTTCCTCAATGAATCGCGACTAATTCTGGGCTACTCAAAAGGGGGCAGTTCGGGAATAGGGCTTGCGGCAGCTCGTCTCATGGCTCGTAAGGGCGCTCGAGTTTATATCTTGGATTTGAGCCCCCCAGATGCCGAGTCGATACCCAAGCCTCCAGAGGATGAGCCTGTGCTTCCAAAGACGACAACTTTCATCCCGTGTAATGTAGCCAGATGGAGTGACCTGAATGCAGCATTTCAGAGATGTATCGCAGAGACCGGACGTCTCGATATCGCGATCGCCAACGCCGGCGTGAGTGAAGAATATGACTACTTTGAGGATCGACGAGACGTGGAGGGTGAACTTCTTGAGCCCGCCTTTGGCGTCATCGATGTTAACTTCCGATCTGTCGTGAGCTTCGTAAAGCTTGCTGTCAGCCACATTAGGAAACAAAGAGAAGCTGGCATTTTGGGCGGCGGTAGCATCGTCATCACAAGCAGCGCTACCGCTTATGCTCCTGAGCATAACCTGCCTGTCTACAGTGCCTCGAAATTTGCAGTCAGTGACCCGGAAGCCCCCCCCCCCCCAAAAACTTTGACAGCGTTCTCAGTCGATAAATAGACAATTGGCCTCATGCGCGGTCTTCGGAGTCAGCTCATAATGGACGATATAACAATCAACTGCGTTGCACCCGCCGCCACAGTGACAAAGTTGCTGCCCCAAGATCTCGCAGCACCGATGATCAACGCAGGTTTACCCGTGAGCTCAGCCGAATTCGTCGGTAGAGCCCTAGTGTACTCAGCTACAGCGAAGCAGAAGCGGCGTGTGGAGAATTATGGGAAAGACTCTCCTCTGAATGACGGGCCAGGCCGTTGGAACGGCAGGACGATCCTCACCTTAGCCGACGAGTATGTTGAGCTAGAACAGCCTCACGCGACTCTGCAGCCGTTCTGGTTGGGATGGAAGACTTCGGATCTCACGAAGCAGCAGCAGACCGTCACAGACTTCAGAAAGATTTGAACGTTGAGTGTTGATAGAAAAAGACAGAGAATGCTCGCATCAGTAGTCGCATGAAAGAAGTATGCGAAGCGACACTTTTAAACGCACAAGTTGAAATGTTGAAGTTATCTTGCGAACTATCGTGCTGAAAGGGAATTGAGAACAAATTTACTATCTGGTAGGGTTGTATGCAAATAATTACAATCCTAGTATGAATGTCTGAGTCTACTTAATTCTGTATAGAGTTACCAATGGATTAGTTCGTATTTCCACGCGTGAAAAATATGTTATTGTATCATAATAAGATTCAGTTCAAATGCATTACGTTGTTTTGTTGAATTTCAGAACCACAGCTCAGTGCTAATCAACGAACGTCAAGGTAACCTTTAGGCATGGAGTATCGTGAAATGGAGGCTTATGATACTCGGAGACACCATGACTCTTTCGGGCATCTCTGGGCTGCTTACCGTGTCTCAAAAACATCTATTAATACTCTCTGGGCCAAGGTGGGCATTATGCACGTACCTTGTTTGCACATGGTATTCGCTGCACAGTACCTGCATGCAGATGCAGGATACCCGCCCGCATCTCCACGACTGGCCATTCTTATTCAATGTAAACATAAGAAGCTGGGCATTATAATAATTTGCAGTATAAATATTTTATATCATTTTCAACTTCATTTGATTGCTAGTGCTGTGTTCGCTCCGAGTGTGAAACGAACAACCATCCCGAGTCCACTTGGCAACAAGTCCGTATTATCTCAGCTCTATGTGTCCCAATCGAGTCCTTCGGCTGTCCCCGGGTGTGATTGGGGGTTGATAAGCCGTTGGTACAGGCCTCACCTCTCAGCTGGGACTTTGAAGGATTCACGAGGCAATAGAGGCGTCGACATTTGGTAATTTTAGTGTTCAGTAATGGAACCAGGCCCGATGAAGTTATCGGCCGAATTGGCTAAGAGGCAAACCATTGTTCTGAGTGCAATCAGTCGAGAGAGGCTTAGACGCAGGACAGTGAGTACGAGATACATCACAATGCGACACATCAGGTATAAAAACCATTTCATAAAATACCTACATCTTCTAAAATCTATCCGTTATCATCGGATTGTCCTGTTTTCTAAACACATCAGAGTCTTGTCAATATTATCGTCATTCCTCTTGTTCGTTGATTTCCCATCATGGCTTGGTTTCGGCTCTTCTCGTCGCTCTATTTCATATTATCCTTTATTTCATGTATCAATGCAGCCACTACGGGCAGGACCAACACATGCTATGAGCTAGTCAAGGTCTTTGGAGACAAAGTTTCATTGCCTCGAAGTGCCGAGTATGTTACTGTGGCCCCGGGTATGTGAAACTCCCCTGACGTTTCCATAGAGATCATCAGCTAATTGTGAAAAGAAAATTGGTCAGAGACAGCGCAGCTGTCTCCTAACTGCGTATTTGAACCGGAGTCAGCCCAGGATGTTGCCGATGGCGTACGTATTCTGGTTAAGCACAAGACCAAATTCGCTATTCGTGGCGGAGGGCACATGCCGGTCCGTGGGGCCGCCAACATTGATAACGGTGTGCTGATGTCTCTCAACAAATTCACAATGATGAAAATGACGAAGCAAAACACGGTGGCTCAGCTTGGTCCAGGCCTGCGATGGCATGAGGTGTACAACTGGACAAGCACCTACGGTCTAGCCGTCTCCGGTGGGCGTTATGCTCCGGTTGGAGTACCAGGATACCTCCTCGGCGGAGGCATCAGCTTCTTTGGGTCTCGCTATGGCTGGTCTACTAACATGGTGGTGAACTACGAAGTGGTCCTGGCAAACAGCTCCATCCTCAATGCGAACGCGAAGGAGAACACGGACTTGTTCTGGGCGTTGAAAGGAGGTTCTAACAACTACGGCATCGTCACTCGCTTCGATGTCAAGACGTTTCCCTTGGGTGAGGTCTATGGTGGCCTCTCGATCTTCGAGCCGCAATATCTAAACGACTTTGTTAATGCTGCCGCTTATTTCTCTACTCTGGGTGGCGGGTCAGACGACCTCAATGCGTCTTACAACCCTTCGGTGCAGATTGAAGCCAAGACAGGCAAGATTACTCTACTTTCATGGTGCGCCTACCAGGACGCGAATACGAACCCGGCTGCCTTTGCAAACTTCACTCGTATCCCAACGCTATTTTCGAACAACGCGGTGATGCCGAACTTGGCGCAGCTCTCAACAACAACTGACACGGAGGCATTCTCGGCCCGGAACGGCAGGTACGTTATTATCCCTTATGCATGTATTTCAATCTTCAAGACTGAGGTGAGTATTTCACAGACAAGTATTCCGAGCGACAGGTCTGAAAGCAGATCCGGCGTCGGTTTTGCTAGCCAATGCCACCCTCTTCAAGATCTATAACGCAATGCCGGAACTCAAGAAATTGAAAGGTTTGGTGATCACCTCGACACCTCAAATGATTAGCCGCTCATGGCTAGAGGTGGCGCGAGCCTCAGGGGGCGACCCCATGGATATCGAGCCTGGAAACGGTCTCATATGTAAGTGCTAATTACGTTCCGGTCTATCATTCTTTCGCTAATTTCTATAGTCCACTTGATCGGTGCCGCTTGGGAGGAAGCCAAGGACGATCAGCTTGTATACAAGTTTACCAACAGGTTCATTGCCGAACTGGACAAGGCGAGCAAGGCACGCAAGCTGGATCGCCAGTTCATCTATATCAACGATGCTGGCCCAGGTCAGAAACCTTTCGGCTTGTACGGTAATGGCAGGTCAATCAAGAGAATGCGAGCTATTCGCGACAGATATGGTGAGTCCAATTCACCTCGCGACGTTGTTTTTGTACCTCCTTCTGAAAGCCCATTCGCTGTGCTGCATGCAGAGGGTTCAAGTCGTGTTGGCAATTGCATTACAATACTGATAGAATAACAGACCCGCATCACTATTTCCAGACTTTGGTTTCTGGTGGCTTCAAGCTTGGATAAATCATGGTGGGCTTGTCAGCTGTCAACTGCAATGCTATGCTATGCTGCAGGGCTTTTTGCCAAGCCATCTCACTTTACGATTGTTCTGTACCTAATGTATCCGGAAAAGGATGCAACATTTCTATTCGTCATTTCACAGTGTACATACTCTCATTATCTACCGCTAATATACTTACTGTCACATTTTCCATTAGACGTTGTAAATAATATCAGAACAGAGCGGTGTGCCAAGTTTGTCTACACTGTTAAGGGGCTGGGCCGTGCAGTGCCATAGGACTGTGATACCCTGGTGGTAGCCTGTAATGATGCGCAGTCATAGTTCCGGGCTGCCGGAGCGATGCGACCAATTAGGCAGTCATCCGATGCATGCATGTCAGATCAGAAATGTACATTTGCCATCGAGATCCATGGGACATTTCCCCAAAGTGCATGTTTTTATAGATCCCCAAATCGGCACACTACCTAGCAATGGTCTAGATCGGTCGAATTGTGATGTGCTGCAAGTGCTGCACCCGTATCAGAACATTCACAAGCCATCTATATCTGTTCCCCTTTCGGTACAGTACTACTTTTGACCGACGCAGTCTGGCTTCGCGCCACATTCTCACGGAGCGGGGGTGGGTAGTACAACCAGCGCCCATGAAAGACACAAAGACCAAATGAAACATCTAGTAACAGGATGTCATCTTCAAGAGGCAGAATGACCTATTGGGTATTAATAACCTAACGCCCACCTGCAAGTCAGCTCTTTCTATCATGAACATCTCGTCATCCCCAATCCACTAATACAGCAACAGGACATACACACTTGTTCGATTTCGAGAATTCCAAACATGGTTTCATTCACAGGTAACACTACGGCACAAGAGGTGGTCACAGCCTTTGCGAAGGAAATTCCGACGAAGACAGGTGAGCCCCTGGCGTTCATCTAGAACCTTGGTCTTCCAGCAGCTCACCTAGGTCATAAACAGTACTTATCACTGGAGCAAGCCAGGGCAGCTTGGGTGCCGAGGCAGCAAAGTCTCTAGCCTCGGCCAAGTATGTCATCCTCGCAGGTCGCAATGAAGCCAAGATAGCGCCTGTCCTCGACGAAGTTCGCAAGCTCAACCCCAGTGGAAAGACTGCATTCGTCCAGGCCGACCTGGCCGACAATGATAGCATCCGCCAAGCGGCCACCAAAATCAACGGGCTTCCTGGCTTGGACCACATCGACATTGTCATAAACGCCGCTGGAAATATGGCGGTGCGGAACTTCCAGCCATCTGCCGACGGCTTCGAGCTACAGTTCGCCGCCAACCATCTCGGCCACTTCCTTTTGACGAAGCTCATCCTAGATAAGATCCTGGCATCGCCTGCCCCGACTGTTGTCAATCTAACCAGCACCGGCTACGAGTTGAGCGAGGTTCTCTTTGACGATGTCAACTTCAACGTAAGCAGAATGGCTTTTTGCTCGGCATTGCGTGAGATCTGGACGTGACTGATGTTGGTGTGTACCACAACAGGACGGGAAGAGTTACGACCCCTGGGTCGCATATGGCCAAGCGAAGACGGCCAACATCCTACACGTCGTTGGTCTGCACGGCAAATACAGCAGCAAGAATCTAGCATCATTCGCAGTTCATCCTGGCTGTAAGTTACGCTTTGGACTCATATTATCCCACCTTTTGTTCCCTCAACTGACATAATGCACAGTCGTGCCTGAATCTCAGCTTCTTGCGACAAACGGGGTAGATCAAGACCTGATGATTGAAGGTTACAAACTGTCCGTTGCACGCAACAATGGTATGACTACATTTCTGCAAAAGTGTTACAAGCATGACCAAGACACTGTTGACACGTCTATAGGCAACGATATCCCGCCTCCGACACCGCGTTCCCTCCAGGAAGGTTCTGCAACCTTGCTTCTTGCCGCACTGGACCCTAGCCTTCGAGGTAAGTCTATCATTGTACTTCGTGACCTACGCCACAGTTGGCCTGACATGTTCATACGCAGGTAAATCCCCGACATTGTTGTTTGAGGGACAAGTTCATCCGGACATCAAGGCATACGCCCTCGACAAGCAGGGGGCGGAGAAGCTTTGGGAGTTAAGTAACAAACTCACTCAGTGATGCGTCGGCAGAAGCACATATTGAGACAAAACGTCACGCCAGAAGTAATCTGGCCATTAGGGCATCAGACGCCTTTGGTAGTGGTCCAGTACCAGTAGCTATTAATGTCAATAAGCATATATTAGAATCTTTCAATTGTGATGATACCCGTCGGGTCAGAGGCGGCAGGTGCAGGGTAATTACACCTAAAACTCCAGCCTCCAGGGCCCTTGGGCTGGAGCCCTCCTTTCCCTTCCTTTTGTTCAGTCTCGGAAAGTATATCAGATTTCTACTAGCCAATGCACCCGTGTAATACAACTCTACGTACTTACGCGATTCACCACGCATCTATGCTTGAGCCTATGCCAGGACGTTACTGGTTGCATCAGTTTACCTTCTGTTACGTGCGAGTTGCCACTAGCCTCTATAGACTAGGGGCGATCGCTGAATACAGGCGACCCAACGCCAAGGTTCGCGGGGCGCAAAGTCTCATACATACTGGGCACAAGTCCTTAGCATTGTTTGTGCCCGTGTCAGCTGAGCTTTTAGCGTCAGCAAAAGACCATTGCCTTATGGTTTTAATACCTAAAGCAGGTGTTTTCCGGGCAACGGGTCGGGCCGGGTATAGTACCGACCCCAGGCGAGCCCAGGGGCCCAAATCCCACCGCTGATCTTCTACTAGTACATTGGCATTGTGGACCACTGCAAGATCCCCGATAAGGGTAGATCGCGAGGGGCTGACTCCATGGAGAATACATTAGTCCATCGCGACTAGAATAGAAACGGAATTCGCATGTGGAATATAGATGCGCATGTTCAGAATAGGATCTATCAATCAGGCAATCTTTTCCTTTCGTGACTAGCTATGCTACTACATATCTGCATCAGCAGAGACTAGTGTTAAAGCTCACAGTTCCACCCCCCCATATAATCAGATTGCAAATGAAATAGCCGTTGCTCGGGATTCACAACACGAATATACAGCCCGGAGGTGGTTATCGCATTAGCATGGAAATACGCACACGCAGTTCAATTGTGTCACGAATAGAGTCGAGTTGAGATGCACGGCATCATCGTCCCATGGTAGCTGGTGAGTAAAGAAAGCTTGTCCGTTTTGCTCGATGTAAGCACAAAATATCTAATAACCTAGGTAGAATACGGGACAGGAAGCTGGCACATTAACACGTAGAACGCGTTTCACTTCGTTATAATTACTTAACATTCTCATCATGGATTTCGAGCAGTATTAATCGAATGACGTGTATATATGAATTGGATTGTCTGTAGCGTCGGTTGGTTAGGGCTGCCGTGGTTATATCCCATGCCGCTATTGCGGGGTAGTTAAAGTATAGTATAATAGAATGCTGGACAGTGCAATGTTAATAATATATGGCCATGATAAGTGAGCTCAGCTTAAATAATGTCTTATAAGTGATTTTCCATCTTGCTTTTCAAAAGCGAAATTAAAGCCTCCTCGTTTGCCTCGTCCATAGGGGTTTTACCCCTGGAGTCTTTGATTCCAGGATCGGCTCCATGCTCGAGCAGCCACTCTATCCGAGCCAGCATTCTTCTTCGACCTCTCCGGGCACAATGCCGCGTAACCGCCCAGTGCAAGGGGGTACTAGAAAGCCGATCTTGGAAAAGGCTGGTTTCTAAAGGACAGAGAATTTATGTCGAATCCTCTGTTCAGAAGCTGTTGCATTATCGTCTTACATTCGTCGTCTGATTGGACACTCACGAGTGCATTGTGTAATGCGTTACTCTGCGTCAAAATGACGCCCGAAGAGATCAAAAGATCGACCACGTCATTTGTTGTGGGCATTATATACGTAACGGCGAAATCGAGCGGAGTGTGGCCGTCTTTGCTGACGAGGTTCGGGTCAGCCCCGTGACGCAGGAACCATTTTGTCATGCTGCACGATTTCGTTGCCGAACTAAGGAATCAGAAATTAGATGAGACGGGTCCCCAACAAAAGTGGCAGTGATACTGTACTGAAGGGCGGGAATCCGGTCAAAGGAGTTGATATCCCAGCCGTGATCGAGGAAAGCCTGGAAGACCTCGATCGCACCGTCTCCTTCCTTCGCAGCAAGCTTTGGGGCGGTCAAGCCTACCAGTGCACCCTCGTCCAGCAACAGCCGGACGGCGGCGCCATGGGCATTTCGAGCCGCGTTGATGAGAGCCATATCCATGTCTTCAGGAGTCGGATTCTTCAACGAGGGATCGGCCTTCCACGCGTGCAGTACGGAACGCGCGCCGTCAACATCCCCGGCGCCACTCGCGTCTTGCAAGTCGTGGGTTGCGGATCGCAGATGCGCGTTTCTAAGGTATTGCGCCGATGGGATCGGAAGGTGAACCTCATCGGCGAGAGACGAAAGAAGCGCGCGCACCCGGGATACGTCGCCCGCATTTGCGGCTCCATTCAGGGCGAGGCTCTCGGCAGATATATCGGAACCCGGCGCTGCTACCGGATCGGTATACGGAGTGCGAGGGTTATCGGTCTGCATCTCCATCATCTTTGAAGGACGAGTGAGGATTGGTCTCACAAAAAAAAGTTAATGTGGGAATATCTGAGCCGAGTCAAGCCCAGGCTCTACAAGAAGGGGCAGCATAGGAAGAGATCGAAGTCGAAGGACTAGTCGATCAATCATCGACTTAGAATTAGAGAGTAGGTACTGTGTGACATCTTATGATAGCAACATGGGGTGAGATGCAGTGCTGCCTGGTAGCTAAGTAGCTACCGTGACCCCCTGACAAAGGTAGTAAATGGTATCCAGGACACCCTGCGCCCCGCTGCACTTAGGTGTACAAGTAGATAGACTGCAGACAAGGGATTCCACCCTTGTCTTCGACTTAATCAGACCCCATCTTAGCACTACATCTACCCTAGCAGTAATTGCAGTAGATATATAATAAATTCCAGATTCGAATATGCCTTAACCATACTATAGATAGCCTTATAATAGTATAGTGACCCCTTGACCTAATACCACTTCAACATGCTTAACCAAGCTTAGTAGAAGCCGGCGGGGCCCTAGTCCAAGGATTCGTAGTCGCCGTTGAGCTCCTGGAGAAGGTCATGCCCTGGAGCTCGACGGTCCCGACCGTGAAGTTCAAAGCCTGGTAGAAGAGCACGATTCGATCATGCGTGGGCATCACGGCGGCAATTGCGCTCCGTGGGGTAGGCGTCGCGACCGTATGGGGGTCCGACGCCTTTCCATTCTCGATAACGATCATCTTGATGTGATTGTTCTGGGAGGATGTGTAGAAACAGTACAGCTTGGTGCCGTCGTCGACGGTGGTTAGGCTTGTGTGAGGCGCGAAGCGGAGTTCCAGTGATTGGATATTCTCGACCTCTGTATTATGTAGCGATCAGCTCTGACTTAAGTCAAATTTTTTTTATAAAGGGGGAGAAACTTGCTGGACTCTTGGCTGTGAGCCAGGGCTAGGCTGTCCCATTGCAGGTAGACCACGGGTAGTGTGCTGTTAGGGATGACCTCGAGCCCACTACGGTAGGGGACGGCGGTGATGGATGTGCCGTACAGAGGAGGATCGCGGACACTGACGGGAGGTGGTGGCGGTGGTGGATTGGGTGTCATATCCGGCACCCCTTTGACCCAAGTATTATTCTTGGTCGATATGGCTAACATCTCGATAGCTGCGCTCCGGTCTGGAACCTGGTAGTAGAGGCAAATGGCTTGAAAATTGTTCTTCGATATGGTGATAGCCGTGAGTTGGGAATAGTGAGCGCAGCGAACATTGAGCTGCAAGAGGCTGGTCTCGGCTGTCCAAGGCGTGGCTGTTGATCGAACCCCGCGAACGTAGTTGTCATCGTCAACGTAGAATAGACACTACACAATGTGAGCTATATTGTCTATGGAACGGAAAGGGGCGGCAAGAAATGCCCTGCGCACCCTGTGAGATCCAATATAGGCCGCGGCCAACGGAGTGAATAGCTTGGGCGCTCCGGAAGCCACCTCATCATCTTCATACCGAGCAAGAACATGGTTTTGGAATGAGTAGGAGTATAGATCAGGAGTTCCACGGACCGTCTTCAGCTGTCCTCGGCATTCGATCAGAACACCTTCGTCAGTTTGTGCGTATGTATAAACATCTTTTCCAACCGACAGTGTAGTCAGAGCAGTGTCAGGTAGGTAGGGAGACATGATGAAAAAGGGAGTTCTAATTCACCTATTCCCAGCCTAATCAGGTAATTATATCCGATGTACTTGGCTGCTTGCTAGAATCGCACGACCCTGTGAGTTTTGTAAGCTTAGAGAAGATGGAAAAGATGTGCGAAGAGTTTCCTCGATTATTAGCATATGAAAGAATTTAACAACCACCCTCCGATCGCCCAGGCTATCGAGTCATCTTCCATAACCGTTGATTGTTGCCTTCAAGACGCATCTCCAGCGAATAGGGTTGTGATAGCACCTACATCATTACCACCTACCAAAATCGTTCAATATCGCACGCTTTCAAGGGTACCCTTGCAGCTGAAATGAATGTATCTGGAGCATTGCGGCATTTCCAGACGTGAGTATGTGGTGAATCAGGCTTTTTAGGACGGCCTTTGCCCTTTCTAGGTCTTCCGGCATTCCGCTCAAAGCTGAAAATTTGCATTTTCGGAAATAACCCGAACTTTGGCATGCCGTTTCTAGCATTGCCGTGACTTTCTGTTACGTGTGGTCTTACGCGTCCTCGTCGAACTGTCGTAGCCCCCAAACTGACGTCTGGGAATGCCGTAGGGATCCAGTCTCTTCACGCCATGGATCACCTCCTGATGCTAATTTCTTGAGGAACACGGTCAAAACAATAGAATTAGTTGTGATTTTGACAAATCAGACTTTTCAGACAGCGATTAGAGCTATATAACGCTTTTGTACATATGTTTAGAGATTTACATCAGGTGTCTAACCTCTGATACTACCGTATATTATTCTTTCTGTCTCTTGATAGAGCACTGGCAAACAAGGAAGGCCAAGTTGCTTAGATACGTTCGCAGGTTAGTCAATATCTCAGCCTAGTACCATGGATTCATAATTAACTGCTAGGCCATGAGGTCCGGTGAACAGATCGTAGAGTCCTCTATCCAATTACGTTGAGTAGTCGTTGTAAGTTTGTCAGCTGGAAGACGACCTGCCTTTTAGGGCCTTCCAAGATGATGTTGCATGAGCTGAACATGCATCATAAATGTCACTTCGGCATATGTAGAGGTCCCTTTCGATGTAAAAGACTGGGGGCTTCGGACGGATAAAGCCTGCATGAACCAAATGAACTGCAACATTCGCTTGTCTGAGCATGTCTTCACGGTTAGGCATGTGTCAGACGTGCATGCTCAATGTCTCTAATATCTGCATGCATGCTTAAGGCTGAGTATCGCTGTAACCAAGGAACATGACGCGTCCACCACGTAGCATGTAACTGTGCGCTTATAACATAGCTGTTCGGCAAAGATGAACTAGACAGCGTGAGCTACCTGGCCATGGGTATGCAGCACGTTTCGGTCGACGATTGGTGTCTGATGTAGGACTTTCTCATCGCGATCTTCGGCCACTGCATTTATCACTTGTAACATTCCTCATTTGGAGTCAATCATACCCATCCTACTCGCCAGCGCGACACATAGATGAAGCGTTCATACTGGCACTTTGACTCTTGACCTAGGACTTTCGGCTAAAAATCTTTTGCCACAAATAGGAGAGCAACAACCCTCATAAATGCAAGATTCCAAGAGAATGGGGGCCAATAAAACCTACCTACGTAACATTGCTCTAGGACTATACATGTATATGATTTTGGTACTACTGCATGCCTGTTGCCCAAAGGCTGCGTTGCCTGTAATGACTTGTAAGTATCAATGTAGTGATCCTGTGTGGGCGTCCCTGGCCCTACTTCAAGTATAATAAATAGGGGCAAGCTTCGTCTCATTGACGTTCCTATTCAGCACTCCATCAAGACCCAAACCTCCTACTCCTTCCCCTTGCCTGAACCCAAAATTCAAGCACCATGGCGAGCGCACACAACAGAGTCATCACCCAAGAGGAACACGACACCATCAGGGCCAAGATCCTCACGAAATCACCCGACTTCGTCATCATCCGCGAGACCCCAGCCGCCGACATGAGACGCGCCGAAAGCCTGCTCGGTCTCGAGGAAGGCAAGCTCGACCAAGCGACTCTTCGCTTCGCCAACGGGGACGAGCATTGCCCCGCCTGCAACCGCCAATACAACACGCTGGACATGATCACTGCCGCGCTGAAGATCCACAACAAAGAATTCATCAAGAACATCATGTTGAGCGACAACATCATCGCGTCGAGCGCCGGCGCCGCCGGCAACACTCGAGCCCCTGTCTGTGCCGATTGTGGGCAACGTGGTCCGGGGCCCTTCTTGTACATCGCTACGAAGTACAGCTACCAAGATTGATAGATAGTAGGTAGCAGCCGCATGAAGAAGAGTAGGCTGGATACACATGCTCTCCGAGAGTCTTTCCTACTGCTGGATATGAAGACAGAGAGGAGAATGGTCGGCATGCTCGACAAAATGTTACTATAGTCATATGGAATATACGTTAATTTCTGTATGGCTGTCCAGACAGCTTCCCTTCTGTAGAAGCCTAGGGGGTAAAAGTGCCTTTGATCCCATTGCCAAGTATTGGCTCTTGGAATAGAAACAAACAGTGCGAGCCGAGAGGATCCCGCTAAGGGCCTATCACCTAATCGTCTGGTATCAACACATTTTCTCGCATTCAAGGGTGATGAAAAACTTCACCACTACAGGCGAGGTAGAATGCTACAGTAAGACATGCATACTGCGAGTGCAGAGATCCGATTGGTTGATTCAAAGGAAATGATACATCTGACCTGCATGAACATGGGGGGTAACTATGGTGTCTGGATTAGTTGGAGGCGCATGGAGATGTAGGTTATGGGGCTTTTCAAGATCTAGGGGGTGAACAAGAATGGAACCTCTTGTATCCTAAGTTCTCCAATAAAACCCACCCAGGTATTGTAAATACACCACCCATTATCAACCTAGCATGTCGAACGTTGGCTAGCTCGCCGTTCGATCACTCAACTGTAGTATCAAACAGCCATACCACTTGAGGATGGAATCCGACCAGCACTATCAATACACGGGCCTTCCACCAGGCGACGTTTTCAGATACCTGGTCCTACATCCCGGCCAAGGGAAAGCAAGACTTCAATGTAGTCTCTATACTTCCCTCATCAGCGAGGCCCCTGACTACGAGGCTATCTCGTATGTCTGGGGCTTGCCAACCCGCGATCGGACCATCATGTGTCACGGCAGAGTTCTCCTGATCACGCCGAGCCTCACCGATGTTTTGAATCAACTGAGATTGCCGAGCGAGCCACGCTTTCTGTGGGCCGACTCCATATGCATCAATCAAAAAGACAACACAGAGAAGGGGCATCAGGTCGGCCTGATGGCCAAGATCTACCAGCAAGCGAAGCGGACCTTGATCTATCTGGGAGACAACAGCGAGGGGCATGCGAAAGCGGCTTTCGAGATGATTGAGGAGACGAATCGGAGGATTGAAGAGAACTGTGAGAAAGTCGATGGATCCTGGGCTGTGTTCCCACCCCTGGATCCCGGTGATCCCATCCAGACTGACGCACGTTGGGAATCTGTCGCTGCCCTCTATAGCACCGCTTGGTTCAGTCGCGGCTGGGTCGTCCAAGAAGCGTGGCTTGCGCAAGACGGCCGGATCATCTGGGGCCAGTACGAGACCAGCTGGGCAAAGCTCATGCGAGTCGATGTATGGGTCGTCTGGTGTGCGCCGAGCTGCTCGCAGACTTTCAACCTGGGCGGGCCTGCTTTGCACTGGCAAGGGTACTTTGCTCGACATCAAAACGAGATGTCCATGATTTCCGATCTCAAAGTTCCCGAGAATCTGTACCTGCTAAGCACCTTGGAGGCTGCGAGGCTCTTGGATTTGACAGACCACAGGGACAGGATCTACGCCTTCCTCGAGCTGATGCGGTCCGATGACGAGAGCGAGGGACTGCAGCTGCATCCAAATTACGAGCAGGATTTCTTCAGGGCGTACGAGGATTTTGCTAGGATGTATATTCGTGCTAAGCGAAACACCGAGCTGCTCGACTATGTGCAACAGGTCAGGCCCACGATGCACGCCAAACTCCCATCATGGGTCCCACGATGGGATGTCCGGCCCGAAGCTGGGAGCAGACTGTATCTTCCCTCGTGGCCCGCGCTGACTGACCGGAACTCCTTGATTGCCGATCCAAAGTTGAACGATACGGAATTGAGTCTCGGAGCTGTCATTTTAGACTCGGTCATGTATGTGTCAGAAGCTCCGCCCACCGGGGGGATAACACTCCAAGTCATTGCAGACATATGGAAGATTATAACCCAGTTCGACGCCTCGCCGTATCCAGAACTATGCCGTTTGCATGCATATATCGAAACTCTGTACGGTGGTCTTTCGTACCGCCAAGACTTTGGGGCACAGCGGCGTGCGCAAGCGGCATACTTGCTTGACATCCATCACAGGTCTGGAGCAGCCGAGGCAATTGATTCTCAGTACTGGGAGGAAGTAGCAACAGGCGGAGACGTGGAGTTATACAGCTCTATGCTTCAACTGCTACTTCGAGGCAAGAGGATATTTCTTACTCGACGCGGCCTGATCGGTACTGCTTACACCGTTCGCAAAGGAGACTGGTGCGGTATCATCTTTGGGTGCAAGACGCTTTCCATACTAGACAAAGCCGAAGATGTCGAAAACTCGTACAGGCTCCTGGGGGCTGCATATGTTACCGGTACGACATTGCAGGTCGACGAGCAACAGTTTAGGGGACTTGCCATGCTTGGTCGCGAAGAGAGTAAAGATTGGATAAGATGGAATGTGGATGAAGAGGTTATTAGTTTGTGTTAGTAGTTGCATGAAGCCCGACATTCGCCGTTTGACGAGATATGCAATCTTGTCAGGGGTTCCATACATGGAGGGAAGAGTAGGTTCAACTTGAGATCACGACGTGTTGGCAATATAGAAGTCGAGTTCGTAGCTACTTGTTTAGCTGTGCGAGACCTTGGCAACTGACAATAGCATCAATAACTCCACACGATGTTGCGTCTTGCCAAGTTCAAGCTACTGAGCTGATACTGACTCGGCCAGTGGCAGCAACACATTGCTCAACATCGTAGGAATAATAACGAAAGTTCTATAGTTAAATTGACGAAGCCGACGAGAAGATTTCGTGCCACAGGATAATAATACAGACAGACAGATGCAAGGGCTGGCAGGATCATGAAATTCCTGTTGGCCTGTATCTTTACCTTGGCTTTGCTGTGCCGCCAAGTTGCACCAACAGACATGTTGTTGGTGGCAAGCCACAATAAGCTTGGCTAGACTTTTCCCTCTTGGTCTGTCGGCACTCACAGCACAGATTGTAGGTATGTATCATTCACCATCTTCTTAACTACAACATCGATAGGTAAGTAGGTACCACGCATATGTCGCAATCCCCATTTGACTGGCTAGACATTCGCCAACTTCCACAAGCCACTCGCTATCATTTCTCCTGCTCCTTCCTACATACCACTCGACATCCGCAATCAACTACTTACTGTTCTTTCAGCCCAACAGTTGTCCAGCAGTAACTACAAAATGTCAACCATGAGAATAATCATGCCTATCAACTCACCCGTCGGTCTGCTCTGGGAACTCGTCTTCATCACCGTCATGGCTGCCGCGACGCAGTACACTGTCATCTGCTGCGCGAAGCTTCTTTCACTCGTCAACCCGCGAGGGCGTAATCTCAATCTCAGAAATCGAACCCTGCTAGAAGCGATGACATCGACCGGACTCTGGATCGCCGTCATGTTCCAGTTGCTTTATCGACAACGCGAATGGGGTGCGACTTTCAAGCGACTGCACGAAGCACACGGGGTTGTGCGACAGATACTCCGCCGGCCATTCCAGGACCAGACCACTGCCATCTGAGCACGAACCAAAATCAGCCGGTACATATGC